>OX456523.1:172156478-172597563 GCA_949748255.1 Eustalomyia histrio | reverse complement strand
AAGTTTTCAGTTCTTTTGATCGCATTTATCAAGATATATGAAATTATCATATAATGATGAATGATGTTGTACAGTCTCTTTTTTAGGATTTTGAATACTGTTTATTGTGTTATATAGATCAGAAATTAAACTATTTGAATTTGGAATATCCAAAGTTAAGTCTTCATCGGAATCTATCAGACTTACATCTAAATCTTCATAACCAAACAAACGATTATGTGTGCGGAAATAATTAAAAGAGACCAAGTAAACCAGTTGGTGATGTAATTAAAAAAACCGGTTAACCGAACAAAAAAGACCGGTTTTCGGTTTTCTTCGAACTTACAAAATACTCGAAACCGATCGGTTTTTAAAAATAAAAAAACTGGTTGAAATAAAACACATGCAGTTCTAGTGATTTCTTTTAACGATTTGCTGAACTTCTTTTCTTTCACCTCTTCACCTTTTATACACAAACAACAAACACATACAAAGATTTGTCATTTAAATAAAAACCAAACAAATCTCTAATGAACGAAAATTGTTTATTTAATTCTATTAACGATGATTCCGCATGACCTTAATAGCTAAGTTGTCTAAACGCTATGTCACAAATGCTTTTTTTTCTCTAAGGCCGCGGGTTCGAATCCTACACCCGCTCAATTAAACTTTTTTTTGTAGATTTTTTTTTTTATTTTCTTAGGACTTTTTTTTTTTTTTGTTTGTTTTTTAACATTTAATAATTAATTTTAATAAAATTTTATATTAATAATTAAATAATCCATAAATAGGCTAAAAACATCAAAATTTTAATAAAAATCCTCTGATACAAACAAAATACAAACGGTTTTATTTCTATTTTTATTTTTTGCTCCGATTTAAAGAATTTATAAAAAGATTTTTAAACCATTTTATTTCTCATATATTAAGAAAATTTTATACATAATTTCCCTTTGAGTGCTACTATTTTAGGTCATAACTTATAAAAAAAAAATTATAAACTATTTTTCTTCAAATTTTTAAAATTAAGCAAAAGAAATTAAAAATATTTTTTAATAAAAAAGCGAAATAAAATCCCAAATGCAAATTTGCCAGCTAAATCAAACGTTTTTGTAGAAATAAAACACATGCAGTTCTAGTGATTTCTTTTAACGATATGTTGAAATTCTTTTCTTTCACCTCTTCACCTTTTATACACAAACAAGAAACACCATTCTAGAGCTGTAATATGACCTATGGATACGTCTTATATAGCAAAAGATCTAAAGTCTTTAGTAATTTTTTAGTAATTTTTTTTAAATACCTATTTTCTGGAACCATAAATCTTCCCGAGTCCAAGTTTTATCACCAAACTAAATGGTCCATTCCATATATGTCCATATATAAACTTCAGCTTTTTCCCAACCATGGTGAAGGGTATATAAGATTCGGCATAGCCGAATTTAGCCGCTCTTACTTGTAATATTTAAAATAATTTTTTTTTTTAATATTTTTATAAGTATCCCAATAGGGAAACTCTTTGGTGATAGGAATTTAGAAAGTTTATTACATATTTCTGGGAAAATTTTTAAAAAAGGCCTATTTTCAAACCTGGTTACGTAATTTTTCAGCAATAGTATTTTACAGAAAACATACTACAATGTTTAATAAGAGCAAAAAATATCCACATTTCTGTATGTTTTTGAACCAAGAAAAAAACCAATAGAAAATTTTGGAATTTCTAAATAAAACAATTTCAATAAATTAAAAACTTCTTTTATTTTCAAATGATTAAAATAAATTATAACTAAATTCAAGTCAGGGATGGAAAACATGGTACAATTGTACTTTTTTTTGGTAAATTTTTACCTTGGTTGGTACCGTGGTACAATTTGAAAGTTTTTCAGATTTTCAATTTATAACTTGATAGAACAACATAACATAATGAACATGATGGCCCGTAATCATAGTCCCGCACTAAAGTCGACTTTTTTTAAAAGCAACTTTAAATTAAAAACCTGTTTTTATTTATACAGCTACTATAGTAAATAATAAAGTCAGTTTTAAGTTGAACCGGCTCTAAATGGATGTCACATCAAATGTACCAAATGTGGCAACATTGAACAGCTGATTTTAAATTACCTCTCAAAACAAAAAAAAGAAGAAAAAAGTGTATTATTGTTAAAAAGCTTTCAATTCCTTTAAAGTTTTGAATAGCAAATCCTGAAAAGCTTAAATTGCATTACAATTATTAATTTTTTGGCAATTTATACATTACAAGTTTCTACAGCAGCTGAAGAATCCAAGGGAGGCCAACACACAGAAAAAAAAGTTTTACATTTATAAAAATTAGAGTAAGATTTTACAAAGTTTTGTGGTAATTATACGACTACATAAAATTAACGATAAATTTTGTTTCACCCCGTCATTTTAAATTTTTTCAAGTCTTTTTAGTGTCTAAGAAAATCTGACTCAATACGATAAAATTGTTTTAAAAAAAGCGGAAAAAATTTTGTTTGTCTGGTTGGTACAATAACAGAAAACATATTTTCCATCCCTGATTCAAGTACATGATTATGTTTTTCTTTACTTTAACCAACCCCTTGTCTTCACTTTCAATGTAATATGCCATGAATTTTGAAAATTACACACAAAAGAACATAGTTTTCAAATGTAATCGCAAATTTTATTACATTATTACAAAATGTATCGGTATTTTAAGGGTAAAGTTATTTTCTATTATTTCGGTAACGTTATTTTAAGGGTAACGGTATTTTATATTATTTCGGTAACGTTATTTTAAGGATAACGATTTTTTCAGTTATTTTGGTAACGGTATTTTAGGAATAACGATTTTTTCAGTTATTTCGGTGTCGGTATTTTAAGAATAACGATTTTTTCATTAACTTCGGTAACGGTATTTTAGGGATAACGATTTTTTCACTTTTTTCGGTATCGGTATTTTAGCGATAATGGTGTTTTCTATTATTTCCGTACCGGTATTTTAAGGATAACGATTTTTTCAGTTATTTCGGTAACAGTATTTTAGGGGTAACGGAAGTGAGTTGAAAGGGTATTGAATCGATAAAGGTATTTTAGCGGTATTGCCTGCCAACCTTGGTTTTGTGTATTTAAAATGGGTTTTTTAATTGCCGATTTTTGTAAATTAAAGTGCCGATTATGCCGATTTTTTTTTTCAATATTCCGATTTTTTATCAAAATCATCTGGCACCCCTGCTTACCAGTACTTTTTGTTTGGGTAAAATGGTAAAACTGTCAAATCATCACCTGCTGCTAAGGATTCAGCTGTTGCATTTGGAAAAAAAATTAAAGTTAAATAAAAAAATAACTATAAAGACCTTTTTCTTCCTAATAATAAAAAATACATTTGAAAATGTAAATAGTTATTTTCCAGTCCAAATATATTTATTATTTAAGCTGTTTTTTAATATGAATAAATTTGACGTTTATTTTTGGGTATGAAATGTGGTTTTGTGCGTTCGCAGTATTTTGGGCATTTTTATGGTTTTACCCTTATTTTACCAGACTTTACCCAAAATTACCTCGTACAGACCTTTTTATTCTGCTTGAAAATTCTTGCTGCTCTTATCGAACTTTTACCGAAGCCCTTTTGCTACTTTTTTTCAACATCTTAGCACACCTGTGCAAAAACATAGGAAATATGCATATCAAACTTTCTCTTTTGACGAGTACATAATTTTAATGCTGATTTTTTTGAATTCGAAAAGCACTATATAATTTACTTTTTGTTCCCCAAAACACAAGAAATGTCACAAAAATTTAGAAGCCTTGGATTCTGATTTAACCTTGGGCGGATTCCCTTGTCAGTAGCTATTTAATTCTTACTGACAAAAATTCGTTCCGTGGTTCATAAAAAGACCATTTTTCTCAAAATCTTTTTTTTTTTTGAAGATTTTAAGAATCTTCATGCCATCAGCTACCAACGTGCACACCACGATTTTAAGGACAAGTCTTAGTTGTTGTCGAAAATTTTCCAGAATATTTGGTGTAGCTACAATTTTTTTCTCAATCTGTAAATTGCTTCTTAAAGAAAGTATGGAAAAACAAGAAAAAAAATTGTAAAAAGATCTGAAATGATCAATAAGCATGTTTCCATAGCTTTTAAATAATTTTTTCACGTTAAATTACAAAAACACTGACACAAAACAGCTTTTTTCAACATTTTAGGTAAGTGTTTGGTAGTTCGTTAACATGAATTTAGCAGAGGGAATAACGAGTGGATTATAAATAGCACGCATGTTAAATCCATGCTAATTTTTGGTTATAAATACGGCTGTTGGAATTGTAATGTCTACACATACACAAGAGAATGTATGGCAAAATTATTTGTGTAAGCCTTTGTTTAGTACATATTTGGTCAAAAAGTATACAGAAGATAGAGAGAATGGTGCTCTCACGAATTGTTTACTACTCTCTTAGAACACGAACATAGTTTGGTTGTAACAAAGGTGAGTTTTGGTCGGCAACTATTATTCAAAAAAAAGCCTTTTGAAAAAACCGATTTCGGTTTTCATCGAAAAATCGAATTTTAAAAAAACCGGTCAACCGGTTTCTTCGGTTTTTTTTTTTTTAATTTGAATAAAAAGCTTATATAATTTGTTAATTGTTTTTATTACAAACAAAAGAAAAAAATTAATATATAAAGTAATAAAAATAAAAAAATACATTCTTTGAAAAAAAAAAAAAAAATATATATATATATATATATATATTCATTTAAATTTAATTTTTTTATTGTATTTCAACATTTTATTTATTGGTTTTAATATTTTTTAATATAATATATTAAAAATCAATATTATAAAACTATATTCATATCAAATGAATAGAGATCATTAAGTTTGTAAATTGGGTAAAATTAGGTACGTTTGGAATTTGAACGTTTACAACGTTTGACACTAAATAAGCTTTCTTAATATTACATTTTAAATATGTAAAAAGAAAATCTATTTTTCAGTTCTAAAATAATATTTTAGAAATAATATGCAATTTAAATGTTTCGTTTTAAGACGATTTTTTTGTTTGCTTTTGATAAAGCTAGAAGTGGAAAATACTCTTTCACTAATAGTAGATGTTGGACAAATAGTCAAAAGACAATTATATAAATCGTCCAACTTTTCAGTTCTTTTGTCGCATTTATCAAGATATATGAAATCATATGTTACCCTCTCCGAGAAAAAAAACGGGTTTAGACTTAAGAGTGAATTCTGGTACCTAATAGGGTGTAGAATAAGATGAAATGAGTAAGATTTCTGATAAAAATTTATTTACCCCATAAAAACGTACAAAAAGAACTTGGGAAAATCGATAAAAATGAGAAAAACATTAAAATTTCCATTTTTGATTTTTTGGTTTAAAATTGTTTTTAAATTGTCACTCTAAAAGCGAAATAAAATACGTCACCACATAGGCAAGACGTCACTAAAGTCGGCACCCAATCATAACTAACCATACCAAATCGCATCTCCCAACTAGAGTATTCAAAAAATCGGCCTTTTGAAAAAACCGGTTTCGGTTTTCTTCAAAAAATCGAAATTTAAAAAAAACGGTTTCGGTTTCGGTTTTTGCATAAAAAACCGGTCAACCGGTTTTTTCGGTTTTTTTTAATTTGAATAAAAAGCTTATATAATTTGTTATTTGTTTTAATACAAACAAAAATAAAAAGGTAATTTAATATATTAGGAAATAAAAAATAAGAAAATACATTCTTTGAAAAAAAAAAATATTTTATAATATTTTTTTATTGTATTTCATTTCAACATTTTATTTATTGGTTTTAATATTTTTTAATATAATATTCATATTAAATGAATAGAGATCATTAACTTTGTTAATTGGTAAAATTAGGTACGTTAGTAATTTGAGCGTTAAATAAGTTTTTTTTAAATTATATTTTAAATATGTAAAAAAAATCTATTTTCACTTCTAAAATAATATTTTAGAAATAATATGCAATTTAAATGTTTCGTTTTAAGACGATTTTTTTTTTGTTTGCTTTTGATAAAGCTACAAGTGGAAAATACTCAAATAGTCAAAAGACAATTATATAAATTTTCCAAGTTTTCAGTTCTTTTGATCGCATTTATCAAGATATATGAAATTATCATATAATGATGAATGATGTTGTACAGTCTCTTTTTTAGGATTTTGAATACTGTTTATTGTGTTATATAGATCAGAAATTAAACTATTTGAATTTGGAATATCCAAAGTTAAGTCTTCATCGGAATCTATCAGACTTACATCTAAATCTTCATAACCAAACAAACGATTATGTGTGCGGAAATAATTAAAAGAGACCAAGTAAACCAGTTGGTGATGTAATTAAAAAAACCGGTTAACCGAACAAAAAAGACCGGTTTTCGGTTTTCTTCGAACTTACAAAATACTCGAAACCGATCGGTTTTTAAAAATAAAAAAACTGGTTGAAATAAAACACATGCAGTTCTAGTGATTTCTTTTAACGATTTGCTGAACTTCTTTTCTTTCACCTCTTCACCTTTTATACACAAACAACAAACACATACAAAGATTTGTCATTTAAATAAAAACCAAACAAATCTCTAATGAACGAAAATTGTTTATTTAATTCTATTAACGATGATTCCGCATGACCTTAATAGCTAAGTTGTCTAAACGCTATGTCACAAATGCTTTTTTTTCTCTAAGGCCGCGGGTTCGAATCCTACACCCGCTCAATTAAACTTTTTTTTGTAGATTTTTTTTTTTATTTTCTTAGGACTTTTTTTTTTTTTTGTTTGTTTTTTAACATTTAATAATTAATTTTAATAAAATTTTATATTAATAATTAAATAATCCATAAATAGGCTAAAAACATCAAAATTTTAATAAAAATCCTCTGATACAAACAAAATACAAACGGTTTTATTTCTATTTTTATTTTTTGCTCCGATTTAAAGAATTTATAAAAAGATTTTTAAACCATTTTATTTCTCATATATTAAGAAAATTTTATACATAATTTCCCTTTGAGTGCTACTATTTTAGGTCATAACTTATAAAAAAAAAATTATAAACTATTTTTCTTCAAATTTTTAAAATTAAGCAAAAGAAATTAAAAATATTTTTTAATAAAAAAGCGAAATAAAATCCCAAATGCAAATTTGCCAGCTAAATCAAACGTTTTTGTAGAAATAAAACACATGCAGTTCTAGTGATTTCTTTTAACGATATGTTGAAATTCTTTTCTTTCACCTCTTCACCTTTTATACACAAACAAGAAACACCATTCTAGAGCTGTAATATGACCTATGGATACGTCTTATATAGCAAAAGATCTAAAGTCTTTAGTAATTTTTTAGTAATTTTTTTTAAATACCTATTTTCTGGAACCATAAATCTTCCCGAGTCCAAGTTTTATCACCAAACTAAATGGTCCATTCCATATATGTCCATATATAAACTTCAGCTTTTTCCCAACCATGGTGAAGGGTATATAAGATTCGGCATAGCCGAATTTAGCCGCTCTTACTTGTAATATTTAAAATAATTTTTTTTTTTAATATTTTTATAAGTATCCCAATAGGGAAACTCTTTGGTGATAGGAATTTAGAAAGTTTATTACATATTTCTGGGAAAATTTTTAAAAAAGGCCTATTTTCAAACCTGGTTACGTAATTTTTCAGCAATAGTATTTTACAGAAAACATACTACAATGTTTAATAAGAGCAAAAAATATCCACATTTCTGTATGTTTTTGAACCAAGAAAAAAACCAATAGAAAATTTTGGAATTTCTAAATAAAACAATTTCAATAAATTAAAAACTTCTTTTATTTTCAAATGATTAAAATAAATTATAACTAAATTCAAGTCAGGGATGGAAAACATGGTACAATTGTACTTTTTTTTGGTAAATTTTTACCTTGGTTGGTACCGTGGTACAATTTGAAAGTTTTTCAGATTTTCAATTTATAACTTGATAGAACAACATAACATAATGAACATGATGGCCCGTAATCATAGTCCCGCACTAAAGTCGACTTTTTTTAAAAGCAACTTTAAATTAAAAACCTGTTTTTATTTATACAGCTACTATAGTAAATAATAAAGTCAGTTTTAAGTTGAACCGGCTCTAAATGGATGTCACATCAAATGTACCAAATGTGGCAACATTGAACAGCTGATTTTAAATTACCTCTCAAAACAAAAAAAAGAAGAAAAAAGTGTATTATTGTTAAAAAGCTTTCAATTCCTTTAAAGTTTTGAATAGCAAATCCTGAAAAGCTTAAATTGCATTACAATTATTAATTTTTTGGCAATTTATACATTACAAGTTTCTACAGCAGCTGAAGAATCCAAGGGAGGCCAACACACAGAAAAAAAAGTTTTACATTTATAAAAATTAGAGTAAGATTTTACAAAGTTTTGTGGTAATTATACGACTACATAAAATTAACGATAAATTTTGTTTCACCCCGTCATTTTAAATTTTTTCAAGTCTTTTTAGTGTCTAAGAAAATCTGACTCAATACGATAAAATTGTTTTAAAAAAAGCGGAAAAAATTTTGTTTGTCTGGTTGGTACAATAACAGAAAACATATTTTCCATCCCTGATTCAAGTACATGATTATGTTTTTCTTTACTTTAACCAACCCCTTGTCTTCACTTTCAATGTAATATGCCATGAATTTTGAAAATTACACACAAAAGAACATAGTTTTCAAATGTAATCGCAAATTTTATTACATTATTACAAAATGTATCGGTATTTTAAGGGTAAAGTTATTTTCTATTATTTCGGTAACGTTATTTTAAGGGTAACGGTATTTTATATTATTTCGGTAACGTTATTTTAAGGATAACGATTTTTTCAGTTATTTTGGTAACGGTATTTTAGGAATAACGATTTTTTCAGTTATTTCGGTGTCGGTATTTTAAGAATAACGATTTTTTCATTAACTTCGGTAACGGTATTTTAGGGATAACGATTTTTTCACTTTTTTCGGTATCGGTATTTTAGCGATAATGGTGTTTTCTATTATTTCCGTACCGGTATTTTAAGGATAACGATTTTTTCAGTTATTTCGGTAACAGTATTTTAGGGGTAACGGAAGTGAGTTGAAAGGGTATTGAATCGATAAAGGTATTTTAGCGGTATTGCCTGCCAACCTTGGTTTTGTGTATTTAAAATGGGTTTTTTAATTGCCGATTTTTGTAAATTAAAGTGCCGATTATGCCGATTTTTTTTTTCAATATTCCGATTTTTTATCAAAATCATCTGGCACCCCTGCTTACCAGTACTTTTTGTTTGGGTAAAATGGTAAAACTGTCAAATCATCACCTGCTGCTAAGGATTCAGCTGTTGCATTTGGAAAAAAAATTAAAGTTAAATAAAAAAATAACTATAAAGACCTTTTTCTTCCTAATAATAAAAAATACATTTGAAAATGTAAATAGTTATTTTCCAGTCCAAATATATTTATTATTTAAGCTGTTTTTTAATATGAATAAATTTGACGTTTATTTTTGGGTATGAAATGTGGTTTTGTGCGTTCGCAGTATTTTGGGCATTTTTATGGTTTTACCCTTATTTTACCAGACTTTACCCAAAATTACCTCGTACAGACCTTTTTATTCTGCTTGAAAATTCTTGCTGCTCTTATCGAACTTTTACCGAAGCCCTTTTGCTACTTTTTTTCAACATCTTAGCACACCTGTGCAAAAACATAGGAAATATGCATATCAAACTTTCTCTTTTGACGAGTACATAATTTTAATGCTGATTTTTTTGAATTCGAAAAGCACTATATAATTTACTTTTTGTTCCCCAAAACACAAGAAATGTCACAAAAATTTAGAAGCCTTGGATTCTGATTTAACCTTGGGCGGATTCCCTTGTCAGTAGCTATTTAATTCTTACTGACAAAAATTCGTTCCGTGGTTCATAAAAAGACCATTTTTCTCAAAATCTTTTTTTTTTTTGAAGATTTTAAGAATCTTCATGCCATCAGCTACCAACGTGCACACCACGATTTTAAGGACAAGTCTTAGTTGTTGTCGAAAATTTTCCAGAATATTTGGTGTAGCTACAATTTTTTTCTCAATCTGTAAAATGCTTCTTAAAGAAAGTATGGAAAAACAAGAAAAAAAATTGTAAAAAGATCTGAAATGATCAATAAGCATGTTTCCATAGCTTTTAAATAATTTTTTCACGTTAAATTACAAAAACACTTTGACACAAAACAGCTTTTTTCAACATTTTAGGTAAGTGTTTGGTAGTTCGTTAACATGAATTTAGCAGAGGGAATAACGAGTGGATTATAAATAGCACGCATGTTAAATCCATGCTAATTTTTGGTTATAAATACGGCTGTTGGAATTGTAATGTCTACACATACACAAGAGAATGTATGGCAAAATTATTTGTGTAAGCCTTTGTTTAGTACATATTTGGTCAAAAAGTATACAGAAGATAGAGAGAATGGTGCTCTCACGAATTGTTTACTACTCTCTTAGAACACGAACATAGTTTGGTGGTAACAAAGGTGAGTTTTGGTCGGCAACTAAATTATTCAAAAAACCAGCCTTTTGAAAAAACCGATTTCGGTTTTCATCGAAAAATCGAATTTTAAAAAAACCGGTCAACCGGTTTCTTCGGTTTTTTTTTAATTTGAATAAAAAGCTTATATAATTTGTTAATTGTTTTTATTACAAACAAAAGAAAAAAATTAATATATAAAGTAATAAAAATAAAAAAATACATTCTTTGAAAAAAAAAAAAAAAAAATATATATATATATATATATATATATATATATATATATATATATATATATATTCATTTAAATTTAATTTAATTTTTTTATTGTATTTCAACATTTTATTTATTGGTTTTAATATTTTTTAATATAATATATTAAAAATCAATATTATAAAACTATATTCATATCAAATGAATAGAGATCATTAAGTTTGTAAATTGGGTAAAATTAGGTACGTTTGGAATTTGAACGTTTACAACGTTTGACACTAAATAAGCTTTCTTAATATTACATTTTAAATATGTAAAAAGAAAATCTATTTTTCAGTTCTAAAATAATATTTTAGAAATAATATGCAATTTAAATGTTTCGTTTTAAGACGATTTTTTTGTTTGCTTTTGATAAAGCTAGAAGTGGAAAATACTCTTTCACTAATAGTAGATGTTGGACAAATAGTCAAAAGACAATTATATAAATCGTCCAACTTTTCAGTTCTTTTGTCGCATTTATCAAGATATATGAAATCATATGTTACCCTCTCCGAGAAAAAAAACGGGTTTAGACTTAAGAGTGAATTCTGGTACCTAATAGGGTGTAGAATAAGATGAAATGAGTTAGATTTCTGATAAAAATTTATTTACCCCATAAAAACGTACAAAAAGAACTTGGGAAAATCGATAAAAATGAGAAAAACATTAAAATTTCCATTTTTGATTTTTTGGTTTAAAATTGTTTTTAAATTGTCACTCTAAAAGCGAAATAAAATACGTCACCACATAGGCAAGACGTCACTAAAGTCGGCACCCAATCATAACTAACCATACCAAATCGCATCTCCCAACTAGAGTATTCAAAAAATCGGCCTTTTGAAAAAACCGGTTTCGGTTTTCTTCAAAAAATCGAAATTTAAAAAAACCGGTTTCGGTTTCGGTTTTTGCATAAAAAACCGGTCAACCGTTTTTTTCGGTTTTTTTTTTAATTTGAATAAAAAGCTTATATAATTTGTTATTTGTTTTAATACAAACAAAAATAAAAAGGAAATTTAATATATTAGGAAATAAAAAATAAGAAAATACATTCTTTGAAAAAAAAAAATATTTTATAATATTTTTTTATTGTATTTCATTTCAACATTTTATTTATTGGTTTTAATATTTTTTAATATAATATTCATATTAAATGAATAGAGATCATTAACTTTGTTAATTGGTAAAATTAGGTACGTTAGTAATTTGAGCGTTAAATAAGTTTTTTTTAAATTATATTTTAAATATGTAAAAAAAATCTATTTTCACTTCTAAAATAATATTTTAGAAATAATATGCAATTTAAATGTTTCGTTTTAAGACGATTTTTTTTTGTTTGCTTTTGATAAAGCTACAAGTGGAAAATACTCTTTCACTAATACTAGATGTTGGACAAATAGTCAAAAGACAATTATATAAATTTTCCAAGTTTTCAGTTCTTTTGATCGCATTTATCAAGATATATGAAATTATCATATAATGATGAATGATGTTGTACAGTCTCTTTTTTAGGATTTTGAATACTGTTTATTGTGTTATATAGATCAGAAATTAAACTATTTGAATTTGGAATATCCAAAGTTAAGTCTTCATCGGAATCTATCAGACTTACATCTAAATCTTCATAACCAAACAAACGATTATGTGTGCGGAAATAATTAAAAGAGACCAAGTAAACCAGTTGGTGATGTAATTAAAAAAACCGGTTAACCGAACAAAAAAGACCGGTTTTCGGTTTTCTTCGAACTTACAAAATACTCGAAACCGATCGGTTTTTAAAAATAAAAAAACTGGTTGACCGGTTTTCGGTTTCGGTTTTTGAATACTCTACTCCCAACTGAAGGTGTGTTCACAGTGATAATGCGTTTTTCTCAAAACTTCATTTTCACACACTAGGTCCCTTTTCTTGAAGAAGGTCACATATAATGATGAATGATTTTGTACACTCTTTTTTAGGATTTTGAATACTGTTTATTGTGTTATTTATATCAGAAATTAAACTATTTGAATTTGAAATATCCAAAGTTAAGTCTTCATCGGAATCTGTCGGACTTACATCTAAATCTTCATAACCAAAGAAACGATTATAAGTGTTCGGAAAAAATAAAAGAGACCAAGTAACACAGTTGGTGATGTAATTAAAAAAACCGGTTAACCGTACGGACCGGTTGTCGGTTTTCATCGAATTTACAAAATATTCGAAACCGATCGGTTTTTAAAGAAAAAGAAACCGGTTGACCGGTTTTCGGTTTCGGTTTTTTAATACTCTATCGGCAACTTTTAGTAGTGTTTAGCGGTGCTGCCATATAACCAATTTTAACTATTTTTTTTTTCGCTTTCTTTTGGGATGCTTAAGATTTTTTTATAAAAAAAAAAATGTTTTGTTATTTATTTATGTATTTTTTCAGAGTTTTTCATATAAAAATATAATATTTGTTCAATATACCATTGATTTTTACTAAAATTAGACATGTTTAGTATATATAAAAAATACAACTAAACTTTTTAATTGTGTTAAAAAATAGTTACGAATTCAAACATAACATTGTGACATGAAAAGTATTAAAATGTATACACACATTGACCAACTTTTCTAATCATATCCATTATTTCCCATTTCTATGTTAAAAATATATAATAAAGAAAACAAATATGTTATTAATTGTTGCAACATATAATTCAAAAAAACTATAAAAAAATTCAACAGTTAAGAATCCCAAAAACTGTGATAAACAATTAAACTGTTTATATGGCAACACTGCATACACCAAATTTAATGTTTTTTAACACATTATCAACTTTGAAAATGGTGCCCACTCATATAAACATGTTGCCGATGAACTCTGTAGCATGTTGAATTACTTGTAGAGTATTTCTGACACTCTATAGTAAATTATATACATACTTTTTGATTTGGTTGTTATTAGAGAAGTAAATGTAATATAGGACCATAACAAGTTAAAAAAGGCTTAAATTCGGCTATGCGGAGTCTTTGAATATCCTCCATCAATATCCTAAAGCAAATGTTCTCACTTTTTTTGAAACAAATAATATAAAGAAGTGAAATAATGAAGGTGAAACAAATTATTTGGTGTGAAAAAGTTTTTTGAATGTGAAACCAAATTTCAGTTTTAAAAAAATTGAGGTGAACCAAATTTTTTGAGGTGAAAAAAATTTTTGTGGTGAAAAGAAATTTTAGTGGTGAAAAAATTGTTTGAGGTGAATATAAAATATTCAATTCTAAGCGACTGGTTAAAACACAAAAGAAAATATTTTACTTTCCTGTCGCTACTGTGAAATTGTACAGTACACCCCTTTGTACGGGCTGTGCCGATTTCGCTCAATTTCAATAACAAACTGATCAGAAGGATGTACATTAATCTAGGTAAAAATGAGCACCCCCGCTTGCGTCAGCGTGCCGTGATCGCCATTTCAACAGACAGACATCCCTAAATCGACCTTAAATTGCATAAGGATAACGAACATGTGTATTCTATGGGGTCTTAGACCTATATTTCGACATGGTACAAACGGAATGACAAACTGATATATATCCTTAACATATATGGTGGAGGCTATAAAAAGATTGTTCACTTTTGGACCTAGTCGCCATATAAATCACCTTCCTGATATTTGCTTCTCGGTGATGTTATTTAGATTTCTCTATATATTTTGTGTACCAACCATTAAATAATATGTCCATTCCCGGAATTTGCACTGCTTCCCTGAATATGATTCCAATTATACTTGCTATAGGGGACTATGTAATCGTCATGCATGACTTTAATTTTTTGATTGTTTTTCTTTCTTTTTACTGAGTGTTTGTGTAAACTAATGTCATCCAGAAAGAAATTTGTACAAATTATCTAGTACGCGAACGCATTTAATAACTCACCTGCGCTCATGCTCAGTTGGAGGATTCGTTTTGATTTCTTGCAACTTTTCATAAAAGCCCTTCCACATTTTCTCCTCATCCATGTTTGTCGATGAAATCACACTATTCGTTTCCACAAACAATGTTTAATTTATTTATTTGTTAGAACTGTAATATTAATGAAGGTCGTTAGAGTTGTTTTTTTTTTGATATATTTATGTTTGCACCTATGTATCTTTTTATTTCAACTTTCAATTATCAAGTTTATTCGCATAGTATGTACGTATTTATATTTAAGTATGTTTGTATGCAATTTTATATAATGAACACAAACTATAAATTATTTTTTCTTAAAAATTTTTATCGCCGTATATCGCGTTTACCTTTAAAGAAACTTAATGTATTCACACAATAAAGAGAACTAACTACATTAGAGCCAACGTAAAGTTTCTCCAATGACTTAAAAATACTAAAACAGCAGCCGACAGCAAACGTCGAAAATATTCTATATATCGATGGCTTAATATAAAAAGGCCTTAATTCAATTTTTTATTACTTGACAGGAGATGGAAAAAACTTAATAAAATACGTAAAATTTTAGATAAAAAAAAAGTTTTAATGCAATTTTTAATAAAAAGAAGGAACACATTTTTGGAAATTGCATTAAACCTTTTTTTTTATCTAAAATTTTACGAATTTTATTAAGTTTTTTCCTTCTCCTATCAAGTAACAAAAAATCGAGGTAGGGCCTTTTTATATTAAGCCATCGATATGTATGTATATAACAGGGGTGGGCACGATTTTAACACAAAGGGCCGCATTGAGGTTTTCCATAAATTATAAAGTTCGGTTGGCACTAAATATTTATATCTGTAGAAAAAGAACATAATGTTTTTTCCCTGTCATAACTAGAAATTTTTAATAAAACTATCATTTTTTAATTATTAAACAAAACTATGTAATCGTCAAATACAGCGATTTTTAGTAGAGATTTTTGATAACATTTTACTTGATCTGTATTCGGAATTTTGAATCATTATCGACAAATTTTGCTAACAAAATGTTTGTTGAGTCGATTTGATCCGACTTTGAGTATAAAATTTAAGAAAAAGTCCAAAGTAAAGCAAAGAATTTTCCAAGAAAGAAAAAACCAACCAAATATCGTTTTTGGCCGAACTGTTTGGTTGAAAGCATTCAGTAATTTAAGATATGATTTAGGCCCGATTACTTTAAATCTAATATATAGTTAAATTTTATATGGGAAACAACAAGGAATGTGTCAGTTAAAGTCCTAATTAGTGGATAATGGGTCATTGAGATAATGGGGCTTAGCGGTGTATATTAAATTTGCATAAAAACAAATTGTACAAAATTTTCATTAAAATTCGTTATCGTGAAAAACAATTTTTTATATGGAGTAGAATAGTTTTTCTACGTGAAATCCGAACAACTTACTATGCATTAGCGGAAAATCCAGTTACATTCAGAAATGTTTGAACTAAAACTAAGTTTACAGCTATGAGTTTTTTTTCTTAAAATTAATATAAAAAAATGCTTTAAAATAATTTAAATTTAAATAGGGAAGCATTTTCTTTAATTTTTCTTTCTTTATTTAGGTAAAATGTTCTTTAATAACGTTAAGAAATTTATTTCTTGTTAGTAAAAAATCTTAAATGTTAAGAATTAATAAACTAAAAAATAAGGAAATTTTAAATTTTATGAAAATACCAAATCTAAATATGGAACTTCTTTATATTTAGTTCACACATTTTAACTTATTTAAACCAACTATGTTAACTTCTTAAATTTGAGGAAAGGTTGAGAATATTATTAGCCTCTACAATTCTTATTTGGTTTATAGTTTATATTGTATATCTAATTTAGTTTAGGCCATCAACATTTAAGTAATAAATTTCAAAATAAAAATATTTGTATATATTAATGAAAATAATGTTATAATTGTTTTCGTTAATAATCATATAAACAAAAATTACATTGATTACTTAAGAGTTAATGATGCAAACTAAAATACTTATATATATTAACGTTAGCAATTAATGAGAATTACAAATTAATAAATATTAATAAGCGAATGTACATAACATGAAAATAATTTATAAACTATAAAAAAAGTTTATTCAGCATTACCACGAGTTCAAGCGTATTAAAATTTAAGAAAAAATTACTCATTTACAAACAATTTTTTATAAATTTAAGGGAAAAAATATACTAAGTTTTAGTAAAATTTCTTAAAATTAAGTTAAATTAAAATTTGGTAAATATTTTTCCGACTGTATATTTTGTAAGATGGTCGTCTTGTTTTAAAAAATTTTAAATATATGTATTCTTTTGGAAATATTTTCAAATTATTATTATCCTAAAATGTACCAATATTTTTTGTAATTTTTCAACAGAAATTAAAATATTTAGAAATTAATTGCAAAATTTTTAATAATTTAGATATTTTGTAGCAATTTTATATTTAGCCATATTTTTAGGTAAGATTTGGCAACAGTGAAACATGGCCAAATTAACTTTAAGCAACAAAAAAAAAATAAAAAAAATCAGCTCATTTTACGTCATGAGATAGTTTTTGTTTGTTGGATTGTTGATTTACACAATAAGGCTGAAAACACGCCGGATCAAACAAAACGTTTTTGATTCGATAGTCAAAAAAACGTTTTTTATTTGAACGCACACCAAGCGAAACAGAATGTAACAAAACATAACGTTTTGTTTTCTTGCTTCGTTTGGTGTGCGTTAAAATAAAACAAAATGGAATTTACGACTTGCTTTTAGTGTTGTTCAACATGTGGTCGGACTCAGACGATGAAATTGTACCAATCTTACTTACATTGTTTGAAGTAATTGAGGAAAAGGATACAAATAGCAGAGAGTTTTGGGTGCATCCATATAATCTTAAACGAAATGTTTTGTAAAAAACAACAGGTCAGCTATCGGCAACGAAACATGTTTTTCTGTTTTGCTTTTGTTTTTATGTTTCGTTTGGTGTGCGTTGCGCCATTAGAATGTAAGCAATTATCGTCAACGACGCTGACTCGAAACAGTTTTGTTTCATTCAGTGTGTGTTGCTTGTATACAAAAGCATGTATTTTCGACAACCATCACCGAAACACTTCAAAACAAAAACGTGTGTTTTGTTTCGTTTTCTTTGGTGTGTGTTGTCTCATAGGAAGCAGTGTTCTCTTGTTTCATGAAACAAAAAAACGCGTTTTGCTTTATCCGGTGTGTTTTCAGCCTAAGTGTTTTCACTCTTGGTAGTAAAGTACCCTTGTACACCTTGTAAAGGTTGTAGGTATAGTAAAAGTACTACTAGGCTGTGGTTAAAATACAAGACAAAATGGTATAGTAAATATATATTGTACATTTACAAGACTAAAAAAGCTGATTGTTTCGCCGCCAAAACTTGTTTGACTTTTTCATTTTGTGGTCACTATTAAATAAAGTTTTATAATGGATCAAAATAATGAAAAACCCAACCTAAAACAAAAACGTGAAAAAATAAGTAATAAAAGATGGCCCGGTAGTAATACCGTATCTTCAAACCCAGAATCTCTGGAAATTCTATTTAGTTAATTGCATTTTTCTCTAAAAAATTTATAATTTTTTCTTTTTCTTTTTTAATTATGGGTATTTTTGTTAACTTCAAATTCATTTTTAAATTTTAAATTTTCAAATTGATGGAAAACAAAACAAAAATCAGCTGACTCATTAATTTACAATAGCTGTGTTTATGGGGGAAGTAAATATGTACACGAAAAAGTCGTTCACGCTTTGTAGTATAAAATCGTAAATATACAAGGGTTGTAAATATACCACCAAGTGTGAAAACCGCTAATGATTATCGATGCGAACTTAGTTAAAGATTTTGCAGTGTTTAAAGTGATGTGCAATTAATTAAAACATCTTTTTCTCATAACTTTAAATTAAAAAAAACATCCAGTTGATCTCATGGGTCTGTGTGTTTACATTTCCAGTACAAAAATAGTAAACTTAGAAAAAACAAAATAATTGTAAAAAATTAAAAACAACTGCTTTAAAAAGTTTAAAATTTCACGTCAAAACGAATTCAAGAGAAAAATACTAGTAAAAATATTAAACAAACAAAAAGGAATATTATTGTGAAGAATAAGTTTTGAATCTAAAAATTTTATAAAAATATATTTGAAGTGTTTACAAAAAAGGTTGTAAAAAATCTAATCGAAAGACGAAATTCGGATTTGTTTGAGGGCCGCACTAAAATGGTTGAAGGGCCGCACTTGCCCACCGTTGGTATATAAATTGTGTAATTAGTATAATAATGGGAATGATGATGATTGTTTGGACTTTCTGCTGAATTTATTTTGTTTGTTCGTGAATCAGTCAGTGTTGGCAAAAAGTATATAATATTATATAGAGTGTCAGAAATACTCTACAAGAAATTCAACATGCTACAGAGTTCACCGGCAACATGTTTTTATAAGTGTGCAACATTTTCAAAGTTGCTATTATGTTGAAAAACATTAAATTTAGTTTATGCAGTGTTGCCAATAAACAGTTTAATTGTTTATCCCAGTTTTCGGGATTCTTAACTGTTTTCCAGTTTTTTCATGAAAACAATTTTTTTCAAATTCATTCATTTTTATAGTTTTTTTGAATTATATGTTGCAACAATTAATAGCATATTTGCTCTCTTTATTATATATTTTTACCACAGAAATGGGAAATAATGGATATGAATAGACAGAGTTGGTCAATGTGTGTCCACACTTTAATACTTTTCATGTCACAATGTTATGTTTGAAGTCGTAACTATTTTTTAATACAATTGCAAAATTTGGTTGTATTTTTTTTTACTTATATTTAATATGTCTAATTTTAGTAAAAATAAATAGTATATTGAACAAATATATTTTTTTGATTTCCTATCAGTTTAACGGCCAAAATAACCCAGCAAACGCAAAATGACGCTCTGTAAATAAAATACGTGATTTACTAATCAAGTACAACGGAAAAATAAAGATAATCTGGATACCAGGCCACACCGAAATATATGAAAACAAATATGCCGACTCAGCGGCAAAATACGCATGCTCGGCTCCAATAATAAAAGACACGCTAACCGAAATAATTGATCTTAGTAATGCAATTACCAACGAACTCAAACTTCAAAAAACTAATGAAATGAAAAGCTATTACCATCCTCACTATTTCCAAATA
This sequence comes from Eustalomyia histrio, assembly GCA_949748255.1. NCBI lineage: Eukaryota > Metazoa > Arthropoda > Insecta > Diptera > Anthomyiidae > Eustalomyia > Eustalomyia histrio. The sequence continues at coordinate 172,577,720 of OX456523.1, read as the reverse complement.
AATCCAAACCTCAAAGTTCCCATATACCCAACTGAAGTCAGCAAAAAACAAAATAAAAATCTTCTCCAGATTGCGTATGGGGCATACAATCACCACACACCTGCACCTTATAAACAACAGCTATACAAACATCTGCCAATTCTGTGGACATATCAATTCAGTTTAACATCTTTTATCAACCTGTTCTAACTTAAAAATTCTGCACTCCAAACATCTGTCAAAGAATGGTCTTGATCTCCTCAAGGAACCCTCCAAAGATAATATAAACTCCATTTACAACTTTATATCTAGCATAAGAATTCAAATTTTAATTATGTAAATATTAATTAACACCTTATAATAGCTGATGGCCCTGGCAGCCAATGCTAACTCCTTAAATATTATTCTTGTATTTACTATAAGTTTAATATCATATAAATAGATAAATAAATAAAATTTTTTTGATATAAAAAATCTTAAAAATTACATGAATAAAATAAAAAAACATTTTTTTTATGAAAAAATCTGAAAAATCTCAAGCATCCTAAAAAACAGCAAAAAAATAGACAAAATTGGTTATATGGCAGCACCGCTAAACACTACTAAAAGTTGCCAAAACAAAACTCACCTTTGTTGACGCCAAACTATAGAGCTAACTATATTATACTTTTGCTAGCTTAAGCAAATGGGCGAATACATCTAATCAAATGTGTATGACTATATTGTACTTAACAAACTTTTCGTTAAGTTTCGTCAAGTGTCATTTGCTTAAGCAAACAGCGAAACTGACCGCACTTTACTTAAGGAATCATGTGTTTTTAGAAAAACTGTTTATGAAAAAAAAAAAACAAATTGCAATGTACGCGGAAAATATTTTTATAGATAATTTAATTGAAAATGTAGAAACAAACGTGCATGTATGACAAAAGAGGTGGGTTTTTTATTTGTTTTTCGATTGAGATGCAAGCACTGTTGTTTTTGCAAAAGTACAAATGTTTGCAACTAAGTGTAGTAAGTATTTAAGTTTAAAAAGTACATTGTAGCCACCCAAAAGTCTTCAATAAGTTGATAAAGCATTTGACAGACTTTTCGTTAATTTTTGACTGTAGCTTAAGTTAGCAAAAGTATAGTATAGTTAGCCCTTATGTTCGTGTTCTAAGAGAATACTAAAAAGTTCGTGAGAGCGAACTTCTCTCTATCCTTTGTATACTTTTTGGTGTCGGCCAAGAATAAGAACGCTGTGAGAGAAAACGATCCCAAAATAACGATGAACGACGGTGACTGTACAAAAGTATATTTTAGTGTAAAAAGTACTGTAGAGATTTTTTACTCTCCAGTGTCTCCTTCCCTTACTAACGACCAATTTTTTTTTACTTTTTTAAATACAATAAAAGGAAATAATTATTTTACTAATGTAGGGATCTGTCATCTGACTACTCTTACTGTAAGATTACGACTCTGTATTATTACTATTATTATTTTAAGTAACAACTCTTGAATTACTGAACAGAGGTTTTATATAAAAATGTAACCCTGTTTCAGCTTTTCCGGCATTCTGATTTTGTGACTTATTATAATGAAAACACATTAGCTGTGTTCCCTTACTTTCTGGGTAAAGTTCGGTAAAATGAGAGTAAGCACAAAATACTCTCATAAAATGACAAAATTACCCAAAAGTACGGGAACGCAAAAAACCACTTTTCTAGCCAAAAAAAAAAAAATGTCAAAATGCATCAGTGATGCCAAATTTTTAGGTGCAATAAGTGTAACTCGACAAGTGAAAACGCGCTAATGAAGAAATGCGAAAATTTAAATAAAAGACTCAAAAAAGTATATTAAAATTGCCCGCCGTTTACAGTGACACGAAATTTCGAGATTTTCCTCTTTGAAAAAACACACATAGTTATTTCTAATAAATATATTTTTCTCATAATTTAATGTCTATGAGCTTTTTTTCATTGTTTTTTTCAAAGTTGTGTATATAAAAATCTTGAGATTTCGTGCCAATGTAAAAGAGGTAACCCCCTCAATTTTCAAAAAAAAAAGCGGTAAGAAAAATTAAAAGGTGCCGATCTGTCCCTTTTTTATAAACAGAAGATATTTTTAGTTTTTAGAAAGTAAAAAACCGCTTATTGTAACACGAAAAGGGCTAAATTAGCATCACTGAAGTTCCTTAGTTTTATTTTTTTACAATTATAAAACAGCTGTTTTTGTTTATCAACTGTTCTTTTGACAATTTACCCAAAGAAAAAGTTTGGGTACCTTTCGGTAAAAAGAGAAACACTAATACACTCTCATAAACGCTCTCATTTATCCAATTTTCGAGTACGGGAACGCTTTTGGGTAAGTTTGGGAACCCGCGGTAACGCACGGGAACAGACTTATTGGTTCTTTAAATTTACAATAAAGAGTTTAAATCACAATTGAAACCCACTGTGTCTTTATAAAATCAGGTGTGGGCAAAAAGTGAAAGGATGGAGAAAATCAAAATGGATTTGCGACCAAGTCGCCAGGCACTGATGGGTGCGCTCACTGCACCCGGCTTAGACTTCCCCGAATCGGACACGCTGTGCCAGCTCAAGGCGCTTCATGAGACAATAACAAAAGGGGAACACTATGAATATCCGGCTGAAATTAACTTCTTGGCAGAAATTGAAGCAACTGATATGGAAATGCAGATAGTCAACGATGCCTTAGCTGCCGGTGATGTGCTAGTCGGCTCACAAGGCCGTGATGCCAATATACCTCCAGTGAATTCTACTGCCAATGCAGCTGCCGCTATTAAACAACCCGCGGCCAGCAGTCCTAACGTTGACGTGCCTGCGGCCAACGATCCTGATGTTAATACGCCTGCTGGCAATGCTGTTAAATGTTTTCCCACATTAATGTCTGCCGTAAATTTGCCCGATGCCAGAAGTTTTTCCACAAATGTGCTTGAAGCCTAAAACGCTTGTGTTTCTGCCGCCAGGTTTGCTGCTGAGGACGAACTGAAAAATTTACAACTGCGCTTGGAGATGTGAAAAGTGCAACAACAGATACGCATATTGAAGGAAAGTTTACAAGCAGCACCCCCCAGTAGTCGTCATATTGAATTATTAGAGCTTGATGCCGCCGTACCGATGTTTAGTGCGGATGACCATTTCGACATAAAAAAATGGTTCACAGTTTTTGAGGACTATAAAAATTCCGCGGCGTACACTGAGAAAGAAAAGTGTGTCTGAGTTCGTCGCCAGTTGGGTGGCGAATTCAGCATGTCATTAACATAGGACTGCTACAATATGAAGATTCAAAGGCGAGTCTAGAAATGTTGTTTAACCGCAAAGTGTCGAAGTATGGGATATACGAACAACTGAGGTTAAGAACGATGAAACCCGATGAATCGTGTATCAGTTATGTGGTAGCGATGCAGTCTATTGCTTCGAAGGCGGAAATAGAAGAAAGGGAACTGGTCGACTTTATAATCGACGGTATTTCGGATAATTCAAATGCAATTACTCGCCTGTATGGAACCAGAAATATTAATGAACTGATTGATCGTATGGACAGCTACGAACCGAAACGTCAACAGGCACGGGTCGCAGCGTCTAGAGCAGTCAGCGCTACAGTTATCAACAAGACGAAATTAACGGCTGTTAAAACACCTGAAACTGAAGTCCGCTGTTACAACTGATCTCAGTTCGGCCACTACCAGAGCAAATGCCCGAAACCAAACGTCCTGTCTGTGCTGAAGTGGGGCATTTCCACCAGAACTGCCCCAGAAAAAAGGGGTTAACTGCTGCAATACGAGAGGCCGATTCAGATTGTGCTGTAGATGCATTCCAAACAGTAAGTGTTGTCTAAACAAGATAAGCGCACTGAGGTAATGAATTTTATTTCTTTGTTTGACACTGGTAGCCCTATTAGCTGTGTAAGAAAGTCTCTGGTTCCGTTTTTAATTGAAGATAAACAAATATTGACATCATATCGTGTTATAGGAAGTAGGAAAATAAGTATGTTTGGTCGTGTCCAATGTGAAATTTTTTTCGGGAATAAAAAAGCTAACCATATTTTTTTGATTTTGCCAGATGATGAGTCTGTGGTGCCTTTTCTAATTAGGTGTGATCTATTAGCCAACTTAAATATACAGTTTTGCCAAATGGGGCAGTCTTATAATAAAAATGAACTTATAAAAATGAATTTCAAAAATTTAAATAAGAAACCAAATAAGGAAACTGTCAGTGCGCTTATGTCGTTTAGTTTGTACAGTGTTCCCCATATGGTAGTAGAGGTTCCAACCAGGGAGGATAATTTAAATTTATTAAGCATATTACCATTTTATGTAAATTGTAGTGAAAATGAGAATGATAGAGTTACTAACAGTTAGAATTGTATAGTGTTAGTGGAATTCGCAAATAAGAACGAAGCAGTTGTTTCTGAATTTGTAGGGTCTAGCGGGGACATAAGTGATTTAGAAATTGTTAAAGAAAACGTGGAATGTGAAGAATTCATGCAAATGGTTTGTGTGGTAGATACTGAGAATGGGTTGGATGTCGACTGCAAGTTAGGCTCGGGGGATTCCGTTTCTTTATTATCGGTTATTAAGAATAACTATAACCGACGGATTATTGTAAACAGCGGACCTCGCCGACTTTCATATCGCGAGCGATGAGAGGTAAACGCTAAACTGGGGCAATTGCTGCAAGGGGGCATAATACGTCCAAGTGACTCTCCATACGCATCTCCGATTGTGTTGATGAGGAGGAAAAACGGGGATGTAAGAATGTGCGTCGATTACCGATCATTGAATAAGATTACGTTGAGGGATAATTACACTTTACCCGTTATAGGAGATTGTTTGGATTACTTAGGTAATAAAAATTTTTTACAGCTCTCGACCTAGAGAATAGTTTCCACCAGGTGCCGATGCTTGAGGACTCAATTAAGTACAGCGCGTTTGTCACTCCGCTGGGCAATTTGAATATTGTTAAGTGCCCTTTGGGCTTAAAAATGCAGGGTCTGTTTTTCAACGGTACTAGGTACCATAGTTAGCTACCATAGTTTCGAGCTGGAAACGCTGGCGACTATATACGCCTTGAAACGCTTTTGAGTATATTTGGAGGGAATTTCATTTACAATCGTAACCGATTGCAATTCACTTGCGCTGACGCTGGGAAGAAAACTAATTAACCCGAGATTAGCAAGATGGGCATTAGAATTGGAGAATTATGACTACACTATTCGACACCGCAGGGGCAAATTGATGTCTCACGTCAGTAGTAGGAAATTGGGGACTCATTTTGGTTTAATTGCTTTTCTATGGGGACTTTGAATGATTTAATTGCTTTTCTATGGGGACTGAGAATGCTTTAATGGTTTTTCTATGGGAACTGAGAATGGTTTATTGGTTTTTCTATGAGGAAGGAGAATGGTTTAATGGTTTTTCTATGGGGAAGCATATTGATTTAATTGTTTGTGTTTCATGTCTCACGCGTGTGTTTTCATGCGCTACCCTAACTAAATTTTTCTTGTGCGTGTTTGGCTAGGTGTGATGTGACCAGAATATTTTTGAATTTATGTAGTTAGTGTGGTCGTCGGTTGTATGCTTATAATGTAAGAGGGTGGTAATACAAAAATTTTCTTGTGTGTGTTTTGCTAGAAGGTGTGATGTGACGAGGATCTTTTTGAATTTATGTAGTTAGTGTGGTCGTCGGTTGTATGCTTATAATGTAAAATTTTCTTGTGTGTGTTTTGCTAGAAGGTGTGATGTGACGAGAAGTTTTTTGAATTTATGTTGTTAGTGTGGCCGTCGGTTGTATGCTTATAATGTAAAAGGGGTGGGTTACAAAAATTGTCTTGTGTGTGTTTTGGTAGAAGATGTTATGTGACGAGGATCTTTTTGAAATTATATAGGGTACCGTTGTCGTCGGTTAATTCTTTTTATCTCTTCTATTTATTTTATATTCTTTAGTAGTATATACATTCTATATGTGGATGTTTTTTTTTTTCAAGTATGTCATAAATTAAATATATATTAATAGGAGATTTGTTTTGGACTGCACAATTTTTAGGACCAAGTGAAAGTCATTGGTCTACATATTTGTTTTTGTATTAAGAAGAAATTTGCATTTTTTCTTTCTTGTATTTATGTTCTATTTTTGTTTTTATTTTTTTGTGTGGGGTATATACATTCTACATATAAATGTACGAGAAGGTCATAAATTAATTATTTATTAATGTGACATTTTCATTAATCTACAAATTTTTATGTTTTAATGAAATTCGAATCTGTTTGTTTCTTGTTCGGTTCTGTTTCTTGTAATAAAGAGGAAATTCGAATCTGTTAGTTTTTGTTTCTTGTACGGTTTTGTTTCTTGTAATAAAGCGGTAATTCGAATCTGTTAGTTTTTGTTCCTTGTTCGGTTTTGTTTCTTGTAATAAAGCGGTAATTCGAATATGTTAGTGTTTTGTTTGTTTAGTTGTGTATAAAAAAAAAAAAACAATACTATAAATTAGTTTTATGTATTTGGTTTTATTTTACTTTCTTTTTAAATAATTCTTAAATTGAAATCTCATTAAATATTTCTTATAAATTTAAATACGTATAATATAATAATTTCTGTTATTTTTTATTTAATTCAAAATTTAAATGTTTTGATAGAGATTTATAAAATCGTTGACTGAATTTTCTCTAAATTTATAGATGATGCAACTACATGTATCAGGCCCTTCAGTAGATCTATCGTCAGACCATATAAAATCCTCAAAATGCTCTCCATGCGCTAAATTAATAATTTTTTTATTCTCATATAATTCGAAATAATCAGCGTTCTTTAAAAAGAAGTGTAAATCTTCTAGACATATAAACTCCTTATATTCATTAAGAAATTCTACAATTTGTTCCCGCATTGACATCTTAATCGCCTGAGTGGTTCTTTCTGTCTGAAGCCACAAATTATTATTTATTGTACCCTCCGCATTTATAATGTGAATATTTAAACTATTTGACAATACTATAAAAATAAAGTGAGCAATATATTGTGGTATCTTTAGGATACATTTCACAATATTTTGAAATAGGAGTGGTGCATGCAATTTATTGTAGTAATTTTAATATATAACAAGAAGTAAATTTAAAATTTAATTCAAGTGAAAGTCTCCTTCATAACAAAGTCTTCAAAGAAACAACAACCATGAGCGCTGTATCAAAATCATTAATAAACAAATTTGATGACCTCAACAACAAACCAATTCTCCATATTAAAGATATGGAGCATCTTAAATTATACAAAATATTGAAAGCAAATAAAAAGCAAACAAAATATGGGGAAAGTATCCAGATTGAGGGAGAAAATTGTGTCATCTTTCTGCCAACGAGATTTAATGCTAAACTGATGATGAGAGTAATCATCTGGCAATTACTTCATCAAAAAATTACCTGCAGTAGACGATAAATACTTCCGATTAGAGTTGGAGTTATTTGATCTAAATGAATATATTGTTCCTGAAAGTGACAAATTTCCGCCTTGGAGATAAAATCTTAAATTTGTATTAAACAACAAAAAATAAAAATATTAAAATACATTAAAAAAAATGTTTTGTTTTTATTTATTAATAATTTCATACAAAAATTTCATTCATAAGTGACCACAATTATATTTTTGATGTCTTCTATAATTGTACACTATGTTTGAGCCCAAATATACTACTAATTCAAGTGGTGGCTGCAAATTTCCAAAACTATCGAAGTACTCCTTATGATCTTTATATTTGTGCTCCTTATGATCTTTATATATTTATATTTGTGCTCCTTATGATCTTTATATGAGTGGCTGCTCCAATTGAGGAAACATTCTATTCGTCGATGATGTTTGGGGAGTGAATCTCTCATAAAAATACCTCTAAAGTGTGGAATATGTGTGGTAAACTTAATCAAATCTATATTAGTAAGTGGTCTTTTGGGGAGCATCTTAATTAGTTTTTTGACATTTTATCGAATACATGACCATACCCCTTCTTATATGGTTTAAGATAAAGACCCTTTCCCATTGCTATAGCCTCCATGCTCTTATTATGTCTAGTAGCCTCTTCGAGTTGTTTCTTAGTATCTTTTGCAGCATTAATAGCTTTAACAATAGCTGCTCCACCAGATGACAGACCACCTAAGGTCCCTAAAGCAGTTAGTATTGGCACTAATGGTAAGAACTCTCCAACTTTCGGTACATTGATAATGCGAGGTATAACAACTTTTGATTTTTTTACTTTCAGCGATTTATTTAAAACTTTACGAGCAATTTTAATTGCGTCGTTTATATCTTTAGGTTTTTCTTTCTTTAAAGTTGCCGTAGCCATTCGTATTGCTGTGCCAAAAATTTTCTTTCCAAATTTATTTTTTGACTTTAGACTAATTCCGAGTTTGACTTTAGCCTTAATGGCGTTAGTTATAAAATATGAGTTTGTTTTTTTTCTATACTGCTGTCTTTCGATAAAACTCGTTCCCAGGCTCGATTTTCGAGTATTTTATCTGCTTGGTGTCGCTAACTGATTAATTAATTATTTTGAGAGTAAGCAATATCGTGCTCTCTGCAAGCAGCATCCAACAGATTTATCCCCTTATCACCCCTCATTAAACCTTCATAACCCGGTAAATGAAGTTCAAATGGTAGAGAATTTATTACTCTATCTACTAATCCACTCCCAGTGAGAGAATGCATATGATTGATAATTCTATCATATTGTTAGACCTATTTATATAATCTGAAAACTAATTAAAGAGAAATTTAAAACTTTGGTTTTAGTTGTTAAAATGCGGTTGACCAAACAACATAAAAATATAGTTATTAGGAATGTTGATTCCTCAACAAGTGAAGATATGAGAAGAAAACACAGTTCTCTATTGCCAAATTCTATGGAGAGCACTTATAGTGGGATCTTCGAACTGTGGAAAGACTAATGTAATGATTAGTTTGATTGAAAGTCCTAATGGATTAAAATTCGAAAACATCTATTTATATTCGAAATCATTATTTCAACCTAAATATGAGTACTTAAATAAACTCGTATCAACGATTAAAGGAATAGGTTATTTTACATTTTCTAACAATGAAAGTGTTATTCCATCAGATGAAGCTAAAAATAACTCAATAATTATATTTGATGACGTTACATGTGAAAATCAAAATAATATACGTGCATACTTTTGTATGGGTCGTCACAAAAATGTGGATTCATTTTATTTGTGTCAAACTTATACCCGAATAACTAAACATTTGATACGAGATAATGCCAATATGATTATAATGTTTAAGCAGGATGAAATAAATATGAAACACGTCTATAGTGATCATGTTGGAACGGATATGTCCTTTGAACAATTTCGTAAAATATGTCAAGAATGTTGGAAAGAAAACTATAACAATATGTAAAGATGATAACTTAAATGCTGGTCGATATAGAAAGACATTTAATGTTTTTATTGAAATATAAGGAATAATATGATGATATTAGTAAAGTTTGAGCTCTTGAATCGGTAGGATTAACAAATTAAAAAAAAATATATAAAAAATTTTAATAATTACATCCTTTTATGAATTCAGCTGATTCCAAATAAGCTTGCTACATTTTATGGTCTGCTTCTGATCTATTCCTGCTCTGTTTCTGATCTATTCCTGGTCTGTTTCTGATTTATTCATGCTCTGTTTCTGATCTATTTCTTGTCTGTTTCTGATCTATTCCTGGTGTGTTTCTGATCTTTTCCTGGTCTGTTGCTGATCTATTCTTGGTTTGATATGACTGAAGTGTTGGAGGAACTGGTAAAGGTAAGAAATGCTTTGAAGAAGAAACTTCGAGGCATAAAAATGGGTGAAGCTTATACTCATGAAAGTCTACAAGAAACATTTAAGCCCATAACTAACCCGCTGAAAGAATTTATAAATAATTCTTCTAAAGAAAAGAGAATTTCTAAAGATGAAAAAGAAGAAATTAAAAATGAAATCGAAAATGAAATAGAAAATGAGACGAGTTTATCGTTTAGAAAATTACCAATGAAACTGGGGACAAGTACCCCAAAGAAAGATTGTACGAATGATGAATACAAAATAATTGATGAAAATGATGATGATGATGATATTTACTATCAAACTGAATCCCCAGTTAATGTTACAAACGATACAATAATGAACTCACTCGATTTATCGCATTTAGCTCGAAAAAATGAATTGGAACTGTGTTTATGGTCCTCACAAAGATTCGAATGGTGAGTGGAAATTTGGGAATAGCTACATAAAGTTGAGTGATGATAAAATTATGCTAGGAAATCAAAATTGGTTGCTTACACCAGGTTTGGTTTAGTTAATGTTTTATAAAACCCCAAAAAATTATGATAGAACAGAATTGGAGATTTACAAAAAGATTTGAATGGAGACAAATGCTCACAGAAGAGACTATAAATCGGACGGACAAATTAAAGGGACAAGGGCATACAAATATGTAAATATTATCAGCAAATTATTTAAAAATGACAAAACAGGAAGTGGTCTAATGAAATTGAATTCTAATAAACCTAATTATGTATATTGGAATGATCCGAATGAGTTAGTTGTCCGCCTCAGATTATTAATCGCCTCTTAAGCTGCTGGTCATAACAATGAAATTGTTTCTATTATCGAAGAACTGCAGGAAGCTGATATAATATTATAATATATATAAAGTTTTGTGAGTTAAGGATATACATTGAAAATGTCTGTCGACCAGTTCGGACACTATTACAATTCTAAGCTGAACTATAACAATATAATAATAAACAATGATTCGAAAATTATTGGCCACATTTTGGATAGCGATAAGAACTTTAATATCCAAAACAAAAGAATTAAAAAATGTTGCGAGCCCTGTGAAAGAAAACGACGCCGTCACAAAAGACTTTCTACTCTTACAAGTCAACAAAATGCAGACAGACATACTTTTGAATATAGATAAAAATAATGATGTAGTATATAAGAAAATTTCTGATATAAATCATAATCAAAAATCGTACTTTGACAGAGAACTTGAGTTGTTGCGTCAACGAATTAAACTTTTGCAGAGTTTACTACTAAAATTGATGCCGAGGGAAGAAGTGTTACATATGATGTCTAACACTGATAACATAATAAACTAATATATGTTGTCGATAATGAATACAAAGAGAATTCTGGTAAAAGAGTTGCATAAACAGGCTCGAAAAAATTTTAAGCGTCGAAGAGTTGTAATGAAAGGTATTGATGATTTATGGCAAGCAGATCTAGTTGAAATGGGTAATTATTCATCGGATAACAAGGACTATCGTTATCTGCTAACGGTCATTGATACGTTTTCAAAATATGCTTGGGCAGCACCTCTCAAATCTTAAAGTTCATCGGATGGAAAATATATTCAATTTGGGTCGTGTGCCAAAAAAATTTACATACTGATGATGGCAAGGAATTCTTTAATAAAAACTTTAGTAAATTGATGAAAAAGCATAATATAAATCACTACTCAACGTATAGTGTAATGAAGGCGTCTATTGTTGAACGATTCAATATAACTCTAAAAGGTATGATGTGGAAGGAATTTAGCTACAACGGATCATATCATTGGATTGATTTATATAAAGATTTAATTGATGAGTACAATCACAAGATTCATCGTACCATAAAAATGGCACCCATTAATGTCAATTCTACGAATGAGTAAATGTTACTACACACAGTGTACAATCACTTGAAAATGTACAAAATCTCAAAACTTCATGTTAGAGATTCGGTACGCATCAGCAAATATAAGCATATTTTTGAAAAGGGATACGCACCTAACTGGACAACAGAAATTTTTAAAATCAAATCTATAAACAACACTTATCCAGCAACAAATATTTTGGTGGATTACGAGGGAAATAGAATTAAAGGTACCTTCTATGATGAAGAACTCTCAAAAACTCGACTGCCTAATACATATCTTGTTAAAAAAGTTATTAAAACTAAAGATAATAAAGTATTCGTGAAATGGTTGGGCTTTTAAAATCAGCATAATTCTTGTATAAATAAAAATTATATTTTGTAATGTGTGTGTGTGTGATTACTTTTACGACTATAAAATTAAGTATAAAAGGATTAAATGTTTTCTCCGCTATTTTAGTTGAATAAAAAACTAACTTGATAATACATTATATTTATATATTAGCAGGAGGAGAATGGATAAGATTTTTAAGAGCTCTGAGATTAAATATGAAAAATTAAAGTATTGTAATTATTGTGGTAGTAATGATCACAATGAAAATAAATGTAATCAGAAGAAAAATGATAATAAAGTTAAGAAATAAGAATTTTCTGGAAAGAATGTTAAAATTGATATATGTATGTATATACATGTACTTTAAGTATTGATATAAAATTATCTAAAATAAAAAAAAGCAACCCTTTAAAAAACAATATTTTGTTTTATTTCCTACAATAACCATTTGGTAAGCAAAATGTCAACTACACTAACATTGAGCGGAAACTCCTCAAATTTATCAGCAAATTATTTTCCTCCAATAAATTTAAACGACGATTACGAGTGTGCTCTCGTAGATTTTCACACACACAACAGCATACCAAATGTGGACAAATACAATAATTTGTTTCACATTGGTAGTAAAATTATTACAATACCTATTGGATCCTATGAGGTGAACGATATTGTCGATTTCATAAGGGGGGAATATGAGAAAGATGGGTTGATGGGAAGAAGAAAATTATTATAGAAGCTAATAACAATACAATGCAAGTCAAGTTGTATAGTTCCGAAGATTCAATATACTTTAACATGAAGAATTCGATAGGAAAATTGTTTCTCAGATCTACCAGTAAATATTTTTAACGTAAATCTCTTGCGGATAAAATTTAATATTTTAGTAAACACATATATAAACAATTCTCATGCACATACATTACACGAATTTGCAATAAATGTTCCACCTGGCTATAAAATGGATGAAATACCTACAAATCTCATATATTTTCCAGTGAACTCTAAAGAACTAAGTTCACTAACACTACGGATAGTTGATCAAGACGGCGATTTAATTAATTTCCGAGGAGAAGAAATTACTATTCGATTACATTTAAGGCCAAGAAAATAATGATAATTTTCAACAAAGAAATTCTCTCAAATAGCTTTGTTGTCGCCAAAATCCATATTATTGCCATCAGTCAAACCAAAGTTAGCGTCCTCAATAATAAATATAAATTTTCTCAAATCATTGAATTTTCAATTGAAAAAGCAACATCAAAGAGAATGAGATCAATAATTAATGTTTTGGAAAAAACCCTTATCAGATGAAAGCATTATAAAAAAAATTATTATATACTCCATACTTGCAATCATTTAAAAATAACTATGAAATAAGAATATCAATACAAAATCAGTATATATATGTTTTGCCAAGTGAAAGTTTTATTTACATTGAAGGTTTAGTAGAAAAAGAAAGCGGCGATAGTAAAAAAGTGGTAGCATCTTCTGCTTTCAGATTGAAAAATAATTTTGTTGCTCATCTATTTGATGAAATTCGTTATGAGCTAAATGGCATTGAAATCGATCGCACTAGACACCTAGGAGTTTCAACTAATATTAAAAATTATGTTTCTTTGGTGGCAACGGACGGTGCTGTCATGAAAAATGCTGCTTGGAGTAAAGTAGATGACCTAAATGTACTAAATGGACACTTTAACTTTTATGTACCATTAAAAATATTATTGGGATTTGTTGAATACTTTAATAAAATTATTTTGAATTCTGACTTGAGTAAAATAAATGTGATAAAAATAACACAAAATGTAACAAATTTACCAATAGCATTCCGCAGTTGGGACTGTCATTTTAATCCTCAATTATCAACCGGAACTAATCACATTTGGAATGTTAAATTCTCTGCAAATAGGGAACGACTTCGCTTCGTTTTGATAGCCTTCCTGCGTGAGAATAAATTCATTAATTGTGATTTAACCAACATCAAAGTTCACTTAAACTCAGAGTCATATCCTTATGATGATCTTAACATTAAATTTGGGGAAGAACGGTTTGCCATCATCTATGATATGTATGTCAGATTTCAACAAAACTACTATATGAGAGAACCTCAACCTCTACTCACTTGTCAAGAATTTAAAAATAAATCTCCTATAACAGTTATTGCGGTAAGCCATCAAAATGAAACGGTTGCAAGGGGTCCGATTGATATAAAAATTATGTTTAAGACTGGCATCAATATACCACCAAACTCATCAGCTTACTGCATTCTTATTCATGATCGTTTAATTGAATTTACGCCTTTGACAGGACAGGTTCATAAAATTGTTTAAGCAATGGAAATGTCAAAAATAGTTTTTATTGATTACCAAGGCTTTAGAGGAGACTCAAATAATTTTATTGCCAAAGAAATTGCATTGGTTTTTAACGCTACGGAGCATATAAATTTCATCATAAAACCCCCCTTTGATTATAGTTATTTATCACCAAAGAATCAAAAACAAGCCAATGGGTTAACAAAAAATCATCATCATCTGCAATGGGAAGATGGTTCCGTATCATTCAAGTCCGTGTGCAAATTTCTCAAATCAAACACAGAGGGTTCTTTAATTTTTGTCAAGGGTTTGGAAAAGAAAAAGTGGTTGGAGAATATGCTGCGGAAAAACGTTTTCAATATGGAAAATATCAACTGCTCTAATTTAAGAGAGCTCGATGAAAATATGCCGATTGCATCCATTGGAGTTCTCACAAACATGGAACATGTGTACTGAAAAATGCTCTTTTACTACAAAAATTTTTAAACTTTAAAATAAATGAAGGCAATCATCAATTTTTATTATCTTTATTAAATATTTAGAAAATACACACTTAAAAACAATGTCTTATAATTATAAATAAAAATATGTATTCTTAAAATAGAAAACTAAAATATCAGTGTTTTATTTTGCTTAATAATCAAAAAAATTTTAAGAGAAAAATACAAAATATTTATTTTTTTTTTTCAAGAATCTCTATTAATCTTAAATTATATTATTAAAAAAATTATTAAATTATATTATAAAATATACATCAAATTTAATTTAAAGCTATTAAAATACAATGTTTTATTCCCTTATAATTGATGCTATTAAATATTTCATCCTCAGAATCATTCTGGAATTGTACTAAGTCAAGAAAGATGATAAAAAAGTTAAGAAATAAGAATTTTCTGGAAAGAATGTTAAAATTGATATATGTATGTATATACATGTACTTTAAGTATTGATATAAAATTATCTAAAATAAAGAAAAAGCAACCCTTTAAAAAAACAATATTTTGTTTTATTTCCTACATTAACCATTTGGTAAGCAAAATGTCAATTCCACTAACATTGAGCGGAAACTCCTCAAATTTATCAGCAAATTACTTTCCTCCAATAAATTTAAACGGCGATTACGAGTGTGCTCTCGTAGATTTTCACACATACAACAGCATACCAAATGTGGACAAATACAATAATTTGTTTCACATTGGTAGTAAAATTATTACAATACCTATTGAGCTGAATGATATTGTCGATTTCATAAAGGGGGAATATGAGAAAGATGGGTTGATGGGAAGAAGAAAATTATTATAGAAGCTAATAACAATACAATGCAAGTCAAATTGTATAGTTCCGAAGTTTCGATATACTTTAACAAGAAGAATTCGATAGGAAAATTGTTTGGTTTCAATAAGAATGTCCTCTCTCCTAATGTCCCCCATTTCTCAGATCTACCAGTAAATATTTTTAAGGTAAATCTCTTGCGGATAGAATGTAATATTGTGGTAAACACATATATAAACAATTCTCATGCACATACATTACACGAATTTGCAATAAATGTTCCACCTGGCTATAAAATGGATGAAATACCTACAAATCTCATCTATTTGCCAGTGAATTCCAAAGAAGTAAATTCACTAACACTACGGATAGTTGATCAAGACGGTGATTTAATTAATTTTCGAGGAGAAGAAATAACTATTCGATTACATTTAAGGCCAAGAAAATAATGATAATTTTCAACAAAGAAATTCTCTCAAATAGCATTCCTTATGCCACATTGTTATCGCCAAAATCCATATTATTGTCATCAGTAAAACCAAAGTTAGCGTCCTCGCTGTTCTCATCTTCACATTCAGCCAACAATTTAACAGAATCAAATAGAAATTTTCTCAAATCATTAAATTTCCAATTTAAGAAGCAACATCAAAGAGAATGAGATCAATAATTAATGTTTTGGATCAACTTATACTCCATACTTGCAATCATTTAAAAATAACGATAAAATAAGAATATCAATACAAAATCAGGATTTGTATGTTTTGCCGAGTGAAAGTTTTATTTACATTGAAGGTTTAGTAGAAGAAGAAAGCGGCGATAGTAAAAAAGTGGTAGCATCTTCTGCTTTCAGATTGAAAAATAATTTTGTTGCTCATCTATTTGATGAAATTCGTTATGAGCTAAATGGCATTGAAATTGATCGCACTAGACACCTAGGAGTTTCAACTAATATTAAAAACAATGTTTCTTTGATGGCAACGGACGGTGCTGTCATGGAAAATGCTGCTTGGAGTAAAGTAGATGACCTAAATGTACTAAATGGACACTTTAACTTTTATGTACCATTAAAAATATTATTGGGATTTGTTGAAGACTTTAATAAAATTATTTTGAATTCTGACTTGAGTAAAATAAATGTGATAAAAATAATACAAAATGTAACAAATTTACCAATAGCATTCCGCAGTTGGGACTGTCATTTTAATCCTCAATTATCAACCGGAACTAATAACATTTGGAATGTTAAATTCTCTGCAAATAGGGAACGACCTCGCTTCGTTTTGATAGCCTTCCTGCGTGAGAATAAATTCATTAATTGTGATTTAACCAACATCAAAGTTCACTTAAACTCAGAGTCATATCCTTATGATGATCTTAACATTAAATTTGGGGAAGAACGGTTTGCCATCATCTATGATATGTATGTCAGATTTCAACAAAACTACTATATGAGAGAACCTCAACCTCTACTCACTTGTCAAGAATTTAAAAATAAATCTCCTATAACAGTTATTGCGGTAAGCCATCAAAATGAAACGGTTGCAAGGGGTCCGATTGATATAAAAATTATGTTTAAGACTGGCATCAATATACCACCAAACTCATCAGCTTACTGCATTCTTATTCATGATCGTTTAATTGAATTTACGCCTTTGACAGGACAGGTTCATAAAATTGTTTAAGCAATGGAAATGTCAAAAATAGTTTTTATTGATTACCAAGGCTTTAGAGGAGACTCAAATAATTTTATTGCCAAAGAAATTGCATTGGTTTTTAACGCTAAGGAGCATATAAATTTCATCATAAAACCCCCCTTTGATTATAGTTATTTATCACCAAAGAATCAAAAACAAGCCAATGGGTTAACAAAAAATCATCATCATCTGCAATGGGAAGATGGTTCCGTATCATTCAAGTCCGTGTGCAAATTTCTCAAATCAAACACAGAGGGTTCTTTAATTTTTGTCAAGGGTTTGGAAAAGAAAAAGTGGTTGGAGAATATGCTGCGGAAAAACGTTTTCAATATGGAAAATATCAACTGCTCTAATTTAAGAGAGCTCGATGAAAATATGCCGATTGCATCCATTGGAGTTCTCACAAACATGGAACATGTGTACTGAAAAATGCTCTTTTACTACAAAAATTTTTAAACTTTAAAATAAATGAAGGCAATCATCAATTTTTATTATCTTTATTAAATATTTAGAAAATACACACTTAAAAACAATGTCTTATAATTATAAATAAAAATATGTATTCTTAAAATAGAAAACTAAAATATCAGTGTTTTATTTATTTAAGAGAAAAATACAAAATATTTATTTTTTTTCAAGAATCTTTATTAATCTTAAATTATATTATTAAAAAAATTATTAAATTATATTATAAAATATACATCAAATTTAATTTAAAGCTATTAAAATACAATGTTTTATTCCCTTATAATTGATGCTATTAAATATTTCATCCTCAGAATCATTCTGGAATTGTACTAAGTCAAGAAAGATGATAAAAAAGTTAAGAAATAAGAATTTTCTGGAAAGAATGTTAAAATTGATATATGTATGTATATACATGTACTTTAAGTATTGATATAAAATTATCTAAAATAAAGAAAAAGCAACCCTTTAAAAAAACAATATTTTGTTTTATTTCCTACATTAACCATTTGGTAAGCAAAATGTCAATTCCACTAAAATTGAGCGGAAACTCCTCAAATTTATCAGCAAATTACTTTCCTCCAATAAATTTAAACGGCGATTACGAGTGTGCTCTCGTAGATTTTCACACATACAACAGCATACCAAATGTGGACAAATACAATAATTTGTTTCACATTGGTAGTAAAATTATTACAATGCCTATTGAGCTGAATGATATTGTCGATTTCATAAAGGGGGAATATGAGAAAGATGGGTTGATGGGAAGAAGAAAATTATTATAGAAGCTAATAACAATACAATGCAAGTCAAATTGTATAGTTCCGAAGTTTCGATATACTTTAACAAGAAGAATTCGATAGGAAAATTGTTTGGTTTCAATAAGAATGTCCTCTCTCCTAATGTCCCCCATTTCTCAGATCTACCAGTAAATATTTTTAAGGTAAATCTCTTGCGGATAGAATGTAATATTGTGGTAAACACATATATAAACAATTCTCATGCACATACATTACACGAATTTGCAATAAATGTTCCACCTGGCTATAAAATGGATGAAATACCTACAAATCTCATCTATTTGCCAGTGAATTCCAAAGAAGTAAATTCACTAACACTACGGATAGTTGATCAAGACGGTGATTTAATTAATTTTCGAGGAGAAGAAATAACTATTCGATTACATTTAAGGCCAAGAAAATAATGATAATTTTCAACAAAGAAATTCTCTCAAATAGCATTCCTTATGCCACATTGTTATCGCCAAAATCCATATTATTGTCATCAGTAAAACCAAAGTTAGCGTCCTCGCTGTTCTCATCTTCACATTCAGCCAACAATTTAACAGAATCAAATAGAAATTTTCTCAAATCATTAAATTTCCAATTTAAGAAGCAACATCAAAGAGAATGAGATCAATAATTAATGTTTTGGATCAACTTATACTCCATACTTGCAATCATTTAAAAATAACGATAAAATAAGAATATCAATACAAAATCAGGATTTGTATGTTTTGCCGAGTGAAAGTTTTATTTACATTGAAGGTTTAGTAGAAGAAGAAAGCGGCGATAGTAAAAAAGTGGTAGCATCTTCTGCTTTCAGATTGAAAAATAATTTTGTTGCTCATCTATTTGATGAAATTCGTTATGAGCTAAATGGCATTGAAATTGATCGCACTAGACACCTAGGAGTTTCAACTAATATTAAAAATAATGTTTCTTTGATGGCAACGGACGGTGCTGTCATGGAAAATGCTGCTTGGAGTAAAGTAGATGACCTAAATGTACTAAATGGACACTTTAACTTTTATGTACCATTAAAAATATTATTGGGATTTGTTGAAGACTTTAATAAAATAATTTTGAATTCTGACTTGAGTAAAATAAATGTGATAAAAATAATACAAAATGTAATAAATTTACCAATAGCATTCCGCAGTTGGGACTGTAATTTTAATCCTCAATTATCAACCGGAACTAATCACATTTGGAATGTTAAATTCTCTGCAAATAGGGAACGACCTCGCTTCGTTTAGATAGCCTTCCTGCGTGAGAATAAATTCATTAATTGTGATTTAACCAACATCAAAGTTCACTTAAACTCAGAGTCATATCCTTATGATGATCTTAACATTAAATTTGGGGAAGAACGGTTTGCCATCCTCTATATGTATGTTAGATTTCAACAAAACTACTATATGAGAAAACCTCAACCTCTACTCACTTGTGAAGAATTTAAAAATAAAGCTCCTATTACAGTTATTGATGTAAGCCATCAAAATGAAACGGTTGCAAGGGGTCCAATTAATATAAAAATTATGTTTGAGACTGGCATCAATATACCACCAAACTCATCAGCTTACTGCATTCTTATTTATGATCGTTTAATTGAATATACGCCTTTGACAGGACAGGTTCATAAAATTGTTTAAGCAATGGAAATGTCAAAAATAGTTTTTATTGATTACCAAGGCTTTAGAGCAGATTCTAATAATTTTATTGCCAAGGAAATTGCATTGGTTTTTAACGCTAAGGAGTATATAAATTTCATCATAAAACCCCCCTTCGATTATAGTTATTTATCACCAAAGAATCAAAAACAAGTCAATTGGTTAACAAAAAATCATCAACATCTGCAATGGGAAATTTTGAAATTTCTCAAATCAAAAACAGAGGGTTCTTTAATTTTTGCCAAGGGTTTGGAAAAGAAAAAGTGGTTGGAGAATATGCTGCGGAAAAACGTTTTCAATATGGAAAATATCAACTGCTGTAATTTAAGAGAGCTCGATGAAAAATATCCCGATTGCATCCGTTGTAGTTCTCACAAACATGGAACATGTGCACTGAAAAATGCTCTTTTACTACAAAAATTTTTAAACCTTAAAATAAATGAAGTCAATTTTCCATTTTTATTATCTTTATTAAATATTTAAAAAATACACACTTAAAAACAATGTCTTAAAATTATAAATAAAAATATTTATTCTTAAAATAGAAAACTAAAATATCAGTGTTTTATTTTGCTTAATAATTAAAAAAATTTTAAGAGAAAAATACAAAATATTTATTTTTTTTTCAAGAATCTCTATTAATCTAAAATTATTAAATTATATTATAAAATATACATCAAATTTAATTTAAAGCTATTAAAATACAATGTTTTATTCCCTAATAATTGATGCTATTAAATATTTCATCCTCAGAATCATTCTGGAATTGTACTAAGTCAATATTTACTCCCATAATAGTATTATCTCCATCTTCATCAAAAATATAATTCCTATTGCTACATTTTAGACATTCATTGTCAGGGGTTTTATTATACTGATCATATTCACAATGCCCTCTAGCGACTGTTTGAACCTGATTGTTCATAATTAATCGTTTTTCATATTTATAACTTTAAACGATTTTATATATATTTATTGTAAAAAACATTATGCAATCTAGATGCAAATAAACACATATTATCGCTTAAGATTTTACGATTAAATAAGGCAGTTTTATAATCAAACATACAATATTTATTTAAAGCAGACTTCTTAACCCCCTTTGCTTTTTTAATTTCCTTGTTGTCAATAGTTTTAATGGAATACATTTTCGATCTAAGACCAAAAAATTCACTCATAATAGTACCATTATCATCTCATCTTTCATTTTACCCAAAACTTTTCTATTCACTAACGGTATGTCGTAAGGATTATTAACGGGGTAATCTGAGGTATCAAATTCAGACAACAAATCATTAAGTATATCTTTCTAAAAATCTTCAGTTTTTATTGAATATATAAACGAATCGGTGTCCATATAATTGAGAATTATATTTTGACCATATTTTGACTTCATTATCCTAAAATGAAAATCATACATTTTCCATTTAGATAATTCAAGTACGGCAAAACCTATGTATATGGGCTTGTCGTATAATATATCAACTTTACCCATCTGAACTGCAAATAAGTCTTCAGAAAACTTTGAAATGCTTTTAAAATTGGGGCGAGAAACAAAATATCTTGCACATCTACGATTTCTATCTTCACTCTCCCAATTTCTTGTGATTTTAACATCCACCCTTTTCTCAACATTTTCCATGGTCTTCCCATAAACAGCGTTATAAAAGTTTGAAAAAGTCTTTTTCAAATGTATTTTGAGCCTCTGCTCAATGTTGTGTATTTAAGTTTATATATTTCTGAAGCCATGGTGATTGATTGAATTTTATTCCCCTATGATATTTTGTACAAATTAAACCATTTGCAAAGCATTGTTTAAGGTTTCGATAATGAATCAGATATTTAGTTTTATTAGTCAAATCTGCAATAAGTTTTTTGCATTCTGAGTTTCCAACTACTTTATTTTCAGGAGCAAAAGGAAGATCATTATTCAGTTTATGAAGAGAGTGTGGATATTTGAAATCAACTTCTAAAATGTAACCGACAGGAGAAGTATCAGATATTTTATTTGGATTAAATTTCTTTAAATCGTCCTCGCCAAGCCACTCAAATCCCCCAGCTGGAAGATACTGTGACATTGCCCATCCATATAAATTATTTGCATCTAAGTAAGCTAAATATTCAGATGGCTTACTACTATCATAATCATCTAAATATATATTATTGGCTTTGGCATGTCTCTGTGAACATTGTACGAGACCACCCCTTATTCCCTTTTGTATAAACAGATGCATATCTTTATCTGTGAATAATTCTAATTCCTTCTTTGTCGTTTTAAGCATTGCATCCCATGAGAGACCTGGGGCGGTACAATAATGATTTGGATCTAACTTATATATGGATTTGCAAATTTTTCTAAAGTTTTGAAATATATCTGCCAATAAAAGCACATCCGTTTTTAAATACAATTTTGTATAATCTAACATATTTTTACATCTAAAAGTATTCCAAACATTTTTCGCGTGTTCATAATCTTCTTCAGAACATTCTGCGTCAATTTTTTTTTTTTATATTTTGTGAAATATTTATTCATATTTTACTATCAAATACATATGTAAAGCCTCAGCACCATTATGGCATTATAGAGGCGAGTTGGCAAAATTAATTACAATTTTCATAAAAATAAATTTTATATAAAAGAAAAAAAATGTTTCGAAACAATATATTTAAATAAAAGAAAAAAAAGTATAAATATATATATATGAATATATAAATATATATGTGCACAGCACATGTTGCGGGGACGGTTTTTCGTTCCACAAGTTACTATGAAGACATTTTGTTACTTTAGGGACTGTCCTTAAACTTTTCGTTATTCTACTGTTTATACTGAAGACATTTTACTGGATACAGCGCATATTATAGGGGATTTTTTTGGCTGTATATACAGATGTCTTCAAAGTATGCGCAATGAATATATATATATATATATATATATATATATATATATATATATATATATATATATATATATATATATATATATGTAAATAAAAGCATAAAAATATAAAAAAAGAGATCATATCTTTAAGTCAGAAGCTCCTCCAAACTTTGCAAAATATAATTTTTTAATTTTTTAATGAAATTTTGAAATTTGGTTTATTGTTTTTAAATTGAGAGGTAATTTGTTGAATTCACGACTACCCATATATTCTATTCGCTGTTTGGTTGATTCCAGTCTACACCGCGCAGTAGCTAAGTTGTTGTTATTTCGTGTATTAAATGTATGTTGGTTTCTAAAAAACTGCAGAGTGTGATATCCAATATTATGTATGCACTTGAAAACGTATAATAATAGTTGGTATTTATACAGTCCATGTATCGGTAAAATAGATTTGAATACATTTTTGTACAAGGTTATAGTTGAATATATTGGCGGGAGATTTGCAACTACCTTCAACGCTTTGTTTTGAGTCCTTTGAAGAGATTTAAGTTCAACACCATTCTTGTATCCATATAAAATTGCTAAATAATTAAACTTTGTATCAAAGCATTGTAAATTAAAAGTTTCGTATCCTGTTTAAATTTGTTTTTAAATTTGTACAAAAAGCCTACAGCTTGAGCTGTCTTTGTTTTAAGATGCTGGATATGTTAACTCCAAGTAAGGTTTTTTTTTGCAAATAAACACCTAGGTATTTTACAGTGTACTTCTGTTATTCTTTCCCCATCTACAAATATGCTGAAGTTATTAACCTGACTATTGTAAGGCTTGAATCTTATTAACTTCGTTTTACGAGCATTTATAGCCAATTTGTTGATTCTAGCAAATTCAAAAAGTAAGGAAGCATCTCGTTCCATATAAGCTTTAACAGCTGTTTCATCTTTACACGGGTAGATTAAACAAATATCGTCTGCATACATAAAAAGTTGGCCAGTAAGATCCAGATTATGAATATCATTCATATAAATTGAAAAAAATAACGGCCCCAATACACTGCCCTGAGGGACTCCATGTTTAACTAAACCAAAAGAACTTTTACTCGAGTTAATTTGGACAAATTGTTTACGATTCGTTAAATAATTTTTAATTAGAGTCAGTTCTTTACCCCAAAATCCATAATATTTGAGTTTTTTTATAAGGATATCATGATCTATAAGATCGAATGCTTTTGTAAAATCATAAAATGTACCCATTACGCCACTATAACCTTCATCCAAACCTCGACAGATACAATTAACAACATTTACAACCGCTTCCTCCGTACCACATCCTTTTCTGAATCCATACACTCACCAAAAAAAGTCTGTAATGGCAACTGAAAATTTTGCTGTTATTACGGGAAATTCTGCTAATTTGAGCCCAGCGGTATTTTTTGCTAATCTTAGCAACACATGTCTGCTGACGTGTAGTACAATGAAATTAGTAGAAAAATTAGTAGCCGCTACTAAATTTTAGTAGACTTTTTGTAAAGTGGAATTTAAAATCTGTTTGCTAAAATCAGCAAAAATAATTACTAAATTTTATTAATACTAGTAAAAAGTTTTGAATATATTTTTCTTATCGAGTATCAAAAATTTTGAATATATTTTTTAAAAAACGAATTAATCATTTTGTTTTAATTTGGTAAGTTCTGTTTTGAAAAATATTTTGGTCAATTATTTTTGTTACTTTTAAGGTCAAATTCTAATTGTTTTAAGGGCTTATTTTTAGAACTAAAAAAAAACTTTTTAGTGCTATTTTAAGTGGATGTCCTATATTCACTTCCGATCCCTTTTTTAATCTATGTAGCATTTTGAGGCAATTTAAGTTTGAAGGTGTAAGTTTTAATTAGAAATAACATTTTCTTCAATATCCACTTTTTTAAAATTAGTATTTTTTTTTGCTTATTATAGCAAATCGGTTTTCAAAAATTTCTAAAATGATTTCTGAACTTAGCAACAAAAATTTGTAAATATTCTGTAAAAATTTTTTACTAAAAATCAGTACAAAAATAGTAGAGTGGGATTGAAAACCGTTTACAAATTTTTCTACTAACTTTTTTTTTTTTGAGTGTACTGAAAGTTATTGAGCAGATTCTCCTTATACATATAATTGGAAATTTGAGAGTGCAAAACTTTTTCAAATACGTTGTTAATGACAGGCAAGACTGCAATTGATCTAAACATATCCACAGAAGTACAATTTTTTTGCTTAGGAATTGGCACAACTTTATGTATTTTTAAAATATCAGGATATATTGCTTTGTTTGCCATGTTATTGAAAATGTGTACTAAATAAGGCGTGAAATCATTTATACAGCTTAAAAGAGTTTTAGGTGACATACCGTCATGGCCTGTACTTTTACACGGAGATAGATTTGAAATAATATTGTGAACTTCATCTCGAGTGGTGTATTTAAAACGAAACCTATGATCATGAAGGATTAATGTTCTTAGAGAATTGCACGTGTCGTTAGGAAATATTTCAATTTGAGACCTCAAATCCTCAATGGATTGAAGAAAATGCTTATTAAAAACTTCAGCTTTTTCACAGTTTTCATAAATCGGGTCTTGATTTGAATCTTTAATGTTAATACATTTTTTGACAGCTCTTCCAAGTGTTTCATTAAGAAATTTCCAACATTTTTGGGATTTTGTTGCATTCCATTCAAATTATTTTCATAAAAAGTATTTCTCGAATCTCTGCATGCTTTTTTAACTATTTTACTTATTCCTTTTAATCTCTTTGCTACATCAGCATTGTCTGGACTTCTTCTTCTCATCTTCAACAGTTGTGTTTTTAACTTAATGAAATTTTGCAAATTTACATTTATCCATGGCGTAATTTCATGCTTTAGATTTCTTTTGACTCTCTTTTTCACTGTAGAATTTTCCACAGCTTTTCTAGTACATAAAATTAAGGCTGATTTATCGATTTGAACATAATTAGTCACTTGTATTGTTGGCAAATTTTGATGGATGTAATTATTTAGTCGATCAAAGTTGCAAACAAAACGAGACTCTTCCGTAACAAGTTGATTTCGTACTTCTCCTTCAATTTTACAAGAAATTACATTATGATCCGACAACGTACATTCAATACTTTCAATATACATATAAGTAGAAATGTTTGTGTACACATGATCAATTGAAGAACCACTAAATGGACGAGTTATTAATGAGTGACAATTTATAAAATTATAGTTAGCAAGTAAATTTACCAGTTCATTAGTTGGATTTGCGCTTAAACAGTCAATATTTGAGTCACCAACAAAAATACAAGGACTACGACCATAAGAAGCAAGAACATTTTCAAAAACAGACAAAAATGTATTTAGATCACATTTTTGAGACCTGTAAAATGACGCGAATTTTATATTTTTACCATTTAATCTCTGGTTTAGCAATGTTAAAACGATTATATCAACATAGTCTTTACTAACACAAAGTTCAACATCAAATTCCAAATCTTCGCGGATATAAGTTGTGGTACCACCATAACCATCTGACCGACAACAATGAACAACCTTAAAACCAGCAATATTGTACAATTGTGTTAAATTGTCATTAAACCATGTTTCCTGAACAGCTACAATATTGGGCAGACGTGGCAACATATTAATTAAACTTTTGAATTTAAGAAATTTTTCAATTGAAGAAATACTTCTGACGTTTATAGAAATTATATTAAATAATGAACATAATGAATTATTAACATAATTTTCAAAAGAATTTAAATTATCAAAATATTGATTATTAATCATATTAAAAGAAAAAAAAAGAAAATAGATAAATAATATAAAAATACTTTTCATTATTTTTGAGATTGATACATATCATTAGACTCATCATCATCATCATCATCAATAACTTGTATTTGCTGGGATCTTCTAACTTTTGGTTTGTAAACTGAAGCATCATACAACAGGCTGTCAACGTCCTATACGCATTTAATTAGTCTAGGCTTAGACAATTCACTCCTTTTGACGAAAATTCTTCCACCAGCAGGATACACAGCACGAAACCCAACATTTTTTAGGGATTTAGCATAATTAAGCAAACTAAGAGTTTCTTTACTAAGGCAGTCACTAATAAAAATATCTTTTCCATTTTCCTTTAAAATAGGTTTAACTGACATCAGCTTTTGCTTGGCATTTATGGAATTAAATTTTACAATTAACATCTTCTTTTTTTTTTTTGTCGTTATTGTGACTGGGTTTTTTTGGTTTTGATGAAGTAGGCATCACTGATACTCTCTTTTTGCAATCCGACCCCTGCATCACTAGATATTTTCAACACAGTATCAACAGCTGACGACCCATCTTTTACATCAACATTACGAATTAAACATTCCTGTTTGACTCTTTGGTCATTTAAAAATTTTACCGAATTTCTAAGTGTTTCTACTTCAGCTTTTAAAACTTTGTTCTCCTTTTGTAAAATCTCAAGTTTCTTTTTGTTTTCCATAACACCTTTTAACAAATTATCAAATTTGCTTGACATGAAAGTCATACTTTCATGTAAAACAGACAATTGATCTAGTTTTTTCAATTCTCTTTTGATTACGTTCAACTCAGTTTTTATGGTACCACTATCATCATAACATTGATGGCATACATATTCTTCACCAGTATGTTTGACTAGATATTCGTACTTGCGTTTGTCGATTGAAGTACATGATAAATGATTAAACTGACTGCACTTGTCACATTCGAGAAAATCATCTTTTAATTCATTTACCACTAAACTGCACTGTTTGCAAATTAAGTCATTGTTTTTGACGCTGCGACGGCCTTTGCTCATTTTATTTCATATAAAGCAAACTTTTTACACTTTGATTTAATAAATCAATATATTTTTGTACAATAAAATTAATTATTAATTAAATTATTATATTTTAACAAAAAAGTTATTCAAGAACTATAGAATTGTGACGTTCACACGACGGGGTTGCCAACATTAAAAAACTTATCTCGACTGGGCAGCTAAGTTTCATTGAATCTTTCCACAGAATCCATATAAGAGTATGGAAAAACGCCTTTTCTCCTAATTAGATCAAAATGATTTTCATCAGAGAAATTTTTCCGGACAATATTTAAATCCTCAACACGTAAATTTTTTGCTAGGGAATCTTAACTTGAAGCCATAAATCTGAACGAATCCAGAAATCTTATTTCGAATTTTTCCTTAGTCGAGTTTTCTTGAAAAGGTAGATATATAGATAAAGATATATAATTCCTTGTTGAGAGGAATTACACGTATATCACTATCTGGAATACTATTTAAATATTTAAAGAACATATGACGATCATATGAAGAAAAGTTGTGAAAAAATACTGGAATAAATTTAGGTTTTCTATATTTTAAATTACAATCATTGTGAGCAGGGCCTCTATACTTGCCAGTAAAATGACAGTGATCTTTAACTTTGGATAAATATATCACCTTTTCACAAATATGACAAATATTAGATGAATTATGAAAAATTATATCAT
Organism: Eustalomyia histrio; assembly: GCA_949748255.1. NCBI lineage: Eukaryota > Metazoa > Arthropoda > Insecta > Diptera > Anthomyiidae > Eustalomyia > Eustalomyia histrio. Next base: position 172,549,126 of record OX456523.1, on the reverse strand, counting down.
CTTCAGTCATTATTATTTCAACTTCTTTGTAAATATAATTTTTATAAATGTCTTTTAAGTCCTCAACTAAATCTTTAACAAAAACATTAGGTGCATCTTCTCCAGAATAAATTTTAAACTTGTCTAAATTATCATTAAAGCTACATTTTATAAAATAACTAAAAGCACATGGAATATGTCGTTGTATTTTTGTAGTTTTAGTACTAACCTCTTCACTTATGCTACTTATAATCGATTCAAAGTCCGCATATACTGTAAACGGAACATCTAGTTCCTTATGAGCATTCGAATATTTTAGAACAGCATCAGCTCCTTCTGGCAGCCTTGTGCAAACTTTATAGCAAGTTTGTTTATGAACTGATAAATCTCGTTGACTATATTTGTAAGTAAGGCATGCATTACATACAAATATTTTTCCTTTGTGTCCAGTCAAACTGCTTCTAATAAACCTTTTATTTAATAAAAAAGAACAAAAAAAATTTGAAATATTTCTTTTTTATAAAGTTTTAGATGTATTTTTGCTACTAACCTTGAAATATCGATGTAATGCGACCTTTCTTCCTCTATGAGAAGCAGGAGGTTTATATGATATTTCTTCTCCTCCTTCGTTAGATAGTAGGGTCCGACTATATTTTTCTCTTCATATCCGAAGACGTTGACTCTTATATCTACATTTTGCCTTTCAAAGTCTTTAAAGCTTTTTAGACTTAATGGAAAGGTGAGGTTGGAAAAGTTTAATTGCAGAAATACTTTCTATGTTGTAGGATGAACATTCCGTTTGTTCACAACGAGACAATTCTCTTTCACAATACAATGAAGCAATTAAACACCATTTCAAGCAGTAGACACCATCATTCTGGATATTTATAAATGCCCGCTTTCTGACTAATTCCTTTGGCAGAGGTATATATTGTGATCCTCTTATAATATTAACTTCATTCACATTAATATTTAAAAATTTTATGTTAACCAGAGACCACCCACTATCCCTTTCTTGGAACTGAGACATTTTATTTCTAATTTCATCAGTTTGCGAGTCATAGATATTATCAAGTCATCGCTTAAAGTGACCATTGCCATTTTTGTTGAGTGAGTCATTGTAGCTCCTACCATTTCTTGCTCGCTTATTTTGATATAATCACACACAAGCTCCATATTGAATTTAAAGGATATGTGTTTAGCTTGACAATCCTTTGGGAGTTCTATTAAAATATATTCCTCTTTTTTGAAAAATTCCTCGGGCATGAGAATTTCATCTTTTTCATTTACTAGCATATAAATTGCTAGTCTTTCACTATAATCACTGCTCCTTACAGTGAGTCTAGGGTTAATTGTCTTCATCCCACAATTGCTGCGATGTTGTAGTGTTCGCAAGTGTTGCCTATAGTTTAAGCTACTAACTGCTTCATTGCAAGGAACGCAAAATTTTGATGAAGTGGTTGCATGGGCCTTTCATGCTCCTTCATTGTGGAGCGCTTAAGGAAAAACTTTCCACACTCAACACAATGTTTATTTTTTTTGAAAGCAGCTTGGCATATCACGGAGAAAAACATTTTGAGCTAGTTTTTTATTTTTTTATTAAAAAATAATTTCACACAGAAAAAATAACTTCTCACAGAAAAAATGAGTGGATAAAGTTCTCAGAGATATTTTTTTTTTTATTAAAAATTAGTTTTAACAAAAAATTTTTAAAAAGTTCAACAAACAAACAGGAAAAACCGGATGATGAAGTAAAAGATATTTTTTTTTCTTTTTTTATTTAAAATTTATTTTACAGACAGAAAAAGTTCAACAAACACGAAAAACCGGATAAAGTAATCTACTTATATGATGAAGTAAAATATACTGAACTTAATTTTCTGATAGGATTTTCGTCCAACCATGATTCTACATCTTTATTATTCGACTCGCTGCCTGCGTCTCATTCGCTAGTGGCAGAGGGGGGTGGGTGGGTGTCATCGTTTGTGTTTCATGTTTCATACGTTTGTTTTCATGCCCTACCCTAACTAATTTATGACGATTTAAAAATGTTTATATTTAAGAAGTAAATACCACAAAAAAAAAATAATAATTATATTATTGTTAAATTATAGTTACAAGAAACAAAACCAAACAAGAAACAAACAGATTCGTTTCTGCTTTTTTTCTTTTTTTTTCAAAGACGGATTAATTCTTCACTCTTTATTTCAAAATATTGTGAAATGTATCTTTAAGATACTACAATAAATTGCTCACTTTACTTTCATAGTATTGTCAAATAGTTTAAATATTCACATTATAAATGCGGAGGGTACAATAAATAATAATTTCTGGATTCAGACAGAAAAAACGACTCAGACGATTAAGATGTCACTGCGGGAACAAATTGTAGAATTCCTTAATGAATATAAGGAGTTTATATGTCTAGAAGATTTACACTTCTTTTTAAATAACGCTGATTATTTCGAATTATATGAGAATAAAAAAATTCTTAATTCAGCGCATGGAGAGCATTTTGAGGATTGTATATGGTCTGACGACAGATGTACTGAAAGACCTGATACATGTAGTTGCATCATCTATAAATTTAGAGAAAATTCAGTCATCGATCTTATAAATCTCTATCATAAACATCTAAATTTTTAATTAAATAAAAAAAAATAAATAACCGAAATTACTATATTATACGTATTTAAATTTATAAGAAATATTTAATGAGATTTTAAATTAAGAATTATTTAAAAAGAAAGTAAAATAAAACAAAATACATAAAACTAATTTATAGTATTGTTTTTTATTATACACAACTAAACAAACAAACAAAACACTAACAGATTCCAATTACCGCTTTATTACAAGAAACAAAACCGAACAAGAAACAAAAACTAACAGATTCGAATTACCGCTTTATTATAAGAAACAAAACCGAACAAGAAACAAAAACTAACAGATTTGAATTACCGCTTTATTACAAGAAACAAACAGATTCGAATTTCATTAAAACATAAAAATTTGTAGATAAATGAAAATGTCACATTATTAAATAATTAATTTATGACCTATGTAGAATGTATATACCAAACACAAAAAAAAAAAATAAAAACAAAAATAGAACATAAATACAAGAAAGAAAAAATGGAAATTTTCTCTTAATACAAAAACAAATATGTAGATCAATGACTTAATGCAAATTTCCTCTTAATACAAAAACAAATATGTAGATCAATGACTTTCACTTGATCCTAAAAATTGTGCAGGCCAAAACAAATCTCCTATTAATAAATATCAATTTATGACATACTTGAAAAAAAAAACATCCACATGTAGAATGTATATACCACCAAAGAATAGAAAATAAATACAAGAGATAAAAAGAATTAACCGACGACAACGCTACCCTATATAATTTCAAAAAGATCCTTGTCACATCTTCTACGCAAACACACACATGACAATTTTTGTATAACCACCACTTTTACATTATAAGCATACAACCGACGGCCACACTAACAACACAAATTCAAAAAAACTTCTCGTCACATCACACCTTCTAGCAAATCACACACAAGAAAAATTTTCATTATAAGCATACAACCGACGGCCACACTAACCACATAAATTCAAAAAGATCCTCGTCACATCACACCTAGCCAAACACGCACAAGAAAAATTTTGTATTACAACCCTTTAATATTATAAGCATACAACCGACGATCATACTAACTACATAAATTCAAAAAGATCCTCTTCACATCACACCTAGCCAAACACACACAAGAAAAATTTAGTTAGGGTAGCGCATGAAAACACACGCGTGATACATGCAACACAAACAATTAAAGCATTCTCCTTCCCCATACAAAAAAAACATTAAAGCATTCTGATACCCCAGACAAAAACAATTAAATATGGTACCACGCCAGAGTAGCAATGTTATCAAGGGAAAAAAGCAAATTTCAAATATTAATTCCATGTTCTATAGTTTTTTTTTCTCGAAAACCTACAGGGAGGTTGCATTGAAAGGAAAATTTTACACCAACTTGACATTGCTCGGAAATTTACGATGTTTTACTTATAGAACATCTGGTTAAATTTCTAAAACAATTACTCCCCATGATATTAACTTTTCTAAGAGTATGTTGTGAATATTAGAATATATTATTGTCTGGAATGGAACGTATTGTTATTAACACAGGGTGTATTAGCGAATCTCGTCAAATTAAACCAAATTTGATTTGCGTTACAAATTTTCAACCACATAGTGCATGACATATTTCTGTAAAGAAAAATAGTATTAACAAATTATTTTACTAAATTTGTTCAATGTGTTTGTTTAGCTTAGTATACTTGTTGATAGTTATTAACCAAAATTAATTTGTTTTTTTTAGAGGGAAAAAGAAACTTAAGCATTTCTAAAAAAAATACATTTATAATATCAGCCGTTAGTAAATTAATTTTTATTAATCTAGTAAAATATAATATATTTTTTTTTAAACATGAGTCAGCCTATATACTGAAGCAGTTGTGTCAGTTTTTATTTATTTTTTATTGAATTTTACACGGACTGTAGATTTTTATAAAATATTCCAATATTTCTAGGTCTGAATACTGTAACAGATTGTTACATTATTTCAGGTTTATTACCTCGTATATTATTACTGCCATAAGAACATATTCGGTTCTTAGTTCTTAACGATTCATTTTGAGAATCCACTTTTTTGTTGTTGTGACTCTTATATCAATTAGTCAATAATCTGAATTTTCGGGTTTCTGGTACCGATTTTTTTTCTCGTGAATAAGGATAAATTTACATTTAATTTCCTTCAAATTTTTTTTTACTTGATCTTGGAAGAAAAATTTAGCCTGTCGTAAGAAAAAAAAGAATAAAGGATACACAATTGAAGATTCTACCTTCAGGTTTTTTTCACATTTTTTAGTTTTGGATAGAAAAGTTTCCTTTACCAGCACACTGTCTATCGTTAATCACAGGAAAAGGACACATTGATTTTGGATTTATCGGTTTTATACATTAGATAAGCATTATCGTTTCGATCTTGCTGAATACCGTTTTCGAAAGGAATAGGAGATATTATCTAACAAATCCTTGGGGAGCATTATGTTTAACCGTAGTGCACCTTCTAGAGTTTCTAGTCGAATTGTTGCTCGTAACAGTTCCAACGAAAATTCGGAAATTCGTACAAACTCGGTAACGCATCCGAACTCGCATACGGACTCGGCGGAAGTTTTGATTCCGAATTCAGGCAATCTAAATAATCATAATAACTCCGATTCACAGACGTCTACGGACCATCTGAATAATACTGTGCGTTCGGCAAATAATATTACACCGTTGTTGTCTTTAACATTCGTACCAGAACAGGGTCCATTAACAACTTCTTCACCCGGCACGGAGAGGTCCGTACAAAGCCCCTCTTATAGCAGTTTAACGGCACGGAGTATTCGGGCGGAATTTCGCAACATGGCTAAACATCAAGCAAGATTGCCAACTTTAAATAAACAAGTTGACCCAAATGTGCCCAATAATGTCGAGGGACGTAGTCTGAGGGAGTACGTCAGCTAGAGCAGGCTCTAGCAGTTATGATTCCACAATTAGTACGAGAATCTTTAAGATCTGAGAGGGATAGTCCCAGTGAAAATCGCAGCAACAATATCAGCTCGGATGTACAAGGTCAGCCACGAAATCAACAACAACAATTTTATCCTCATAACCAACGATTTCAAGATCAAAATCAGCCACGACAGCAAACTGAATTTGGCCAACGGTCAAACATGCCGCATAACCATTTAGTTTGTTCAGTTAGAGAAGTGGGGTATAAAATTCGATGGATCAAATAAATCATTTAGTGTAGAAGATTTTATCTTTAGAGCGGAGGCACTCCGCTGGGACTTCATGAAAACGTCCCACGGGTTTCCATATTTGATGATTGGGCGTGCAAACGATTGGTACTGGGAGTTAAGGCAACAAAATCCCTCATGTAACTGGGATAATTTAAAATATCATTTGAATAGGAAGTTTAGAAATGTCGAAAGTGACTTTGAAATTCAAAGACGTACGGTTGAACGAAGGCAATGCCGTCAGAAACCGCTAACGCTTATATTTCATAGATCATTAGGTTAAAGAATCAAATGAGGATTCCAATCCCAGAACTAGTGAGGACAATTAAAGACAAACTAAAGGACGGATTAAGTTAACTTATTTTTTCCAAAGACCTAGATACTATCGACGGACTTCTGCAAGAATGCAAAAGAGCAGAGCAGAACATTGCTAAAAGACAAGTGCACAGACAACAACTGCAAAACTACCGTCGTGTGAATGAACTTGATTATGAAGAAGTTTTATCTAAAGATACCAAGTGTAAAATGGACTCATTGCAACAGGCAACATTACCACCTAAACAACTCACATGCTGAAACTGCGAAAAGCCCGGCCACAGCTTTATATACTGTACCGAGGAACAGAGAAGCTTGTTTTGTTACAATTGTGGGTTCGAGGGAGTTACTTCTCCGAAATGCCAAAGGTGTCTGGAAACCTTCAAAGGGACATGACGAAGAAAGGGCACTCATGCCTGCCGCAGAACATAGCCGAGTAAACCAACAACTAGACCATGACAATTGTAAACTAACTGATGATGACAACTTGAAGAGTTTTAAAAACTGAATAGTTAGCCTTGACTTTCAAAAATATCCATTATTGGGAACCAATAATTATAGCAACTATGAAAATCAAGGGTTCAGTAGATTAGAACACAACGACACTAATGCTTCAAGGTAAAAACTATTTATGTAAAGAACGTCGACAAAAACAGTAGGAAAATTACTTGCTCAAAAGTTTACGACAAACCGTTTCAGAACCCGATGGTCAACCAATGTTCACCCGGTCAAAAGCAAAATGATTCCAATCATCCAACAAATAATAGGGATAATACTAGTGAAAACAGAAACGTACTAGAACGGCGGATTGTTCTACTGAACGACTACCATAAAAAGCATACAATTTCAAATAAAACATCAGTAACCCGGAAACTTAAGGAAATTTTACCATACGAAAAGAAGTTGGAATTTTTTTTTAGAAAAAGAGAGCAAATATTTAACGAATTCAATCCGCGGTTGAACAAAACTACAGTAAAGGCTAGAAAAGTGTACATTCGTAGAAAAAAAGAAGGTAGGGAAATCGCTGATACAGTAATAAATACAGGTCACGGTATAAGACCATATATGGATCTAAAATTAAACGGTTGTGATTTTAGAGGATTACTGGACAGTGGTGCATCCATTATTTGTTTGGAAAGAAATTGCCTTAGAAAAATAGATCAGATAGGAGCGAATAGACTGCGGATGGTAACGAACAACAAATTGTAGGCAAGGTAAAAATGTCAGTATAATGCGGAAACAAAATACAAGATGTGATATTTTACTTGGTACCAAATTTACGAACGGAACTTATTATAGAATATAACATGTGGCGTCGTCTAGGTATAAAAATTTTAATTGGGAATGAACATGTATATGAAATAGCGAATATGGAACCGGAAAGGAAAAAAGTTCACCAATTATCGCCGGAACAGATAAATGTTTTGGACGACGTTAAACTAGCATTTCGATGTTATACCAAACATGGTCTTGGAAGGACGCATCTAGAAAGATATGTAATTGATACAGGAGACACAGCTCCTAAAAAAAGCCATATTTCCCGGTGAGTTCGGCAATGCAAAGGCTAATCTTCAACGAATTGGACCGAATGTTGTCCTTGGATGTGATAGAAGTTACCAAGGATGCGGAATGGAACAACAGGAGTACGTTAGTTATCAAACCTCTCGATGTACGTGAATTAAATAAGGTGACTAGGAAGGATGCATATCCACTACGCAATATCGACGGCCTTCTAGTAAGACTTGGACACACCCACTTCATCTCGGCGATAGATTTAAACGATGCCTTCTGGCAGATTCCCTGGAGGAATCGAGCCGGCCTTAGACAGCTTTTACAGTCCAAGGGAGACCACATTATCAATTTAAGGTGATGCCCTTTGGACTGTGCAACGCTGCCCAGCGTCTGTGTCGCGGGATGGACAAGGTGATTCCTCCAGAGTTGAAGGGCCACGTGTTTGTACATATACTTGGATGACCTCCTGGTGGTGTCCCCAAACTTTGAAACCCATATAAAAATGTTAAGAACCGTTGAAGTTATCCACCGCTGGTTTAACCATTAATATGAAAAAGTCTAAGTTCTGCTACAGGGAATTAATATGCCTTAGATATATTGTTGGTGGGGGCAAAATAAGACCAGACAGTGGTGAATTGGAGGCAATTGTAGGCATAAAACCACCCAAAACACCGCGAGATGTTCGAAAATTTTTCCACACTTACGGCCTCACTTACAGATACATTGAAAAAAACTTCAAAATTTACATTTACACCTGGAGCTGATAAATCTTTCGAGGAATTAAAACGTCGGTTGAGTTCGAGCCCAGTGTTGTCTAGCCCCGACTTTGGCAAGCCTTTTTTTGTCCAGTGCGACGCCTCAAACGTTGGAGTCGGTGACGTATTATTTCAAAAAAATGATAACGATGAACACCCGATCGAATACCTTTCCCGAAAGCTGAACACAGCACAAAAAAATTATTCGACAACTAAAAAGGAATGTTTGGCTGTAGTACCAGCAATTGAAAAATTTCGCCAATACATCGAATTAATAAAGTGCACTGTGATTACCGACCATTCTAGTCTCAAATGGCTAATGCGTCAGCAGGATCTTAATGATCTTGCTCGATGAAGTTTAAAGTTGCAAGGCTATAAATTCTCCATCGAGCACAGAAAGGGTTCCAAGAATGTTGTCGCAGACATGCTGTCGAGATTGAATATGGATGAATCAAAATCGGCTTCCAGATGTCAAGGTCCGTGAAGGTATTCTATACAAAAAGACAAATTTTAATGATAACGAAACAACTAGTGAAGACGATTGTTGGAAAATATGGCTGCCTGAAAAGTTAACAAATGCCATTGTCAGAAAGTCACACGAGGATAATACAACGCACGGTGGCATTGCAAAAACCTTATATAACGTAAGGTAGTATTTTTATTGGCCAGGTATGGTAAAACAAATTATAGATTGTATTAGTGAGTGAAGTGTATGTAGGGCAACAAAACATCCTAGAAAAGCTCTTCGAGCGCTGATGGGAAAGCAGGTTGTGACACAACGACCTTTCCAGAAGATTTACGTAGATTTTCTTGCTCCCTACCCACGCACGAAATCTGGTAATACTTATAAATTCATCGTGCTGGACAACAAAACTAAATTTGTCCTTATGAAAGCAATGAACAAAGCTTCGACTAAACTGGTGAATAAATTTCTTATTAGCGAAGTATTCCATAAGTTTGGAAGTGCTTCATTCTGATAATGGGTGGCAATTTACTTCTGATTCATTCCGGGATCTATTGAAACTTTATGGAAGACGTCACTTAAGGACTGCTATACACGCACCTCAGGCTTATGCCAGCGAAAGAGTAAATCAGATGATACTGAGCAGTATAAGAAGTTTTCTACAATCAGACCAGGCGACTTGGGACGAGAAATTATCCAAAATAGAGTGCTCTTTTAGGTCGGCAGTACAGTCGTCCACCGGAGTAACTTCTTATTTTGCGCTCACGGGGTAACATGATAACACATGCGCAGGCCTATAAAATACTACGAAAAATTGGTTTAATTGTAGAGGGAGATATTGATATGTTACCCAAAAATGTCCAAATGCAATTATTACATGAAAAAGTAAATAAGAAAATTCATGAAGCCTACGAGAAAAATATTAAGTCTTACAATAAAAGAAGTCGATTAATATAATTTTAAACCCGGGCAGGAAGTATACCGGAGAAGTTTCGTACAAAGTAATTTTGTTCAAGGGATTAATGCCAAACTTTGCGATCCTTGGCTTAAGTGCAGAATAAGAAGGGCAGTAGGAAATAGCCAATACGAGGTCGAAAATCTAAAAGGGAAACTTTTTTGAGTGGTACACACACAACACCTAAAATACTAAGGCTGATTAATAACACAAACAAATTTTACTATGTTAATTTTTATATTAATTTATATTCAATGTTTCCATCTTTATTTTTTATTAACATTCGTACTTAAGTCTCACCCTAATGTTATTCTATTTTTCTTTGATAACTAACGGTATAATGGTGTGATCTTATTTGAGTAGTTATTTTCTTATTGTTGTTGTATGACTGTAACATTGAGTCAATCATACTGTCTTTGATTTTTAATAAGATGCACAAGTTTGAAAACAGGTATTTCCGTATGAAAACAAAATACACCGAGATTATTGATGCCAGGCTGCACTCATCTAACAATGTTGGGGACCCCCTCAACTCAACTACAATGCATCATGACGCTATGCAAAAACTTTTGGAATCGCAAAGTGCCTTTTTTGAAAGATCCGCTGCAATTTAATCCACAGCAAATGTCTCAAGCCACATTATCGCAAACAGCGAATTTTTCAAATCCATCTGCTGATGTACGTCTGCCAAAACTAAATGTTCCTGTGTTTAATGTACTTGCAAGGATTGCTTAAAGATAATTCCGGCAATATAATACGACATCTTCAAGTAACCGATCAAAATTACATCGAAGCAATTTGTAAACTTCAAGGACGATATGATAAGCCTTCACTTATCATGGTGTCTATGCTTTAACTGCTTGAAACCAAAAAACCGTGTTCAAAATTGTCCGTCAAAACATACGTGTGAATCGATAAATCAATCACGGTGCTTCATGCCATGAACCCCATCCATCCCGAAGAAGATCTTAATCAATCATTACGTCTATTTTGGGAAATTGAGAGCTTTAAGCTTAAGGAGCCAACCTTAACAAAGGAAGACCAAAAGGTTAAAGATTTGTATAAATCTACTACTATGCGATCTGATAGATATTCAGTGAGATTGACTTTCAAGGATAGGCCTGATTTAGGCAATTTATATAATGCAGCATTGAGTAGACAGCAAGCTATGGAACGTAAGTTTAAATCTAACTGCATTTTAAAAGAAACATATTCTGAATTCATGAGAGAGTATATTTCCCTGGGCCTGTACCCAAAGAAGAGATAAGCCGACCTGCTGTCAAAGTGTGTTATCTACCACACCATACTACGTGCAGTATTTGATGGTTCTAGTAACACAACGAATGGGAAATCTCTAAATGATAACCTTCTTAAAGGTCAAATTTTAAAGCAAGACTTAGTGGCTGCAATACTATTAAGCAAATGTTCCGTATGATTGAGGTACAGGAATGTGATCGTGATTTTCAGATAGTTTTATGGAGAGAAAATCCTGGTGATACAATACAGCACTATAGACTCACCACAGTTACCTACGGGACAACCCCGGCTCCCTATCTTTCTATCCGTACCCTTTTTCAGTTGAGCGAAGTTGAGAGTGAGCGCTTTTCCTTGGCTAGTAAAGCTTTAAAAAACAGTTTTTATGTTGATGATTGTGTGGCTGGCTCCAATACTAGAGAGGATACTGCGAAACTAGCAGAACAATTAAATGAGTTGCTTATGGCTGGTGGTTTTCACTTGAGGAAATGGGCTACTAACGAGAGCAGAGTTTTAGTAAAAATCCCTGAAAGTGATAAAATTGAGAGTGTTGTTAAAATTCCCAAAGATATTACTATATGTCTTCTTGATAGCTTTTCTTACAAAGTTAAGGGTAAGGATTACTGCATCGATAGAAAAAGAAAGCTGTTATCCGAAATTTTAAAAATCTTCGATCCACTTGGGTGGATATCCCCTGTCATAATAGCTGTCAAAATCATTATTCAAAAACTTTAGCTATTAAGTTTAGATTGGGACGAAGTGCTTCCCCAGGAGATCAAATCCGTTGCAGAACAACTTTTTTCTGAATTTTATTTACTGAATAATATTAATATTCCAAGAATTATATTTTCTACAGAGTCGAACGTAACCTATCAGCAGATGGTAAGACATCTACGAATATAGTTATGGCCAAAACTAAAGTGGGCCCTTTTACCCCGGTTTCTATTCCCCGGCTGGAACTCTATGCTGCCTACCTGTTAACCCAACTTTTCAAGTATTTAATTCCTATACTGGCGATAAATATAAGAGACATTACTTGCTGGTCGGATAGTATTTTATTGGCATGGTTACCATCACATCCCTCAAAATGGAAGACATTTGTTACGCATAGAACTGGTTTTATTCTAGAAACTCTTCCTGATGTAAAATGGAGGTATGTACCTACTAAATTAAATCCATCTGATTGTGCTAGTAGAGGTGTTAGATCCAGCTATCTAATTGAGGATGACATGTGGTTTAAAGGCCCCGCCTTTCTCTTAAAGACTGTCGACGACTGGCTAGTATCAGTAAAAGATATTAATACTGAGGAAGAATTACTTGTTGAAAAGATAGTTAAACTGTCATCATTCATTTCTACAGATGTTTTTGCAAATTTAAATGAACGAATATAAAATTTTCTTCTTATGATACGATTACTAGGATATTGTTATAGAGCTTTAAATTTGTTTAAATCTAAATCTGATAATTATTTACTTCTTAAAGTCGATGAATTAAAAGTAGCCGAGAATGCTTTCTATAAATACTACCGAGAAGTTGATTTCACTGAAGTTATAAATAATATTAAAAAAAGCTCCAATAGCTAGCAAAAAGTTAAAGCGATTTAAACATTTCAAGACATCTTCTTTGACCAAATGGCGACTAATTCAGCAGCTTACCAAAAACTTTTGGTCTCGCTGGTCCAATGACTATCTGCTGTCTCTTCAACCAAGAGTGAAGTGGCAAAGCGAAAATTCTAATCTTAAAATAGATGACGTCGTCCTGCTACGAGAAGAGAACTTGCCTCCCGCTTGCTGGAAACTTGGTCGTGTGATAGAAACACATGCTGGCTCTGACGGTCTTGTAAGAGTGGCTACGGTAAAGACTGAATCATCAACGTATCGCGGCCCGATCACCAAGCTATATCCCTTGCTAAAAGATGAACTTCAATACTTCCGTTCAAGGCTGGCGGAATGTTAACGACGTTTTACTATGTTAATTTTTATAATAATTTATATTCAATGTTTTCATCTTTATTTTTTATTAACATTCGTATTTAAGTCTCACCCTAATGTTATTCTATTTTTCTTTAATAACTAACGGTTACTTATTGTTGTTGTATGACTGTAACATTGATCAAATCATACTGTCTTTGATTTGTAATAAGATGCACAAGTGGTTTGACTACTTTTTTAAATACATTAATTATAGAAAGACAATCAAAGAGGAAAGGTATTTTTATTCTCAAACAATGTAATTTGTTAAATGTAGAAAAAAAATTTACAAAATAATAATATTTTTACCTAAGATCATTTACAGTTTTTTTCTTCTGAGAGTAAATGATGAATCGATAATAACATTAATGTTAACTATTCGAATCAGTAATTCAAAGAAAAAAAAAACTATCTCTAAATCACCTGAAGGAAATGAAGAAAATTAATAAAGAGCATCACAAAAGTAGCTGAAAACGTTAAAGGATTAGTATTGATATAGATATGAGAAAAAGTTTATTGACTTATTAGTTTTTGGGAAATTGATAAACCATTTTTAAACAGCCAAATGTGGACATTGGCTGGCAAATTCTCGAATATGATTTTTTTTTGTATACATCAATTTATCCGACCACAATGGATTTTGTTATATCTACTGTTTCTGTTTAGAAGTGGATGTATGACACTCTCTAGAGAAAACCGGATACCTTGCTAATGACCACGTAATATTTTTGTTTTGATATTTATTTGCGTTTCGAACTTCACTGATATCATGTATCTCATGAACATATCGGAAAGTGAGGAGGCCGTATGTTTCTGTTTGGTTAGGTTACAGTTTTTCTTGGTTTGGTCTCAAGATCACTTGTTGCTCGCCTTAGGATTTTGACCTAACAATTTTTTTATAGTCCCAACTTTGGATGCGCCACAGGTTCTACATCCAAAGCTGGCTTTGTGACGGCTACTTGTTAGCAACACATTATCTTTTTGGGTTGATTATTATCGATGGCAGTTACGATGTCATGAAATCAGTCTTGTGTATCTTTTTTTCTCTCAGTGACACTTTTCGTATAAGCTATGTATGCTATGAAGCAAATGGCGGACATATTTGTGCTTTCGATTAATACATTTTGATACTCGTGTTGGCATGGTCGAAAGTTCCTGAACATAAGAAAAAAAAGGAAAATTATTACAGAAGGCTTAAGAACTTACCAATCACGTTTTTTTGGATACTAATACGTTCTGGGCGATAAGAAGGTTGCGGACATTGGCTGAAGACAAAATTTTATCGGATAAGTAAGGCGGTTGAAGGTTCGGCGATAAAAAGGGATTTCTCGCCACCACCTCGGCGATACGCGGTGACCAGCAACGCCACGTTACAGATCGCCACAAGAGGGATCTGATTGTCACAGAATCTGCGGATTCTGACCCGTTTTGAGGCCACTGGTCTCAAAAACGGGTGAAATTGTAACTATAATTAATCCGTATTCCACTGTCTGAACCGTATCGCCAGAGCTAACTCTATTTGAGTCATATTACACACTTTTGAACCATATCGCCAAAGCTAAACCGTATCTCCCAACAGTATTACACAACGTGAACGGTGTCACTAAAGTAAAACCGTACGACACTATTTGAACCATAGCGCACTAATTAAGCCGTATTACCGAATCCGTGATATATAACCATATATGTTTCGTGTGCATCGTCTGCATTGTGTAACCCTATAAAAGCAGTATTACACTACCATAGGAAAGCGCACGTGTTAGTCCAAACAATATGGTCATAGAAGAACCGTGATCGACCCTATTTATAAGTATCATAATATAACCTGATATATCTAATATTTCAATAATTGCTGTTTTCACGTAGAAATTTACACAACTTTTTGTATCTTAGAGTATATTTAGAAAAGTAGTGGTTGTTATTTTTACCTTAAAATTTGTTCAATCTTAATTAATGGGTTTCGAAACGCCCCCACTAATCATGGGATTGAATGGATTTTGTGGTGATCAAATTAAATTATAGTTTCTAGAACGTATTTTATTCGTATTTAAGGTAAAATAAAAACCGATTAGAGATCGTTTTTATATCGAATCGTAAATAAGTTTTGTTTAAGAATAAGCGCTTTTGTTCTGGTATGAGAATTTTATTAATGATGAAACTTAATTTAGTTTGAATATTAATTAAATAAATAAATGTACAAATTAATAAATATATATATATATATATATATATATATATATATATATATATATATATATATATATATATATACTAGCTGACCCGCCAGACGTTGTCCTGCCTAAAAATTTATCATATTCTGAGACTTTTTCTATAGGAAAAATCTCTCGGAGTCTGAGACTTTTTGAAAAGGAAAAATGTCTCAGAATGTTAGACTTTTTCAATAGGATACACATTATTATCTAGGTAGCTCGCACAAAGTTTGAATATTCTCACAATAATAGTACCCCAGATATGCAATAATAAATTTGTACTTCGTATGGGAGGTGCCACGCCCATTGCTTGGATCCCCCATATTTTTTGGAAGATTATGAATATTATTATCAAAGAAGCTCACACAAAGTTTGAAGACTCCCACTTTAATAGTACCCCAGATATGCAATAATGAATGTTTTCTTCGTATGGGAGGTGCCACGCCCATTGCTTGGATGGCACTCATTTTTTTGGGAGATTATGAGTATTATTATAAAAAAAGCTCACACAAAGTTTGAAGACTCCCACTGTAACAGTACTCCAGATATACAAAAATACATTTTTACTTCGTATGGGAGGTGCCACGCCCATTGTACCCATATAGGTCAATTGTGAATCTAAACCATTCAGGGATCAAATAAAACAGACACAACAAATTTCATCGAAATCGGCCCAGCCGTTAAGGAGGAGTGCAGTCACTAACACACGTACAGGAGAATTATATATATAAAGATATATATATATATATATATATATATATATATATATATATATATATATATATATATATATATATATATATACTAGCTGACCCGGTCCACGTTGTTGGACCTTACAAAGTCTGTTGTGGTCTTTTATAACTCTGTTTAAAAAGTTTTCATGGATTAAGAGATCTCAAGCTTAAGACGACTGTACCCGAAACTTTTAAAATAAATTAATCAAAAATTTCAAAAGATGGTATTATTGTTTGAAAAATTGTAATTTTGATTACCATTTGTTTATTTGTTAAGTAATAATTATCACAATTATTAAGTGTTTTGGTATTAATGTTAAAAAAAATTTTAACTACTATTATTGAAAATATTAAAAATTAAATAAATTAAGATTATTATTGCAATGCTAATCTGTGAACTATATTTTTTGTTTGACCATTTTCGGCAAATATAAATAAATCACTGGGTTTGCCTACTCTGGAGCAGGCTACATATAACTGTCCATGTGAAAAGCATGGATTTCCCAAATCCAAACCGCAAACATTCATAGATTGGCCTTGAGATTTGTTTATGGTCATGGCAAAGGCTAGTCTAATTGGGAACTGCAAGCGTCTAAACTGTATTGGACTATCCGTTGGTAACATTGGAATTCTTGGTAACAATACATGTTCTCCTCGAAACGTGCCAGTAATGATGGTTGCCTCAATTATGTTTCCCAAAATTTTTTTACAACCAATCTCGTTCCATTACATAACTTTGGTGCATTAAGATTTCTCAATAAAATTATTGGTGAACCAACTTTGATTTGTAGATTATGAGGAGGTAGGCCTGGGAGATCAAGTGAGTTTAGAAATTCAGTTGGGAAATTAACGGCTTCGTCTTCGTTTACAACTGTGTCAATTGATTTAAATAATAATGACTGTGACTGCAACATATTTTGAATTTGTATATTTATGGCATCAACATCAATATATTTTGCAGCCAATATTGCTCGTTGACTCAACCATTGATGATTGTTAATATTACTACGAATGTTGGGAAATGCATTATCTATTAATGAATCTCTTGTAGTCACAATGGTACAAAAATTATGTGGTAATGTTATAAGTTGAGTGGTTGGATTTAAATTAGTTTTCCCTTCACCAATATCAAGCAATTGCTTAGAAAATAGAGCTGCAGATGGGTCATTTTGTATCTTGACGCGCATGTTTGTTACTAATTTCAATTTAATGACTCTTGTCCCTAATGTGGACGATTTAAGACATGCATTGATCTCATCTGCATAAGTGGACCGTGGTATTACAGGAAGTGTTTGACGAAAATCTCCAGACAATAAAATAAGAACACCACCGAAAAGTCTTTCATTGCCATTCAAATCTTTTAAGGTGCGATTAAGTGCCTCTAAAATGTGTTTATGCGCCATTGTACACTCATCCCAGATAATTATTTTGCATTTTTTAAGCACTTTAGCCATATCTGAATGTGGTTTAATATTGCATTTTCATTTGTCTGGATATTTAAAGGTAATTTAAGTGCGGAATGGGCAGTTCTTCCGCCATCCAATAACGTAGCAGCAATACCTGACGAAGCAATAGCTAAAGCAATATCACCTTGTGCGCGTATTTTAGATAGGATGAGTGATATCAAAAAAGTTTTACCAGTGCGACCAGGAGCATCTAAAAATAATAATCCACCTTCATCTGCAGCTACTGCAAGCATTACTGAATCAAAAACTCATTTTTGTTCTGGCAATAATTGTGGTTCGTGTGTTCCAATATATACATTCAAAGCTTCAATGTTGTACGATTCTTCTCGTTGTAATTCACGATTAAATAAATCGCTTCTTGGACGATCTGGTGATGGTAATCCCAATTTATGAAGTGGTTCGTTGGAAATAAATGTGCATAAATCTTCCAATTTTATTAGTGCTTCATTATATATTGCTGGCGCGTAATTTAAAAAAGGCTCACCATGAATTATTCGTTGTGCGTGTAGAATATCTTCACTCATGGAATCTTTAAAATTTTCCCACAACACATTTGGTCTTGTTGGAAAACATGTTTTCAATATAATAGCAAATAAACTTCGTATCTGATGTGGAGTTGAAGAAATTGCAGCATCGGTTAGAGTGATGTCCCAATGATTATCTTCTTCTAATAACTGCAGTGCGCAACATGCTTCATGATATGTTGTGTATATTTGATCATTAACTGTTTTTAAATGTTCAAATGACGTTGGCCCTGTGATATTTATAAGTAATAAACGTAAATAAAAGCATTCTCGTTGTCTGGGATGAACTGTGTAGTCTGCCCAATGTATTTGTAAAAAAAATCCCTTGGTATTGGGTGTGTGGTATGCCTCTTTTACGGGGTTCCCATTTTTTTTTTTATTTATCCCACGTGAAATATGCTGGAACTTGTGAATAAAGCAACGTTATTGCAAAAAGTCCAAAATTATTTTGTTGTTGGCATAATATAAAATATTCTGTTAGTGTTGTTTTTGGTGGACACGTTGTCCATTTTCAAGGTGTATTGCCAAATGGATAACAGCTGGATCTCTTTCATGAATTGGAAACGATAGGATTCGTCAAACCGCTTCATTGCTGCTTATATATCTACCCATTTGGTATCATGCAACTTCATCATTTTCATTTACACCTTGAATTGCAAAAACGGCCATATCGCTGCCTTTGTTTACATATTTGCAGATGTACTTAATTGATTTTACAGAGCTACAAAACTCTACATTTATATGTGCTTTAAAGGTTTTAGATAAAATAGGTGAATATGGCACTATCCATCTATTATCGATTTCAAAACCATTCTGGTTATTTGATGAGTTTATTTTAAATGAATTACCACCATTTTCAGTTGATCTTCTTCGATATAGTGGGTATCCATCATTACCTGTAATAGTTTCTGATAATATGTCCTTAGGAAAGCGTTTTGTGCATTTGCCGTTATCCATGCATGGTGAATTCATGTTGATGGAACCACATGGACCATGAATCATGTTTGTTGTAACTATTTTAAACAATTCAGGATCAACTGTTTTATCTGGGATTTCCGCTGATATAATTTTATCAATATCCTCTGGTCTTATTTTATTGATCAACCATATTAATATATGTGCATGGGGTAATCCACGTTTTTGCCATTCAACTGAATACATCCAGCATCGCGTTTCCCCAAAAACGTGATGCTTTACAATTAAGTCGATTAATGATTTTAATTTTTGTTTTGGCATCCCACTGTGGGTTGCATGTAAACGTTACAAAAAGATCGGGTCTTCCGTATATACGCACATAGGTCATAGCATCTTGAATATATTCCTGCATATGCCGAGGACTGCCAATGTAAGACGAAGGTAAAATACACATTTGGCCTACATCGTTAATATTAAAATTTGTATCGACATTATTATTTACAATACAACTTTTCCTGAAGAGCAGCACATTCCAGGTGGCTCATTTTTAAACTTTAATGCATGACAGTGCACACATTCCTTGTCCATGCTTCCAATATTTATTTTGGGGTTTGCGCAATATTCTGTTTCTGGACTATATTCAAAAGCAATTCGATGAAATGAGGATAAAGACTTGGCTCTTTCAATCTGCATACGGCTTCTGTTACCCAACTGGCTTAAAGTACGATTTAAATCTGATGCGCGGTTACGTGATGTGTCTCGTTATCCGCATAGTGGCCAATCGTTGCATGCGGTGTTCATTTGTTTCAGCTTGGCGACGTACAGCACTTGATTCACGTTCGTTTCCTCAACGTTGGGATTGTTGTTCTGGTGTTAATTGATTTCGTATTCTTTGGGTACCTGAAGCATTTCTAGTAGCGCGGCCAATATTACCACGACGTCTTAAAGGCATTTTAAAGCTTCTGTTTTATAAAAATAATTCTTTTAGCACATATTAAATAATAAAATAATTCAAAATTATATTATATTACATTATTTGAAGTAAACAGAAAAGTAAATAATGAAAACTGAAAAGCCAAGTCTATATATATTCGTTTATGTCGTACTTGGGAACTTTTCATCGTTATCAAAATGTTATTAAAATTTAATTGAATTCAAATTTTTTTGGCAATAGTATTTGTTTTACTTATATTATAATAATAAAATCATACGAAAAATAATAACTTCTATGAATGGTTAATATTTATGTGGAAATAAAACGGAAATTAACGAAAAATAATAACTCCCATGTATGGCTAATATTTATGTGCAAATAAAACGCCTAAATTTGTGTTTAAAAATTAGTTCTGTGCCTTAAATACATTGCATTTAATAATATTATGAATATGACTGAAAAAAATATACGTTTTCGTGAATATTTTAACACCAGCGCCACCTACAGGTGAAAAACTTTGTCAGCAACTTTAGTTTTATGTACATAATATATGTTGCGAATTTGAGCTAAATTGGACCGTAAATAAATTTTTTGGGAAAATCTCGACCCCAGCTCCACCTATCGGGTACAAAAAAAAGTTATGCAAATCGGAGAACCAAAGGAACATATTGTATCAATACCAAGTCGCTAGCATTAGTGGTTCAACAGTTATTAGAGTACCAACATACGCACCAACGTTTTTATATATTAAGATATGTGCACAGCACATGTTGCGGGGACGGGTTTTCGTTCCACAAGTGACAATGAAGACATTTTGTTACTTTGGGGACTGTCCTTAAACTTTTCGTTATTCTACTGTTTACACTGAAGACATTTTACTGGACACAGCGCATTTTATAGGGACTTTTTTGGCTGTATATACAGATGTCTTCAAAGTATGTGCAATGAATATATATATATATATATATATATATATATATATATATATATATATATATATATATATATATATATATATATATATATATGTGCACAGCGCATGTTGCGGGGACGGTTTTTCGTTCCACAAGTTACTATGAAGACATTTTGTTACTTTGAAGACTGTCCTTAAACTTTTCGGTATTCTACTGTTTACACTGAAGACATTTTACTGGATACAGCGCATATTATAGGGACTTTTTTGGCTGTATATACAGATGTCTTCAAAGTATGGGCAATGAATGTAAAATGTCTTCAGTGTAAACAGTAGAATAATGAAAAGTTTGTGGACAGTCCCCAAAGTAACAAAATGTCTTCATAGTAATTTGCGGAACGAAAACCGGTCCCCGCAACATGCGCTATGCACATATATATATATATATATATATATATATATATATGCATTTCTCATACTTTGAAGACATCTGTATATACAGCCAAAAAAGTCCCTGTAATAAGCGCTGTATCCAGTAAAATGTCTTCAGTGTAAACAGTAGAATAATGAAAAGTTTGTAGACAGTCCCCAAAGTAACAAAATGTCTTCATAGTAACTTGTGGAAATGAATATATATATATATATATATATATATATATATATATATATATATATATATATATATATATATATATATTCATTGTGAATACTTTGAAGACATCTGTATATACAGCCAAAAAAGTCCTTCAAATATGCGCTGTATGCAGTAAAATGTCTTCAGTGTAAACAGTAGAACAACGAAAAGTTTAAGGACAGTCCCCAAAGTAACAAAATGTTTCATAGTAACTTGTGGAACGAAAAACCGTCCCCGCAACATGTGCTGTGCACATATATATATATATATATATATATATATATATATATATATATATATATATATATATATATATATATATATATATATATGCATTGCCCATACTTTGAAGACATCTGTATATACAGCCAAAAAAGTCCCTATAAAATGCGCTGTGTCTGGTAAAATGTCTTCAGAGTAAACACTAGAATAACGAAAAGTTTAAGATACAGATGTCTTCAAAGTATGCGCAATGAATATATATATATATACATGTTGCGGGGACGAAAACCCGTCCCCGCAACATGTGCTGTGCACATATATATATATATATATATATATATATATATATATATATATATATATATATATATATATATGTGCATTTCACATACTTTGAAGACATCTGTATATACAACCAAAAAAGTCCCTATAATATGCGCTGTATCCAGTAAAATGTCTTCAGTGTAAACAGTATAATAACAAAAAGTTTAAGGACAGTCTCCAAAGTAACAAAATGTCTTCATAGTAACTTGTGGAACGAAAAACCGTCCCCGCAACATGCGCCGTGCACATATATATATATATATATATATATATATATATATATATATATATATATATGTGCATTGCCCATACTTTGAAGACATCTGTATATACAGCCAAAAAAGTCCCTTTAATATGCGCTGTATCCAGTAAAATGTCTTCAGTGTAAACAGTAGATTAATTAAAAGTATGAGGACGGTCCCCAAAGTAACAAAATGTCTTCATAGTAACTTGTGGAACGAAAAACCGTCCTCGCAACATGCGCTGTGCATATATATATATATATATATATATATATATATATATATATTCATTTTGCATACTTTGAAGACATCTGTATATACAGCCAAAAAAGTCCCTATAATATGCGCTGTATCCAGTAAAATGTCTTCAGTGTAAACAGTAGAATAACGAAAAGTTTAAGGACAGTCTCCAAAGTAACAAAATGTCTTCATAGTAACTTGTGGAACGAAAACCGGTCCCCGCAGCATGCGCCGTGCACATATATATATATATATATAGATGTATATATATATATACATTAAGTTAAATTAGTAAGCCGAATTGCATTTACCTGAAGTAAAGCTATATGAGTTGAAACTGAATTAACTGTTTGAAATTAACTTGAACTGAATTATTAAAAAAAAAATAATAAACTTTAATCTCAGTATTATACTACACTTATATGTAAGGAGAGGATGTATAATGCCAAAATCCCTGAATAATGTGAAAGTTACAAAGTCGGTTAAATAACCTTTTTTCTCATTCCCGCATTAAAGCCTAAATGAACTGTCAAAATTGCAGAAAAAGTCAGATACTTATTTCCGTTAAGTTTGCATCCATACTGGTAAGACGTATTTCCAAATTCCCTAAATAAAAAATATTCCAATTTCTTATTCTGACTTTGTTTGTCTTTCTTTCTCGGCCCAATTGGGATAATCTGCTTCTGAGAAAGAAAATCACATATTGATTTTGTTTTAGGCTCAGACGATTTTCCAACACAAGGTTTTTTTACTTTCCATCAATATATACACCTCCACGTATATTTGACATTAACACATATCTTATGGACTAAAAAAAATGTGGATTAATAATTATATTTAAAACAAAAAACATTGCTGGGTGACGGAGTAGGTGTGCTTCAATTGTGGCTGGTAGCAACTCTTCAGTGTGTGGGCCACCGCTTTTCTCAAGAAACACAACACTTCATTTATGTTTATTTCTTAAGCGTTTTAATTTACAGGGTTTTTTTACTTTTAATTCACAGGTTTTTCTTTAATTTAATTTACAATAATTTATTTTAGTATTTACAGTTATCTTTAATTTCAACACTTTTCGTCTTTCTACTTTCACTCGACAGGGTATACCAGTGCTGTCAGAAGTGACAGCTGTCAAACGAGTAAGCAAAAATCGTATGGGGGGAGTTGTTGTTGTAATTGCAAACCATAGTGCGAAAGAGATTTAAAAACAATGTATACAGCATGCTTTCGAACATATCATCGCCAAAAGTATATAAAAGGTACCATAGAAGTGGTTGGTTCACAAACTTACTGTACAAACTAACACAAAATTTTGTATTTGGGTTACATGCTGTAATAACAAAAGAATGTTAATGTTTTTATAAAATTTGTGCACATAATTAATGCTTTTTTTAATTTGATCTCGGTATTCAAAAGAACAAAACATACAACAAAGTTCACATTTTTATGATCTGCGAAATGTATAAGCAGACTAACACACAAAACAGATTTAACTAATCATCAGTTTATTATTAGTTTGCCCAAATGTTCAAAAGAAAAACTTGTGTAAATAAGATAATAATTTTGTACTTTATTTTAGTCTTAAACTTACGTTCCCAACTAAGAAACATACAGAAAAGCACATAGTGCTGTAATAAAAGACAATTATAAAAAAAACTTAACACAGTGATTTAATTGGCGCCCGATCAGGTACCTGAAAGGATATTAAATAATAAAGATCCTAACGTCCAAAATAAAGCCTTGACTTGGCTCCTAAGTAGAATCGGAAAATTCAAAAGGGTGCGCACGTACCTGTCGCGGCCAGTTAAGCCCGGTAAACAAAAAATTGTACCGTGTTTATAGATAGTGCCAAGGAACATTAGTTTAAATCTATTACTACTGGAAATTGGTATTTTTCTAAAAACTTTATTTTCAGTGCTTGGGAAACTTTATATGCTTATGTGCTATTTTATTTAACACGGTAACAACCATCTGCTTACAGGCGTTTGAGACAAAGCTGATAAACTATCTTGTACCACACTTACTTGAAAGCTTCCTGTTGCAAACAATCGCAGAGCACTTAATACTACAACATGACTTGAAATAGCGTTTTTGCGACTTGAATTTGGCACAATACGATATAAATCCATAAAATGCTCGTAAGTTGTCATCTCGAATGGATTTTGTCCATGGCGAAGTGTGCGTCTCATCATTTCTATAAAATATTAAATTACATTTATTGCAATAAAAAATTGTCAATGGCATATTCTTAAATTTGTTCATCACAATTTCATTGCTATAATTCAAATAAAATTACAAATCCCGACATATTTTGTTTATTCATTTTTCTAGTTTAACATTTGTTTACAAATTTTCAAAGCATAGTTGTAACTAATAAATCGCTAATATCCAAATGGAAACTCTTTTTGGCAGTCAGTAGAACTGTTCAAAGTTATGGGACCCAGGTATGGGGTTTCTCACTATTTAAAAGAGGTGGATAAACTACAGCTGTTTCATATAAAGAAAATTTTAAAACTTCCCAGTTTTACACCAACCTATATACTTATGTTAGAAACTTGAATGGAAAACGGGCATTTGTACACACTAGACCTACGCTTATGGTATATCTCTAGGACCATGTTTGAGTACGACCAACAAAGACTACCAAATCAGCACACTAAACTACTAGTACAGAAGAAACTGTTTTGGGTTAAAGATCTGAACATAATAAGTGCAGATTGTGGAATGTTATGGACACAACAACTAAACATAAACAAAACACAATGGAATACAAATCGGGAAAATTTACTGAATGCGTTAAGAATTAAATACAAACAAAATGAACTGACACAAGTAGACCAAACAAGTATAATTTTTAGAAAACTAGATGCACTTGCAGGACCGATTACACAAAGATTGAAGATATATCATGGATATTTAAGGCAAGAAGTGATATGATTAAGCTAAATGGTAATAATTTTAATGAGAATACTTCAATTTTATGCTCACTTTGCAATTTAAAATAAAAAGAAGACATAGAACATTTTATAGGACTTTGTTACACTTTTAGGGAATTTAGGGCTTCAAATTTTGGAAAAACTGTATTAAGTGAAAAGGAAATAATAAATTTATTAAATGGTAAAACACATTCTTGGAAGTTATTAGCAAATTATATGAAAACATGTGTAATATATCGAAATTATTTAATAGCTGAATTTATGTATAAAGTTATTTTAAAAAGTATACCAACTGACGGCATAGAGTCAAAGTTGGATTTACAACTATTCTTAAAAACTTCAATATTGAAATTAAAAGTGTACATATATTGCTAAACTTTAAAATGAAAATAAAGAATACCTACTACTACTATAAAAAATATATTGATTAGGACAAACACTTGAAATTAACGGCTTCATATAAGCTTTGTTATTGGATACTTTAAGAATTAAAGTTCATAACAAAAACTGTAAAAAATAGAGGATAAATATATATTGTTAAATTTCGTTAATGTTAATCTAATTGTGCGTTGTTTTCGGGTTTGTTAATTTGTTTCCAAACACTTAATATAAAATAGACAATCATCAAAGCAATGACCCAAGAGGAGAGCGTGGGTACTGAGAACGGTTGTGTTGCGGCAACCGAAAATACTAAGTATTCTATCTTGCTGGCTCTATGTAATATTTCAATTTTTATTCTCTATAATTTACTAATAAAATTTTCATGTTTCTTTGCAATTTATAAAAAAAGAATATGATTATATGATCTGAAACCTTTTAATGCCATTAATTTTAAAAAATGTATAAAAAAAATTAAATAAAGAATTGAGTCTAAGCCCAACAAACATCATTTCTAGTCTTAGGAAAATATTGAGATTTTCTATGGATAAAAAGTGTATTTATCAAGTCACTCTCTAATAAAAAGTAGATCCTATCAATGAGATTTGAAAATGATTTGTTATTTATTCTAGAAAGCTGTATTCCATTTTATTCTAGAAAGCTGTATTCCATTTATCGAATAAATATTAAAATATTTACTGTATAGTTTAAGGCAGTTTCTAGTACAATTTGAATGTTAGATATTCAGTTTAGTTATCAAATTATTCTCAAATCAAAAAACATATATTTTAGTATTGAAAATTTTTAAATTTACTGCTAACTATAATTTAAACTTATATATTTGAAAACTTTGTCTTCTCCTAAATACTAACATTTGAGAATGACTAGGACATTTTAGGGTTTTCAAGTGTTTCTCGAGTTTAACTTTATAAAATTAAAAATAACACGAATATACACGCTTTTAAATCAGATCATCCAAAAGTTATTTCTAACGCTATTTAGGGCGCTGAAATTAAATATGCACTCCGTTTTAAAAGATTGGTTCTACACTCACCAAAAAAAGTCTGTAATGGCAACTGAAAATTTTGCTGTTATTACGGGAAATTCTGCTAATTTGAGCCCAGCGATATTTTTTGCTAATCTTAGCAACACATGTCTGCTGACGTGTAGTACAATGAAATTAGTAGAATAATTAGTAGCCGCTACTTAATTTTAGTAGACTTTTTATAAAGTGGAATTTAAAATCTGTTTGCTAAAATCAGCAAAAAAAAAATACTATTAATATTAGTACAAAGTTTTAGATTTATTTTTTTTATCGAGCATCGAAAATTTTAATTGTATTTTTTAAAAGATGTTTTATACAAAACAAAAAAAATCAAAGGCTTAAAAATCTTAAAAATGGTTAAAAAAATAAACGAATTTATCATTTTGTTTTAATATGGTAATTTCTGTTTTGAAAAATATTTGAGTCAATTTTTTTTTTTACTTTTAAGGTGAAATTTAAATTTTTTTTAGGGCTTGTTTTTAGAAATAAAAAAACTTTAGTGCTATTTAAGGTGGATGCCCTATTTTTAGACATGAGTCGGTATCCTCACTTCCGATCCCATTTTTAATCCTATGTAACATTTTAAGGCAACTTAAGTTTGTATGTATAAGTTTAAATTATTAGAAATAACATTTCCTTCAATATCGACTTTTTAAAATTAGTATTTTTTTTGCTAATTTTAGCAAAACGGTTTTTAAAAATTTGTAAAATGATTTCTGAAATTAGCAACAAAAATTTGTAGATATTCTGTAAAAACTCTGTAATTTGTAAAATGTAAATAGCAATAAGATTTGCTAAATAATAATTTTTTTACTAAAAATCAGTACAAAAATAGTAAAGTGGGATTGAAAACCGTTTACAAATTTTTCTACTAACTTTTTTTCTGAGTGTAGTTTTCAAGATATTGAATAAAATTATTTTTTACAATTTTTGACTATTAATGTCCATTTTATTCAATAAAAAGTAAATTTATAGAAATTAAGTGCAGTCTAACTGAGACGTTTGTATTGTTTGGGATCTATTTTATGCATTAGAGTCCAACAATAGTCTCTCATCATGACATCGTCTCAAAATCCTTGATATCGTCTTAAGATTTTCGACAAATCTTTGTGTAATCGCTCTCCTTGCTCGTCGCTAGTATCACATAAGTTTTTAGAAAAAAAACGAGATGGGAAAGAATAAAATGTATTTTAAGAGACATTTGTGGTCCAATCTTGCGATAATTTTACAACAAACTGTCAATTATTTGCTTGAAATCCTGTGATTTGTGGTTACTGAGAAAGTTGTGAACATCTTGAAATGATGCCCATACTGTTTCCTTCGACAAATATTCCCCCTTTGACAATGACGATTTGGGAAACAACT
Organism: Eustalomyia histrio; assembly: GCA_949748255.1. Classification (NCBI taxonomy): domain Eukaryota; kingdom Metazoa; phylum Arthropoda; class Insecta; order Diptera; family Anthomyiidae; genus Eustalomyia; species Eustalomyia histrio. The sequence continues at coordinate 172,520,988 of OX456523.1, read as the reverse complement.
TGGACAATTTGGAAAACAACTTGGTCAAGTAATTACACTCACCAAAAAAAGACTGTAATGGCAACTGAAAATTTTGCTGTTATTACGGCAAATTTTGGTAATATGAGCCAAGCGGTATTTTTTTGCTAATCTTAGCAACACATGTCTGCTGAAGTGTATTACAATGAAATTAGTTGAAAAAATTAGTAGCCGCTACTAAATTTTAGTAAATCTTTTGTAAAGTGGAACTTAAAATCGGTTTGCTAAAATCAGAAAAAAATTTACTAAATATTATTAATATTAGTACAATAAAATTAGTATAAAAAATTAGTAAGCGCTACAAAATTTTAATAAATTACTGTAAACTCAATGAATTGTAAAATATAGAAAAATTTTAATTTATAAAAAAAATTATTAAAATGCACAAATAAACTCAGTTATTTTTAGATACACTTCTTTTGAAATTGCATTACGAATTCGAATAAACAAATTTTTATTTTTTTTATCGAAAATTTTTCTATTTATTTTTTCCAAAAAATATTTTAGACAAAATTAAAAAAAAAATAAAAAAGCCTTAAAAATAGATAAAACATAAACGAATCTATCATTTTGTTTTAATTTGCCAGCTTTTGTTTTCAAAAATATTTTTAGTGAATTTTTTGGATTTTAAGGTCAAATTTTAATTGCTTTAAGGGCTGATTTTTAGAACTAAAAAAGTTTTTGGTGCTATTTTAAGTGGATGTCCTATTTTTAGACATGAGTCGGTTGTAAAAAGTATCTTCACTTCCGATCCCTTTTTTCAACCTATGTAACATTTTAAGGCAATTTAAGTTTGTATGTATAAGTTTTAATTATTAGAAATAACATTTCCATCAACTTCCACTTTTTTAAAATTGGTATTTTATTATTTTTTGCTAATTTTAGCAAATCGGTTTTCAAAAATTTGTAAAATGATTTCTGAAGTTAGCAACACAAATTTGTAAATATTCTGTAATTTGTAAATTGTAAGTAGCAAAAGAATTTACTAAATAATAATATTTTTACTAAAAATCGGTACAAAAATAGTAAAGTGGGATTGAAAACCCTTTAGAAATTTTTCTACTAACTTTTTTTTCTGAGTGTAAAAGCCTGTCCTTCAGGGTTGAGAGCTTTGACGAAGTTTTCGATAAGGCAAGTTTTATGTGGAGAGGTGGCAGGAAAATGTTCTGTCGATTCACAAGTTATGTAGAAGAAACCTTTTGATTTCCAGATTTTCTTGCAAAAAAAAATATTTTTCAAATAGGCATTTGTTTGATCAATAATTTCATCGTTAGAGCTTAATCTCTTTCCACCGAGCCATTTCTTTAGGTTTGGAAATAGGAAATTGTCACTGGGGGCTAAATATGGAGAATATGGCGGACGACGTACCAATTCGTAGCCCAATTCATGGAATTTTGGCATTGAGAGCAAACGCGGAACCAAACTTGCAGACAGCTTTCTTAAATCCAACTGATCATTAAAAATCGAAACCACACTGCCATATGAAACGCCTATGGCATTAACAATCTCACGCACTTTTACTCTTCGATCGGCCAACACCTTATCGTGGATTTTTTCGACATTCTCGGGTGTATTGACCTCAATTGACCGTTCAGCGTTATTTGTACTTGTGCGACCACAACGAAAGTCAGTAAATCACTTTTTTACATGGTTGGCATTTAATACCTTTTCATAATAACGGTTGTTGGCTACCGCAGCTACTTTAGGACCGATATGAAAATTTTAAAATGGCTATTCCATTAAAGACAAGTATCTTTTTGTATAACCGGGTTTATTGCGCTATTTTACCGGTTCAATTATGAAATATCTTAAACTACCGTTATACTAACGCTAAACTACCGAAACACCGATTTATAACGGTATTTTGCAAATATAACAAAATTTTACAGGTAATATTAAGCCCCGTGATATTTGAATACACATGTCACTATTGCAACCGCAGTTTTAAAATTTTCGTATCGGTATTGATCAGAGCGTGATAGACAACTACCGTTATAATGAAAAGGTATTGCTTGCCAACCATGCTTTTTACCGTTGAAATCGATAGTGCAGAGTCACCATAGTATTTATCAAGCTTTTCCTTGGTTTGATTGGCGGTTTTTTCAAAAAAAATAATGTTTAATGAACACTCGAAATTCACTTTTTTCCATTTAAAAAAAATCCACGAGGTTGTATGTTTTGAACAGCTGTTAAACGCAAAGTAAATGAAGGAACTTGCTCAAAATTTTACAGTAGTCTATTAACAGGTGGTATTTGATGGGAGCAGTGTTGCATTTCATATAACTGCGAGGGAAGTTCGTAGTAAGTCTTTGCAAATCTTATTTTACATAATGTTGGTCAGTTGCATGACTTCCCCACAAGCACAAAAAACATCAAAATTTCATAAAACCAGATTGCATCCCCATTAAGAGTCCAACGACCTGATGGAATAGTATGTACATAATTTATTCTTTAAAATTGAATTAGAGTTTATTTTTAAACGTTTAAATCGCCACAAATTTTCCATTGATGCTCTTGGTCAAAATTTTACATACTGTATCGTAGAATTCCTTTGTTTGTACTGCATGAGCACCCAGAATGGTGTGTCAGACTAGCCTTCAGGCTGTATATTGAACCATATATGAATAAACGCCATTCGTTTACATCGTATGGAGTATTCATCGCACCAAATAAACCGTTGATGTCATCGCAGAAACATATGCTCTTCTTTTTCGAAAAACGGTAAAAGCGTCTTATTTCTGGTTACGAATCAAGTCATTCAGTTGACTTTGCGAAATTAAATGTTTTTCTTCCATGTTAAAATCTTCGGTCGATGATGAAGGGTACGTTCGTAAAAGCAGTAGTTGCGCATCACTGCAGCATAATAAAAGTAAAACATTCAAAAAAGCATCGCTTGGCAGCACTGATTTACGACAAAAGTTTTTTTATGCAAACAATTGACAGTGCTGCCGAAAATTTTTTTCTGATGCAATATGCGACTTCAGCCTTCTTTTTCGTTTTAAATGATTTTTAGTTATCAAAAATGGTTTCATCTTTCCTTTAATTAATTTTTGATTATAAGTTAACAAAAATTTGTTTTTTATACCCTCCACCATATATGGTGAGGGTATATATCAGTTTGTCATTCCGTTTTAAGCATGTATGATCCATATGCAATCCGTTTTAAGCATGTATGATCCATATGTATGATCCATATGCAAAATCGGTCCAGCAAAAAGTTATGAGCGAAAATCTAAAGATTCCTCTAAATTTTCCATACAAATTGGTGTATTTTAGTACAATTTCATAGTAGCGACTGATACAAAATATATTTTTTCATATTTTTCACCAGTCGCTTAGAAATCAATAATATTTTGTAATCAACTCAAATATTTTTGACCTCAAAAAATTTTTTTCACCACTAAAATTTTTTTTCACCTCAAATTTTTTTTTCCAAGAAAATATTTGTTTTCGCATCCAAAAAATTTTTTTCACCTACATAATTTTACTTCAAAATTTTTTTACATTATTTGCATCAAAAACAGAAGAGGAAATTTTTTAGGATATTGGTGGAGGGTATTCAAAGATTCGGCACAGCCGAATTTAAGCTTTTTTTACTTGTTATCTTTTGCAAAAGGTTTTAAAAAGCAAACTATGCAGTTGTTGAGCAGTGGCAAAGCATCTGCAACGAAAATTGGTGTAACTGCCGCAATGTTGCTAAAATTTTATGCATTTACGAAGGTACCCGAACTCATCATCGGTGATGAAGTAACCGAAAGTTTCCGTGGAATTTGCACTTATACCTGGACAAACTGGCAAATAGTCATTGCTAGTACGGGGAACTGGCTTGGATACTGGTGACACGTGATGATATTAATACTTTGTTTTTGCATTTAGACAGACCATCATTCATCAAGCAAAAATAACAATCATCTACATGATTGAAAGTATACTTATTGACTAAGTGACCACTTGTACAGTTTTTGCTACACGCGTTACAAAATCATTTCCGTACCCACGTCTTGTGGTTGCTACAGAGAAACCAAACTAATAAAAATGCATCTCTCATCAAATTTGTAATATTTTTTTCTTATCATATAACATCCGCAAACATAACAAAAACACTTGGAATGGACTTTTCACTTTTTTTGCATTTTCACAGGAATAAAATTGAGTTGATGTTTCTAGCGATGCCAACAGCTGATTGTCATTATGACAGTGCAGTGCTGCCAACATGCGAGAACTCGAAAATTTTAAACAATCTTGAAAAACAAAACTCTGAATCGAATCCAGCGCCTCAAATAACGTTAAGATTTGTTCTTATCGGCTCTGATCCAAAAGTTGACCGGAATTTGTAAACTTGTGTAATCAAAAATCGTTGAAATATTGTTCCAAAAATAATAATTTCGTTCCGAGGAGGATATTGAAAAAAATGTGTATCGTCTTTTAAAAATAGTGTATTTGTTTTGTGGTGCATATTACTGAAAAATTTAAAGCTGCTTGTTGTCCTTAAAACAAATCTGCAAATTTATTAAAAAGTAAGTACTTATACATTATAATAGGTGCATAAAAACAAATACGAAATGAGTGTAAACAAATTGTCGGCAATTTGTGGCACTCGTTATTGCCAGCTTCCGAGTGCACAAATACGGAAGATACCTGTAAATTATATTCGCACTGTATTTTCGATAACTCAGATCATTACAGCCATTATTTATATGAAGAAAGTGAATCTGAAGTATCCGAAGTATGTGTACAATGTATCTGAGAAACTGATAAAAGTTTTAGAAATAAATTATCAGAATTGGTTATACAATACGGTATAACTCAAGGTGCTGGAAACAGCTTATTACAAATTCTTTCAAACAAAATATCAGGCCTTCCACGGGATCTTCGCACTTTTAAAATAACTCCTAAAGATGCACCAGTTAAATAAATATATTCTGGTAAAAATATCTACTACAGCCTAGCGGACTCGTAAGCCGATTTTTTAATCCACAATAAGCACCAACATAATTAAACTATTAAACTTACATATATGAAGAAAATTATTTAATTGAATAGTATAGTAGGATTTTAAGATCATATCATATTCTTTTTTAATTATTTTTATTGTAAAGAAACATGCAAATTTTTATTAGTAAGTTATAGAGAATAAAAATTGAGAAATTCCACTGAGCCAGCAGGATAGAATACTTAGTATTTTCGGTTGGCGCTACCCAACCTTGTCAATATCCATGCTCTTCTTCTCCCTTTGCGGTCATTGCTTGTTGATCATTGTCTATTTTATATTGAGTGTAAGGAAACAAATTAACAAACTTGTAAACAACAACACAATTAGACTAACATCAACGAAATTTAACAATTTATATTTATCCTCTATATTTTACAGTTTTTTGTTATGAACTTTAATTCTTAAAGTATCAAATAACACAGCTTATATGAAGCATTTAATATCAAATGTTTGTCTTAATCCATATTAAATCTACAACTTAATCTATGTTGATAGTTAATGAATACACAATATTTTGAATTATATTTTGCACTGTATCCTTGTGTGTAAAGTAATGGAATTTTATGAATTGTTGATCTGTTATTTTGTAATTGAATAGTATAGTAGGATTTTAAGATCATATCATATTCTTTTTTAATTATTTTTATTGTAAAGAAACATGAACATTTTTATTAGTAAGTTATAGAGAATAAAAATTGAGAAATTCCACTGAGCCAGCAGGATAGAATACTTAGTATTTTCGGTTGGCGCTACCCAACCTTGTCAATATCCATGCTCTTCTTCTCTCTTTGCGGTCATTGCTTGTTGATGATTGTCTATTTTATATTGAGTGTAAGGAAACAAATTAACAAACTTGTAAACAACAACACAATTAGACTAACATCAACGAAATTTAACAATTTATATTTATCCTCTATATTTTACAGTTTTTTGTTTTCATGTTTCTTTACAATAAAAATAATTAAAAAAGAATATGATATGATCTTAAAATCCTACTATACTATTCAATTACAAAATAACAGATCAATCATAAAATTCCATCAAATTCATAAAATTCCATTACTTTACACACAAGGATACAGTGCAAAATATAATTCAAAATATTGTCTATTCATTAACTATCAACATAGATTAAGTTGTAGATTTAATATGGATTAAGACAAACATTTGATATTAAATGCTTCATATAAGCTGTGTTATTTGATACTTTAAGAATTAAAGTTCATAACAAAAAACTGTAAAATATAGAGGATAAATAAAAATTGTTAAATTTCGTTGATGTTGATAAAAACCGAAAGATCTCGGAAAAAAAGCAAATATTCCTAAATGTCAAGAGCGCCCAGTTCGAAGACTAGAGCAAGGCCCCCACTATTAATGGTAGCATACCATTTATTGTATTAAAGTTCTAGTTCAAGACAGTTGCCGCGAAAAATGTATGGAACAACGAAGAAAAAGATATAAAGTTGATTCTGGCCTTAAAAGAAAATGCAGCAGAAAGTGTGCCAATTACCTGCAAAAATAATAACTATGATATAATGGTGGCATCGCAACAAAAGAGTGGATGCGAATACAAAAAAGAAATATACCGAATGTAATTAAGAGGCAGGGTGCAAAAAGCTAATGAGTCATTGCAAGACTTTGCAACATAAATTGAGCCGTTGGTGAAGCTTACGTACCCAGGCGAAAGTCGAGCTTCTCAATTTGTTTCATGCATGTTCTATAAAACCTGTCTTCATCTCTAGAGATATTTACTGGGCGTATCCTCCATCTCCTGTTATTACCAATGTTATGTTCCAATGTTTTGTATAATTTGAAAGTGGAATCTACCATATCCAAAATACTTTTGAGGGCTTCTATTTGTTGATTTACCGACATTTGTTAATATTGTTACAAAAATTTCTAAACACTAGTGTTTAAGCCAAAAACCTTAATTTTGGTTATTAATTCAACGGTTCCCCTTTGGTACCTTCTGACCCCAAATGGGTTAATTAATATGTTAGCATCTGTGTTGTACTCCCTTCCTTTACAATTCTGATCGCAGTATTTACACAGATTATAACTAGTAGAACCGGTAACGGTACCTTTTTCATTGCCAGTCATCCCTTTTTTATGCTAGTTTTTTACTAGTTAGATTATTATCGTTTTGGCTACTTTCCCTCGCACTACGTGTATCATCGCTTTTGGTACGAAAAGTAATACATATAAATTAATAAAAATAAAGTTGAGAACTTTTATCTCACATCCTTTGAAAATTTTGTATTTTTATTTTCATGAACCTTGCTTTACGGCAAACATTTTGGTCCTCCGATCCGGATTTTCGAAAGAAAATAAGGACAAAAATTGGAAATAATTTTTTTATATTTCCAGCCTCCATCTTTTTTTGTGGCAACAATCCCAACAATATCATCGATTTTGTTTTAAAATTAATTTAATTTACATAAAAAAAAAGGTACGTGTAGTTCATTTTTACAAATTTTATGACTATAAACAACGCTATAAGAGTCCCATTGAAACAAAAAACATCTCAATCGGTCAACAATATTGAGTTGAGACTATCACACCTTACAGAATTGCAAAAGAATAAACTTTATGAGATTGAGAGAAATCAAGGCGATTGTTCATACTGATACAAATTTTATGACTATAAACATCGCTATAAGAGTCCCATTGAAACAAAAAACATCTCAATCGGTCAACAATATTGAGTTGAGACTATTCCACCTTACAGAATTGCAAAAGAATAAATTTTATGAGATTGTTGAAGAATGTTCTAACGTGTTTACAGACCCAAATGAAAGGTTAACCTATACCACCAACATTAAGGGTGAAATACGCACAGTTACAGATAACCCAATCAATTCAAGGCCTTATCCATATCCTATGGCCCTGAAGTCAGAGGTCGAAAAACAGATTGAAGAATTGCTGGCAAATAATATAATCAGACCGTCCAAATCGCCATATAATGCTCCCGTATGGATCGTGGAAAAAAAATTGGACGCCTCAGGTAAAAAAAATACAGAATGGTGATTGATTACAGGAAATTGAATTCTGTGACCATTCCTTTCAGATATCCTATACCTGAGATAAATGAGGTTCTTGCGAATCTTGGGATAAATAGGTATTTTACTATCATTGTCCTTAAAAGTGGTTTCCATCAGATACGATTAAAAGAGGAAGATATTGAGAAAAATGTTTTCTCAATTAATAATGGCAAATATGAATTTTTAAGACTCCCTTCCGGACTCAAAAATGCACCTTCAATATTTCAGGCTGCACTTGACGACATTCTCCGACCACACATAGGGAAAAGATGTTATGTCTACATAGACATTATTATATTTGGAAAAAATGAAGAGGAACATTTCCAAAATTTAAGAGCAAATCTTAAAACACTGTCAGAAGCAAATATGAAAGTGCAACTCGATAAGTGTGAGTTTATGAAAAGTGAGGTCGAGTTTCTAGGATTCATTATTAGTATAGAAGGGATCAAAACTAACCCAGATAAAGTAAAGGCTATAGCAAAAATGTCAGTTCCAAAGAGTTTGAAAGAACTCCGCTCTTTTCTTGGTATGGCAGGCTATTATAGACGGTTCATTAGAGATTATGCGTAAATAGCAAAACCATTAACAGCCATGCTCAGGGGAGATGCTGGCAATGTGGGTAAAAACGCATCAAAAAACAAAGTTATCTCACTTGATCAGGAGGCGATTGAAGCATTTGAGAAGATAAAAAACATCCTGATCACAGACGATGTGATACTTTCTTATTCGGATTTTGAGATCGAATTCGAACTCACTACGGATGCCTCAAACCATGCCATAGGTGCAGTCCTTTCCCAAAATAAAAACCCATTACTTTCATTTCAAGAACACTGTCATGAACACAGGAAGCCTATGCCACAAACGAAAAGGAAATGTTGGCAATAATCTGGGCGCTAACCTCCCTACGCAATTATCTGTATGGCTCGAAAAAAGTAAAAATAACCACAGACCACCAACCACTCACATTTGCATTAAGCCACAAGAACCACAATAACAAAATGAAAAGATGGAAAACCATACTTGAGGAATATAACTATGAATTAAATTATCAGCCGGGCAGGACAAATGTTGTAGCCGACGCTCTTTCAAGAATGCCTACACAGATTAATAATATAATGGAAACTGTTCATAGTGATGAAAGTTCCAGCGATGATCTTGTGTCCTGCGTAGAAAGCCCAATCAATGTTTTTAAGAATCAAATATTTCTAAAGATTGGATATATATTAAGTTATCAATTTCAAATTATTTTTCCTACAGTCCATCGTCATACCATTACCGAACCGGAATTCAATAGGAAAAATTTAATACAACATCTGAAAAGGAGACTAAATCCTTCTGTAATGAACGGAATTCGCACAGAAGAAAGAATCATCGGAATAATACAAAATTTATATCCAGAACATTTTCGTAACTATAAAACTAGGTACACACAAACAATTGTAGAGGACATAACTAATGAACAGCAACAGGAAGAACTTATTTTAGAGGCTCACTGTAGGGCACATAGAAATGCAATAGAAACTAAAGCCCAAATACTTGCAAAGTATTATTTCCCCGGAATGACAGGTAAAATTAAACGAATAACTCGGAATTGCACAATATACAAGGAAAACAAATACGAACGACATCCGAACAAACCTAAACTGACCGAGACACCACTGCCAACACGCGCAGGAGAGATGTTACACATTGACATTTATTTGACCGAAGGAAGAGCAGTGATGACAGCATTAGACAAATTTTCAAAATATGCACAGTCTAAAATACTCAAAAGCCGTTCTATAGAGGACATACGAAGACCACTGAGGGACATATTATTTTCTTTTGGCGTACCAAAAAGGTTGGTAATAGATAATGAGCCATCGCTGAGTTCTCGTTCAATAAAATTCATGTTAGAAAACGAACTAAGAATAGAAACCTACGTAACACCCCCATACATAAGCCGAGCCAATGGTCAAGTGGAAAAGTTTCACTCTACTCTGACTGAAATAATAAAGTGTCTAAAGAATAATGGAGGACACCGTTATTTTGAGGAGCTATTAGAAAGAGCGGTTGCTGAATATAACCACTCAATACACTCGGTGACAAAAAGGAAACCAGTTGACTTATTCTTCGGACGATCGGTCTATTTTTCACCAGGAGACCTGGAGTTCGTTCCAAACTAACATAGAAAGACTTACCAAGAAACAAAAACAGGACTTGGAACATCATAATAGGGACAGAACTGACTTTAAATCATACTTAGCAGGGCAAGTAATATTTGTAAAAAGAAATAAACGACTAGAACAAAACTTTCAAAGCCATATTCGAAGGAAATAGTAGCTGAAGATAGAAATAGTACAGTTCTGACAGAGAAAGGACAGATTATACACAAATGTAGAATACGTAATTAAACATAATGAAAATTGATTTTTTTACAGACTACTCATACCACTTAACTATGCGGACGTACAAATCCTGTAGGCAATTCCTGTAACTTTCGAATCGAGAAAGTTTTCGCATGAAACGCATGGATTGAAACAAAAATGATATGAATTGACACAAAATGTCATATTTCTCACACGATCGTTTCTATAACTTTTTTTTGTGAAAACTTTCTGTCACGTAAGGTTTTTTTCCACCATTATTGGAAAAATGTGAGAAAAAGTGTTTCTGTAAACATTTAAGGCGAAAAGTTTTTCATTTCAACTGTCAAATTTACTCACAATTTGAAACGGTGCGAATTTTCGGTATTTTAGTTGAATTTGCCATTATCGTTCATGTTGATGTGAAAAACTACATCTTATTAAAAATAAAATTGTTTCATGTAGAATTTAAGATCATGTCACCGATTGAGTCCATGGGTTTTAATTTTTTCGGAGAAGATGTATATCGGCATTTATTTCGGAGCACAGTTCAAAAATGGACTTGGTTATCTTCGTCATTGATGGTCGGATTGAAACAACATGTACATCAACAAAAAAGTAGTTTGAAAATTAATTAATATAATTAGTTTGAAAATCTTTTAGATATTTTTATTTGTTAACCCTTTACCGAAGAAATTTGCAATCTTTAGAAGTTCTTAAATGTTATTTCCCAATAAATGAAATCTTTACCTAGAACTAAATAAAGCCCAAAGTCTTGAATTTTCCCCTTGCAAAATCCCTTTTTAATAACTAAACAGAAAAATAAAAGTTCCCTCACCGGACTGTAATGGGTTAAAAAAGAAAAAAGGCGAAAGATGTTTTTATTATCTTTCCTATGATGTATATATTGCTCCATTCTGATCATAAATGACGAAGATATAGCCAAGTCCATTTTCTAACTTTGTACCGAAGTGACTCTCGGCATGGGTCTTTTCGCGGACATTTTTTCCAAAATCTAATATCTGGGAGCGTTCGGAGAGGAATTAGGTAGGTGTCTCTAAAATATACTTGTTTCAAGGAACGATGAACTACTTGATATAGATCAATTCAGTAAATTGTTTAAATGAACTAGTCATTGCGTAGAATATATTAAAACCAAAACATTAAAACAATTGTTAAATAAAATGGAGATTAAGAAGGTAAGTAAGACAAAAAAGGTATTTCTATTAAATATTTTTTAATTTATTTATTTTTTTAGAAAACGGAACGAATTTCTAAGGAGCAAAAGGTAAAATTAGTAGACCACATGTGCTCCAATTTGGAATTTGCCAGAGGGCAATTTGGTGGTAAAAACAGTAATATCCACTGCAAAGAGCAGTGGGAGTTTCTATCTCAAAAATTAAACGCCATGGGCGGAAGCGCCAAATCGGTGGAGCAGTGGAAAAAGGTAAGTTTGTTTCACACAAGTTGAATACGTTATTAATTGTTCTTTTTTTAGTGTTGGGTCGATTTGGTGGCAGTTACATGGAAGTGCCTCGTGACTTAACTCCACTAGAGGAACAAATACTTCAAATTATTACCGTTGATGCTGTTGATGGTAATTCATGTACCCCAGAATCTGGGGTGCATGAATCTATTGTTATTCAAGAATTATCTGATGTAAGCCTATTTTAATATTTGTATTATAATTTTATTAATTGCTCATCTTTTTTATAGGTTTCTATGTGTTCGGTTGAATTTTTAGAAGAAGATTATGATAACAATAAAATAAAACCATCAGCAACAAACAAAATGAAATCAGAAAAGGTATAAAAACTTCCAACACATCATCAACAACCACTGCCTCTAAATACAGCGAAGCATTGAATGAGGCCAGAAAAATGCAGTCTGTTGTAATAAATGAAATCGAGAAGTTGCGAGTTCAAAATGAATTAATATTGCAAAAGATTTGTGGAATTGAAGAAATCTTAAAACGAATTACATGAGCATTTTACCTACACGTGGTCTGAAGGCGTTAAATGTAAAGGGTTTTAAGGAACGTTATTTGCAATTTAAAATTAAATTTGTTAAAAAAATGTCATAGTACGTATTGAAGAATGTATGTCTTCTAATTGTGTATTATAATTTCCTTTAAATTGTTTTAGCTTATGTCGTTTTCTTTTCTGGAAAAAATTTTGCATTTGTTCTGCTCTGTTTTGCAAAATGTCTTTTTATACATATTAATAAAAAGTAAATATATACAAATTAGCGATCAAATTAAAAGTATTTTATAGATCTATCAAACTGTGTATACAACATATCCAAGTATGTCTTAATTGATGTGTAATTTTTCAAAATTTTGATTTTTTATAAAATAATTAGAAGCTGTTTCCACGAACTTTAAACATATTCAAGTAGATCAATAAAATACCTTTACTTTGATACCAAATTTATATTATATTACCTTTTATTATTATGTTCAAAAAGAGATTTTGTAAAAAAGGGCAGAAAAAGTGCAAAATTTTTTTGAGAAAAGAAAACGGCATTAGTATCTATATTTATCTTTCATTGACAGACATTTCTTTTCAATACGTACTATGAATTTTTAAAACAATTTATTTTAAAGAAATAAGGTAATTAACGTGCCTAAAATTCCTATACCTTGTTTTTAATTAGAGACACAGAAAACTTTTTACTTTTATATTTCTTAAATATGAATACTACGTGTATAGCCCACACACGTTGATCATATCTGTTTATTATTTCCAGTCTAAGGACAAAAAAATTAATTTTTAAGAAAGTATTTACAAAAATTTTACAATAATATCCCCAGTATAAAATATATGAATGGTCGGGGATGGTTAACGTGCGAATCAGCCTTAAGGCCCAACTATAAAAAGCTATCGGTATGAAACGAAAACTAAATTTTTTTTGTTTCTCTAAAATTTTGTTTCATACCAAAACAAAGATTAAGTCACTTAATGCAATTGTAATATCAGGAAATACATATTTGATAACAACATAATTTAAAGTCATATATATATCGATGGCTTAATATAAAAAGGCCCTAACTCGATTTTTTGTTACTCGATAGGAGAAGGAAAAACTTAATAAAATCCGTAAAATTTTATATACAAAAAAAAGTTTTAATGCAATTTCCAATTTCCTCTTTTTATTAAAAATTGCATTTAAACTTTTTTTGTATCTAAAATTTTACGTATTTTATTAAGTTTTTTCCTTCTCCTGTCAAGTAACAAAAAATCGAGTTAAGGCCTTTTTATATTAAACCATCGATATACTCATTCTCCCATATCTTCCAATTAGTATACAATTTTTAAAGGGCTTTATTTAAAAGTGGAAACTGGGTGATTTTAAAATCCTATACTTATAGGATGTGTGTTATATATTGGCAAATCATATTTTCAGACCATTTGCGTAGTTTATTTTTTTTTTACATTTTACATAACAGTCCAACTCTTAAATGTTATTTACCATGAAACTGTTTTTTTTTTAATTGGTATTCAATACTTAAAAGACTGTTTTTCTGGTTAACGCCAGTAGTATAATATTATATATAGTATTCAAGTATAATATTTTATACAGTAGCTCAAGTTATCCAAACGTAAACGTATCTATATCAAATTTTTAATTAGTATTTATTTTATTGTTTACTCCATTACCTTATATATATATATATATATATATATATATATATATATATATATTTGAAATAATATATATTTTTTTTGTTTTTTTTTTAATTGTATATATTTAATAAATAGTAAAAATGTTGTTTTGTATCGTTTTCTTAAATATAAGTAATAAAAATTGAATTTCAAGAATTTAAAACATGTTTCATTTACATTTTAGTGATAATCATCAACCTTACGTTCTTTTCACATTAAATAAAAAAGGGCAGAAAGAGTGCAAAATTTTTCGCGGAACAGAAAGCTGCAAAAATCGTGAGGTATTATTTAGTTTTGTCGACAAATCATTTCTTTTAAACGGTTGCATAGACGAGTGGCTTCACGAAATGGTTCAGCAGGTTCCACATCGTCGTTATTTTCCGTGTTGATACTTTCTTCATCCGCCATGATATCATCACTGAGTAACAACCCGTGTTCCAGTCTAAAATTGTGAAGTATTGTACAGCCGTTAATAATTGTACCTGCCATCTGGGGTGTGGTATGTAGCCCAACTTGAAGGCATCTAAAAACGGATTTTAAAACTCCAATTAGACGTTCAATACAATTTCGGGTTTCGGCATGGACTGTATTAAATCGTTTTTCATCTATGTTTGTTGAAGACCGGTAAGGTGTTATTAACCAAGGACGTAAGGGATATACGGAATCACCTAAAACAAAACAGAAGTGAAAAAAACGATTAAAAACAAATTAAAAATATCTGTGTATCTATCAACCAAGAATGATTGCTTCTGTTGGACTCGTGCCTTTGCTGTAGTAAAGCACTAATGAAAGAAGCTTCCCAAATGTATGCATCATGGGAAGATCCACCAAATCTAGCAAATCCCCCAAGAATTTTTAAATCGAAATTGCAAATCTAAAAAATAAAATGAAAAAAATTTATTAAATCAACATAAATGTTTCAAAATCTGAATTTTTTTAAAGAATACCAATTGAACATTTTTGGAATGGTATCCTTTTCGGTTTAGATAGCAGCTTTCAAGCTCCGGTTTAGGTCTTCTTATCCGAACATGAGTGCAATCTATCGCACCGATTACTCCCGGAAAGCCAGTCTCCTCATAAAATCTAGACAGAAAATTATTAAAACAAGTATTCCTTTTTATTTATTTTAAATTTTACCTTTGTTTAATGGACTCATATTCCGAAGGCATTGGAAACTTTATCCATCTTGACATGAGATTACTTTCCAAAATATTTGCAACCTCATGGACGCACTTACATATCCCTTATAGAAGCAGCAAAATCTTGACCGATATCCCTATAAATGAGCCGGTTGCAAAATAGTGCAAGGCTGCACACATCATAAGCGGTTGAGGAACAAATGTATTCCTTTCCCCACTTTTCATATACGGACTCATTTCGATTAATAAATCGAGTGCGGCGGACGTACTGAATCGGTAAAGTTCCATAAATCGTTCATTTGGAATATCAAAAGGGTCAGTTGAATCCCTTAATTTTCGGCGATGAATTCTGAGTGGATTTCGACGATCGTACATTTCAGCACTTATCAATGCAACACCATACATTTTTTTAAATTTTTTATTTTAATTATATAACTTTTTTTTATTTAAAATATATATTTTATTTCGCAGTTGATGTTCGCCGTTTTTTGTTTGTTTATATTTTTTTACTAGTATTTGACAGATGCCTTGGAATATTCCAACAAAAACGTAATATAAACGTAAACAGTGTTGCCTCTTTTCGCATTGAAATACAGAAACACTTTTTATTCACAAATCGAGAAACAGTGGAATTTTTTGTTTCACACTTTTCGATGCGAAAACTTCTCGCAAAAAGTTACAGGAATTGCCTACTGGATTATTATAATTCTCAACTAATCACAGTGGAAAAATCCGTTGCAAGAATACAGACAGGAAATTTTAAAATTATTCACGAAGTGGACCTTGATAAATACAATCACATTATAGACAACATAGAACATTTGGCGAAAACCCCGGAATTCGAAAATAATCCACACTACCCGTTCATATCCCTATTAATATCTCAGATTAAAACCCATTTAAGCAATTTGCAAATTCAAAAAAGGAAAAGATCTTTGGATTTCCTAGGAAGTGCATGGAAATGGTTAGCAGGTAGTCCTAATCACCATGACCATGAAATATTTTTAAACAAATTAAATAATGTCTTGGAAAATAATAACAATCAACTTTTGATTAATAAGCTAACAATAGAAAAAGTTAATGAAATAACGAATATAACCAATAAAATTTCAAAAGTAATGGAAAATGATGAACACACAAATAATGACCTTATTTAAAATTAAAGTTTAAGCTAGAAGTAATAAAAGAAGAAGTTGTAAACATAGCTTACGCCATACATTGGGCAAAAGCTAATATAATAAATTCTTATATTTTATCTAATGAAGAAATTGGAATAGCCAAAAACATTGTAAACAGAGAAAACATACCGTTTATTAATTAAGACGAATTTTAGAATTTTCCGAAATAAAAATTGCTACTGACGGAAAATTAATTATTTATATTATAAGTTTACCAACTGTTAAGAATGATATTTGCAAAACAATCGAGATAAGAGCTGTCAAACATGAAAAGAGAATAAATAAAATATATTTTAACGAAATATTGATTTGCGAAAAAGAAATATATGGAATTAAAAATAGTTGCAAAAATTATAATAATTTATAAATATGTTTAAAAAATCATATAATAGATTTAAGCACTGATACTTGCATTAGCAATCTACTTAAAAGTCGTACACCAAACTGCACTGTGGTAAATAACCAACACATCCCAACAATAGAGGAAATTGCACCTGGCATACTATTCCTGAATAGATTCAATGGGGAAATTACAATTGGAAATGAAACAACCCTACTAAATGGAACATTTTTGGTACATTTCAGCAACATTACTATTGAGATTCAAGGTGAAACCTATCGCAATGAAGGAAAAATAACAAGCAGACTGTTACAGGCAATACTTCAGCCACTATCCAAATCTAATACCGTTAAAGAAATACTTTCTCTACAAATGCTACACCAATTAAACGCACATTAGTAGTTTGGAGAAGGAAGACAAAATAAAATACAGTATCAGCCTATCAGTTACCATAATGCTGATAATTGTTATAACAGCTATTGGAAAATTTATTTCCACTACAAGGAATAAAAAATCAATCCAACTGACACCAGCAGCGATAGAAGGGTTAAACCAACTATTTAACAAAACAACTTCGTCAAACGAGGACGTTTGAAATCTACGAGGGGAGAAGTTAACACATTAAATATTTTCACATTAATTTCCGTAACACATAAAATATTTTCACATTAAATTTTGTTTTGCTGCATACGCCTAATATTTCAACACCAACATTATAAACAATTCCGTCTTGTCCGTCTTGCTGACGTTGCACACGCGCCACCAAATAATTTTGCAACTCGTGGGAAAACATTGAGTCAACAATTTCAGTGCATAGGAAAACAAGTTACGTTTAAGAAGTACAATTTTGTAATCTACAGTCTTAAGTCGATAATTAATAAATAAAGAGCTTAAGCTCCCATAAAAAAAAATAAAATATATTTTTTTTATAACAAATAATAAAATATAAAATTAACTTATATACATAACTAGCTGACCCGGCAAACGTTGTTCTGCCTAGGAATAGGATTACATTATTATCTAGGTAGCTCGCACAAAGTTTGAATATTCTCACAATAATAGTACCCCAGATATGCAATAATAAATTTGTACTTCGTATGGGAGGTGCCACGCCCATTGCTTGGATCCCCCATATTTTTTGGAAGATTATGAATATTATTATCAAAGAAGCTCACACAAAGTTTGAAGACTCCCACTTTAATAGTACCCCAGATATGCAATAATGAATGTTTTCTTCGTATGGGAGGTGCCACGCCCATTGCTTGGATGGCACTCATTTTTTTGGGAGATTATGAGTATTATTATAAAAAAAGCTCACACAAAGTTTGAAGACTCCCACTGTAACAGTACTCCAGATATACAAAAATACATTTTTACTTCGTATGGGAGGTGCCACGCCCATTGTACCCATATAGGTCAATTGTGAATCTAAACCATTCAGGGATCAAATAAAACAGACACAACAAATTTCATCGAAATCGGCCCAGCCGTTAAGGAGGAGTGCAGTCACTAACACACGTACAGGAGAATTATATATATAAAGAAGATATACAAGCATATTAATTTTGCATATTACAGTGTTATTTACATAAAGATTAGTTTTTTTATTATTTTTCATTTGCTTTGTGCTTTCCTCACTTGTACATACAAGCTTAGTTAAAGCATACATACGTACTGTATTGCTGTTGTCACATTTTTAGTTATCAAAAAGTCACCCTACTATCCGTTTTAGTCGCGACTTATTGAATTTGTGTTTTCTATTTGAAATAAATTTGGGATTATTTCTTTTCGAATTTTTGGCCAAATTTATTGTAAAAATTTTTTGATTTTTATATTTTTTCGAATTCATATATATTACTTTTTTAAAATTTTAAAAATTGTTTGATTTTCTTCGTAAACTTTCGTAAACTTTCGTATCTTTTCGGATTTTTTCGGGTTTTTTTCAAACTTTTTCGAATTTTTTACAAATTATTACTTATAAACAGAATAAAATGTCTGATAACGCTTTGGATATTTTTATTAGAGAGTCCGACGCTCTTATTAAATTCGAAGCAAGGTTTAATGAGCTTCGCGAAGATGCGCATACGGTTTTTACGCTAGAAATACGCGGAAAAGAACTTAGCGGTTTATGGGAAACTGTTAAAACTTCCTATAAATCGTGTTTAAGTTATTTGGAGAAATCTAAAAACGCTGCATCCTCTTATGTGGACGCAGCGGAAGCGAAATATGACGCGAGTTTTAATGCGTACGTCAGTTGTTTAGCGGCAATCAACGAGAAATTGAAATATTTCAAACCTCAAGGCAATGCTAACGCAAAACCAAGTGAAAAATCTACTTCTGAACCGGTTACATCAGAAGATTTTGGTTTTAATTAAAGTAAATTCTTGGCCCACTTTTCGGGATCTTTTCACCGCGGTTAACATAAATAACTCGCGTGTAAGTCCCATTGTTCGACTTTTTGCGTTACTTGACAAAACAAGTGGCGATGCACGGGAACTTGTTTCAAAAGCGCCGCTTACTAATAAAGGTCTTGACATCGCCTGGAAAAGCCTTGCCGATAAATATGAAAATGTACGTTTGTTGGTAAATCATCAGCTTATTTCGCTTTTTAATCTTCCTTTTTTGGATAAGGAAACCGATGAGGGCTTGAAATCGTTACAGCGCGGTATAAACAGTTGTTTGTCAGCTCTGTCCACTTTGGACATCTCCTCTTCTGGGAATTTGAGCTCACACATGATTGTTTTTATGTGTCTTCAACGGTTGCCTGCCATTACGGTTAATCTTTAGGAACAGTCGGTTAATTAAGAAAGGCTTTATCGCTCTGGAGTGATTTAGATCGCTTTCTGACGGAAAGGATCGACACTTTAGAGTGTTCGCGTGATCTGTGAGGTTCTCATCTTTCAAAAAGAACCGCTGAATTAAAATTAAAACCACATCATACAAAGGCCACTGCGTCGGTAAACACTTTTTGCGTTCTATGCAAAAATCAGGTGCATGTTTTGCATTCTTGCCCTCGTTGCTGATAGATACTCTACCGTTAAAAAGTTTCATTGTTGTGTCAATTGTCTTTCAAGGACACATGAAGTTAAGGATTGTGGTAGTACTTATAATTGTTCTAAATGCAATAAACGTCATCATACTTTATTGCATTTCGATTCGAATGAGGGATCGGCTAGGGAGAATACTTCTTCTAATTCGGCTGTAGGTTCGGGTTCAACTCTTCGTCTTCCTAAACCTACAACAGCTGATCCCAATGCACAATCCACGTCGAATGGAGCCAATCCTCCATATCCTGCCAGACAAGTTTTTCATACCTCATTGAATAAGGATGTGCTTTTGGGAACGGCTATGGTGAATATCGTTCACCAGGGTATTACGTATCCAGCCCGGGCACTAATTGAGCCTGCTTCGGAAAGTTCATTCATATCGGAACGTTTGCAAAATCGCTTGAAACTTCCGACATACTCTACGAATTGTCGTATCTCCGGCGTTGAACAAATTTCTACTTCTAAGAAAATTTGTTCGGTTAAAATTTGTTCTTCGGTTGACACATCCTTTTCGTTGGAATTTTTAGCGGTTGTTTTGTCAAATATTTCAGGAAGTTTACCATATTTGGCAGTACCTACCAATGTAAGGGCAAACTTACCAAATACTCGTTTGGCGGATGCGAATTTCTTTGACAGTAGACCTGTTGATATTTTACTTGGCGCTGAACTTTATCCCAGCATTCAATTAAGGGAAATTCCTAAAAATGTTTTAGGTTCGTTGTTGGCTCAGAATATTGTTTTCAGTTGGATTGTTACCGGTCCAATTATACAACCTAAGGTTCGTGTCTTTTTTTTTTTGTCTACTTTTGACAAGTTTTGTGAGGAAAATGATAAACGGACTACGCGTCGGGGTTCTGATGGTCGCTACATTGTGACGCTTCCTTTCAAGCCTGAATTTCCTCAGCAATTGCATTTGGGTATATCTCGGTCTAGTGTACTGAAGCAGTACCTTAGAACTGACTCCTCTCTTCTCGAAGACCTGAAAAAAAGGAAATGTATGACAACGTCGTTAATGAATATTTGAAATTTGGTCATATGAAACTTGTTTCTGAATCATCTTATAAAACTGTTGCTTGCTTTTAACCACATTATACAGTAGTTAAACCTGAACGGAAAACTACAAAATTGCACGTCGTTTTCAACGCCTACAACAAAACGTCGAATGGAGTAAGTCTTAATGACTGTCTCTATGGGGGCCCCACTTTGCAGTCAGATTTAGTCCTTTTAATACTTCGTTGACGACTTTTCAAATTTGTTTTCAATTGTGATACTACGCAAATGTATGGACAAATTCGGGTTGAATTTGCTCATACTCCATTTCAACGAATCTTATTTAGAGATTCTCCGACGGAGAACGTTAGGGAATATGAGTTGCAGACTGTTACTTTCGGCGTTAATTGCGCCCCTTATCTCGCTATTAGCACTTTGTTGCAACTGGCCGACGATCGTGAGGCTGAGTACCCTGAGGCATCGCACATTCTACGAAAGTGCATGTACGTTGACGACGTTTTAACAGGGACTTACGATATTTCATCTGCTCTGATCGCCCGTGATCAACTTATAGCTACTTTGTCTTCAGCAAAATTCGACCTTCGGAAATGGACATCAAACGACCGCTCAATTTTAGAGGGTTTTCCAACGGAACATTTGGTCGATGCGAAACTTTTGACGTTTGTTGAGTCAAGTAGTTCGAAAACTTTGGGTATCCAATGGAATGCTCAATTAGACTCGTTTTACTTTAAGGTCGATCCGCTCGCGCACAAATCAGGTTATACCAAAAGGGAAGTTTTGTCCACTATTGCCAAGCTATTTGATCCTGTTGGTTGGCTAGGTCCAGTTGTGATTATAGCGAAAATGATCATGCAAAGAGTGTGGCTGGATAACATCGATTGGGATGATTCGCTTCCACCTACTACTGCAAATGATTGGAAAAAATTTGTAACTTCATATCACGAAGTGAACAGCATACGAGTTCCGCGTTGGGTTCACTATACTCCTGATTCTTTCGTCGAACTTCATGTTTTTTCTGATGCCTCGGAAAAGGCATACGCGGGGGTGATATATATTCGCATTGAACCCCCCAACGGCGAAATTCACACCCATTTATTGTCATGCAAAACTAAAGTGGCCCCCATAAAATCAATTTCAATTCCACGTCTTGAACTTTGTGGGGCAGTTTTAGCTTCTGAGCTCTTGAAAACTGTACTAAATGAAATTAACATTCGGCTTCAGCGAATTTATTGTTGGCTGAAGAAGGACCCTTGTTCTTGGACCACCTTTGTTGCCAACAGGGTTTGTAGAATTCAAGAAAATGTAGGCCGACATAATTGGTATCACGTTCGATCCGAGGACAACCCTGCCGATTTGGGTAGTCGAGCCATTTCGCCATCGGAGCTTGCCAAAAATTCACTTTGGTGGCATGGGCCACAGTGGCTTTGTCAAAATAAATCCGAGTGGAGTACTACTGATTTATCACGTCTTGACACTGACGCCGATAGTCGGGTGGTTAAAGCTTATGCGTCGTTCTTTACGGATACAAACGGGAAGGATGTTTATGTGGATATTCTTAAGGATTTTTCTCGTTTTGATAGGGCACTTCGCGTAATTTCATATGTTTTGCGATTCTTTTGTAACGCTCATCCATCTCATAAATCAGGTCGTCGTTCGTGCGTGAATAATACTCTTTCGAGTTACGAATTGAAAAGAACGAAATTGCATTTAGCTAGATTGTCGTAGAAACTTCACTTTGCGGAAGAATACAAATGTCTTTTGGATAAAGAACTTTTACCACCTAAAAGCTTTCTTCTTACTTTGAACCCTTCTCTTGATAAGGACGGCGTTATGAGGTTAAACGGTCGTTTAGTGAAATCTCCGTCGCTGACCTATACGGAATAGCATCCGATTATTTTGCCCTATTCGAGCAGATATACGCTGCTTTTGTCTGAGTTCGTTCATTTGATTTCTATTCACGGTGGAAATCAGCTGATGCTTCGAATACTTCGCATCGAATGTTGGGTTCCCAGAATAAAGTCCAAAATTCGCGCTGTCATCGGCCTTTGCAAACGTTGTGTTCTCGACAGGAAACGATCTTGCACCCAAATTATGGCTGCGTTCCCGCCTGAAAGAACTTCTCTTGAAAGGCCTTTTACCACCACCGGTGTTGATTTTGCAGGCCCTTTTGATATCAAAAGTTTCACAGGTCGTGCTTGTAAAATAACAAAGGGAAATGTATGTATATTTGTCTGTTTTTCTACGAAAGCAATTCATTTGGAAGCGGCTTCTGATTTATCTAAGCCAACCTTTTTAGCTGCCTTTCAACGATTTATTTCGCGGCGTGGGTGCCCTGGCGCAATATTTTCGGATAATGGCACTATGTGGGTGCGTCGAGTAAATTGGAAAAAGATTTTCGAACTTTTCTTAGGGAAAGACAGTTCTACTTATGGGGTTCAGGGTCTTTCGTGGCGCTTTACTCCAGCCGGCGCTCCACATAGGCATTTGGGAAGCCGGTGTGAAGAGTTTTAAATATCACTTTAGAAAAGAGGCACAATCTTTCAAATGTGCGTTTGAGGAACTCTCGACCATTCTTGCGAGAATCGAAGCGTGCCTTAATTCGCGTCCTCTCTGTCCTATGATGGACAATCATCAGGAACCGGTAGCGCTGACTCCTGGTCACTTTTTAGTTGGTTCTCCAATTCTAGCTCCTCCAGAGCCTACAATTACTGACCCTCCCTTAAGTTTAATAAATCGATTCCAAAAAATAAACGCTCTTTCGCAGCATTTCTGCCGTCGGTGGAAAGAGAATATTTAATGTCGTTGCCCAAACGCTATAAATGGAAAAATCCAGAACGTGAACTTCAGGTGGACGATTTGGTTGTTATTCGGCACGAACAACTACCTCTAACTTCGTGGAGATTAGGCCGCGTCGTAAAACTCTATCCTGGTAGTGACGGTCACGTTCGGGTCGTGGACATAAAAACAGCGAACGGCGTTGTAAGACGACACCGTTCGCATTATGGACGCATTACCAACGTTTTTTGATGATGCCATTCTTGCGGACTATAATGAAGCAATGGAAACTACGCAATCTGAAGCTGCAGCACCACAGCTTCGAAAGCTACAACTACCTCATCGCCTGCAATTGCACCCTCGCCTGCAATTACCACACCGCCTCCGTCGGTGAAGCCATCAACTCCTGTTGATGTACCTTTATCGACCGTTACAAGATCCATTGCAACTCCAGTCGGCGCCGTGACTTCCGAACCTTTATCGGAGGCCATTAGACCATCAAGCTCGAAATCGCCGACAAGAACTTAAATCGTAGATCGCTCCTTCCACCTGTGTCGAGTTTGTAGCAACAAACATCCTTTGCGTTATTGTCCGCTATTTAAGAAAATGAGTCACGCTTCTGCTTCATATGGTAATCCTCCATAGATACTGCTCTCGCTGCCTGGCTCACTCACATATATCCAGAGACTGTGTTAGCACTTTTCGGTGCAATGTCTGTAAGGGTGACCATAATACCATTTTGCATGCTCGGTCTCCTTCTCCCGGAGTCTCCAGCAAAACCAAAGTTGTTTCCAGCAAAGCTCGCACTGGCCAAGCTTGCTCAAAAAATAAACAATCTGTCCGTCCGATTTATATCACCAATAAAACAAAATAAAATTCTTCACAAAACCCGTCACCTTTTCTCCCACTCTGGTAGCCAAATTATATCTACCGAAGACCACGGTCCCAATACGTGCAGCCTTGTACCCTTGTAGCAAGGTTAGCTACATTTGCGAAGCCACGGTCCACAAACTTCGGCTGCCCGTTACCAAAGTGGATAATGATAGCTATTATCGCCTGACTGTTGATTCTACGTAAGATCCCAACCAGCAGATAAACTTCACTGCCAGAGTGTGGAAAATGAGGGGTATTAACACTCCTACGGAATCAGTCCCGGACACGATTAAGGATCAGTTTGATGGGTACCTTCTGGCTGACCCTAATTTCAATCAAGCTGCACGGGTTTTCTTAGTTTTGGGACCAGAAATAACTTTTTCGAGCCCGGGTCTTCCAGTTGCCCAACTTACCATTTTTGGTTTGGTCCTTGTTGGACAATCTCCTATCTAGGAGATTTATATCATCCAGCTCTGCTGGTCCGGTTCAACGGACCTCTTAAAAAACCCCAGCTCTGCTGGTCAGGTCCACCGGACCTCCTAAAAAACTTCAGTTCTATTGGACCTCTTACTTAACATCCAGCTTGCTGGTCAGATCCGTTGGACCTTATTAAAAACATCGGGCTATGCCGGTCAGGTCCCTTGGACTAAACGATACTTTTAAGTGTTTTTCGAAAAAAAAATATATATATATATATTCATTGTGCATACTTTGAACACATCTGTATATACAGCCAAAAAAGTCCCTATAATATGCTGCATATACAGATGTCTTCAAAGTATGGGCAATGCATATATATATATATATATATATATATATATATATATATATATATATATATATATATATATATATAATATATATATATATGTGCACAGCACATGTTGCGGGGACGGATTTTCGTTCCACAAGTTACTATGAAGACATTTTGTCACTTTGGGGACCGTCCTCAAACTTTTCATTAATGTACTGTAAACACTGAAGACATTTTACTGGATAGAGCGCATATTACAAGGACTTTTTTGACTGTATATACAGATGTCTTCAAAGTATGTGAAATGCATATATATATATATATATATATATATATATATATATATATATATATATATATATATATATATATATATATATATATATTCATTGTGCATATATTCATTGTGCATACTTTGAAGACATCTGTATATACAGCCAAAAAAGTCCCTATAATATGCGCTGTATCCAGTAAAATGTCTTCAGTGTATATAGTAGATTAATGTAAAGTTAGAAGTCAGTCTCCAAAGAATCAATATGTCTTCATAGTAACCTGTGAAACGAAAAACCGTCCCCGGTATATATGTATATATATATATATATATATATATATATATATATATATATATATGCACAGCGCATATATATATATATATATATATATATATATATATATATATATATATATACATATATGCATTTCTCATACTTTGAAGACATCTGTATATACAGCCAAAAAAGACCCCGTAATATGAGCTGTATCCAGTAAAATGTATTCAGTGTAAACAGTAGAATAATGAAGACATTTTGTTACTTTGGGGACTGTCCACAAACTTTTCATTATTCTACTGTTTACACTGAAGACATTTTACTGGATACAGCTCATATTACGGGGTCTTTTTTGGCTGTATATAAAGATGTCTTCAAAGTATGTGAAATATATGTATATATATATTGTTGCCGCCACTGGTTTTTATCGTTTTAATTGTTATCGTTCTTAGTGGTTACTAAACATTTCTATGTCAAATGTCAATTTTGTTAACATGTATTTGTTGAGTAAATTTTTTATTATATTATTGTATTAGTTTGTAAAGTGAAGATTTCCACGCGGCTTTTGCAAAGGAATTACATTGAGGCCATTTTGTTTTAATTTGAATTTAAAGCAATAATTGGAAATATAAATTTTGCTCTCGGTTACCATACCAAAAAGAATTTAAACATAAGAAAAATTAATAAAATAAATTTTTAGAATAAAGACTCTGTGTTTATAACCTATATTGGCAACCTTGAGCTGGGGCAGATTCCCCGCCAACAACTTTAAAATTCTTTTTGTGGCTCATTTTTATTCCCTAATAAAAATAATTGTCGACTTCATCTACAAGCTACCTAACTGAACGACTTTAATAAGTCTTGAAAATCCACACAACATATGGCTGATAAACTGTAAGTCCTAACCAAAAAAAAAAAATGGAATTTAATTCTCTTTTACAGGGTCAACCACAAATTTCCCACCAAGCAAGTAACCCAACCACGTAGCCTTCAAAAAACTGCCATATCTGCAATAAACCACCAAACAACGATAACATGATAAACTGCAACAAATGCGGTCTTAGTTTTCATTTATTATGTGCCAACATTGATAACAACCAACTTCAACCAACATGGCTTTGTCGAAATTGTTCTAAGTCTGTTCGTAGCTGCTCTACAAACTTATCCCGAACATCACGTTCGCGTAGACAATTCTTGGAACTTCAACGTTTGCAGGAAGAAACGCGGATTGAAAGAGAATTCATTAAAAAGAAATATCAAATTCTAGAGCAGACGGTGGAAGAAGAAGACGCACAATCAATTACTAACTCCGTATATCAATGTGAATAATTACGGGTTTTGAGGGGTACAAATAAAAATGGCTGTTTTTTTATAAAAAAAGGGAAAAATAAAAAGATGGCCTTGTTTATTTTTAAACGTTATAAACTTTATTTGCTTAACCTAAAATATGAATTTATGTTAAGTTTAAGTTTGAGTTTAATTTTAGGATTTTAGGTTTTATTTTTTAAGTTTTAATTCACTTTAGATATAATGTTTTTTTCAAATTAGTTTTAAGTTTCAATTCAAATGGAAATTAATTTAAGTTTTTAGGGTTAAGTTTTTAATTTCAATTTCCTTTTTTATTGTTTTTAGGTTTAAGTTTCAACCTTGATTTTATTTATTTTTTAACAATTGTTCTTTTAGATTTAGGGTAAGTTTTAGTTTAATTTATTTGATACACTTTAGGGGGTTGTATTTTATTTAATTTCTATCCGTTGCGGTTGTGCACTTGTTACTTTGTTGGTGATGTTAAAAACATTGAAAAACATGTTGGGTTTAACATAGCTTATTTGCTCTTTTTTGGATGCTGGTTAAACTTCCAAAGGTGAGAAGAGTTGGTGTTGGCACCTTGGGTACAATAATTATACCAATTGTACCAATTGTTCACGACCTGAACACAATGGTTGAATAATCAACCCGGTCCCGTTCAGCCACGAACTACTGTCGAAGAACAAATAAATATAATAACAACAGACGGAGGGGATCGAACGACATTAAATGAAACATGCCATCTCATTTATCATCCACATATGGTCAAACTATAAGTACAAACCCCGTCTATACAACAGCATCTCAAACAATTTTTACAATAACGACCTCGTCAAAAAACAACGTAAGCTCTAATAAAACACCAAATAATAATTCGTATTCAACAATAGAAAATCTAAGTAATAATATAAATAACAACGTTAACACTGGTAATCATTTGAGTTCAACACATCCAGTACCTCCAGCCCAGTTCGTTATCAATGAACCTTCATTTTCAATGCATCCATCGTTTACTTCAAGGCCAAGCTTGAACGCTACTTAAAGCAATCTTACAAACCAACAAATAAATGCTCGTCAAACTATGCCAATAGATCTACCAACATTTACCGGTCCGACTGCAGAAGGCACTACGTGGGGAAGCACTACGATCCGTTGAGCATATATTATCACACCCTTCTTGTGTACCAGCCGTAATATCAACGTTGATATTACTATATGGCCAACCAGAAAAAATATTGAGTTCTATGAAAAACAAAATAAAATCATTGCCGGCAGTCAACACAAATAAATTAGATACAATTACCACCTTCGCCGTTGAAGTAAAAGGCTTGGAAACAACAATTAAAGCTTGTGGTTTATTAGATGAACTTAATAATTATTCTTTATTGCAGGAATTAATTACAAAAGTGCCATCTTATTTTCAATTGAACTGGGGCTCACAAAAAACAAATTTAATAAAGAATAACAAAAAAGTAAATTTGACAGAATTTGCTAATTGGATTTATGACGTAGGCATATCAGCAAGCAGCGTAAATATAGAAAGCAGCAACAGTATGTCGACGTCGGCAGAGAATCTCTCACGCAAAGTACGAAATGCACATGTTTATTATACACATGATGTACAAAAAAGTAAAATAGAATGTGTAGTATGTTTTGATAATTGTAGCAGTGTAGAAAAGTGTAAGAAGTTCTTGACTGCAGATAGAAATGAGAGATGGAATTTAGTAAGAAAATATAACTTCTGCAAATTATGTTTACGCCGTCATTATGGTATTTGCAATAGCAGCATTGTGTGTGGAAAAGTAACAGGCGAATCAGACCCTTTGTGTTTAAAATGGACATCCGATATATGGCGAAATAAAGACCATGCACAACTTATTTCTATACAAATTTCCGGCCCGAATAAGACCAAATATTTTATACAAGGTCATACGGTAAAAGTAATAGATTTGCCTAGTCAAAGTTTGAAATACAAAATGTTAACTGAGCAATTTCCACATTTGAGAGGTTTGCCTATAGACGATTACGAAGATGCCGTCCCAAGTGTGCTTTTAGGCCTTAATAATTTGAAATTATGTACTCCAACTCGTGTTAAGGAAGGTAATGATAATGAGCCCTATGCTTTATGCACCAGGCTCGGTTGGTTTTTGTGCAGCAGCTCAGGTATAAAAAAAACAAAAGAAATTCAACATAGTTTGCAGATATGTGAGTGCGATCGTACAAATGATAAAAAATTTAATAGTTTGCTAACAAAATTTTATACTCTCGAAATGGCTGGTATAAATAGCACGCCTGCTGTACTTGGTAAAGATGAACAAGGAGCAATGAATTAATTGGAAAAGTATACTAAACATAAAACTGATGGTCATTATGAGTCAGCTTTGCTGTGGCGGTATGAAAATGTCAAGTTGCCACACAGCTACGACATGGCAAAGAAAAGATTACACTGCCTCGACAAAAGTTTGAAAAAGAATAATGATTTATTTATAATATTTGAAAAAACAATTACCGAGTATTTAGAAAAACAATACATAAAAAAATTGAAAAAATTGATGACCACGAAAACAGTAAACAGTATTTACCAATTTTTCATGTATTTAATAAATACAAGCCCAACAAAACAAGAATAGTTTGGGACGCGGCAGCAAAAGCTAATGGCATTTCATTAAATTCTATGCTGCTTATAGGACCGGATTTGCTGTCTTCCCTTCCATCAATTCTTTTTCAATTCGGACAAAGAAATGTAGCAGTATGCGGTGATATAGAGCAAATGTTTCACCAAATTCATGTGCGCGAAGAGGACTGGAATGCACAACGTTTTCTTTGGCGTGGTTGTGATGAGAATAAACAACCTGATGTATACGTCATGAAAGTGATGATATTTGGTGCTTCATGTGCACCTTGCGTATCTCAATATATAAAAAATTTAAACGCATCAAAATTTGAAAACACATATCCATTAGCTGCTGCTGCCATAAAATACAACCACTACGTAGATGATTTTCTTGTTTCTACGGATACTCCTGAAGAAGCCATAAAAGTAGCTAAAGATGTACGATACATTCATAGTAGAGCCGGATTTAATATCAGAAATTGGTGTTCAAATAGTAGTGCTGTTTTAAATAACCTGAATTCTAATAAAACTTCAAATAATATCTGTCTTAATATAGACGATGGCTTAGAAACAGAAAAGATTCTTATAATTTTTTGGAATCCTACCGCTGATATAGTAACATTCAAGCTAGCGCCATCTATTTTAACTAATAAACTTTTTCTCGGCAACAAGCAGCCAACAAAACGTGAAGTTTTAAAAATTCTGATGAGCATATATGATCCTTTGGGGTGGTGTTCAGTGGGACGAACCAATTCTGGATGATCAAAACGTTAAATGGAAAAACTGATTGTCATTTTTACCCTATCTAAAGAATATAAATATACCACGCTGTTATCTACAAAATTTACCAAACTACAACCACGTGGATGTCCAATTGCACACATTTGTAGATGCGAGTGCAAATGGCTATGCTGCCGTGTCATATTTTAGAATTTTTGATGGTACAAACATTGTTGTGTCATTAAATACCACGGTTGGAATTGATGGCCGCTCTTATAGGAGCACGTTTTGCTAATTTTGTAGTACAAAATCATAATATTAACATTAATCGGAAAATATTTTGGTCAGATTCACGAACAGTTTTAAGTTGGATAAGATCGAAAATATCATCAATTTGTTGCTATCCGTGTAAGTGAGATTTTAGATATTTCAGAACTAGATGAGTGGTTTTGGATATCAGGTAAAATGAATGTGGCAGATGAAGCGACAAAATGGTCCAAAAAACCTGATTTCTCAGACTCCAGTCATTGGCTTCATGGCCCAGATTTTTTAAAATTATCTGAGTGTAGGTGGCCGATTAATATTGAAGATTTTACTCCAACAGAAATCGAATTAAAACAGCACAACTTAGTCATTAAAAAAATATAGAAACATTTATAAACATTGATCGTTTTTCACGATGGTGTAGAGCATTAAGAGCTACCGCATTTGTAATTCGATTTTGTCTGCGTCTCAGGAACAAAAGTAAAACTCAGAATGAAACGGAGTTAACACAGGAGGAATTATGTAAAGCTGAAGTACTTTTGTTAACATTTCTTTTCCTTCCTTAAATAAAAAATAATAACACCTTTTTCCTGGGTCATGACGGAAAATACGTTAAATACCATACAGGACACTCTCTCTAGACTGTCAATTTCGACAAATAGTCCTAGTGCGTCTGCCTCAGGCACAAGCGCTGCAGCAGCAAGGAATCAGGGCACAATTACTATAAATTGTGCTGACTTGGAAAAGATTAGTTCGGCTAAAGTTCAAGAAATTCTTAATCCTTTTAAAGAATTTGAGGCAGGAGATAACAATGATAATTTCCCAGGGGGATCCATTCGTGATGTAGATAAGATTCCCGATATAGTTAATTCCCTTAGAGAATTTAATGGTAAAAGTGGCGACTTCAATTCATGGCGAAAGTCCGTGGATCGAATATTTGAAATATTTAAGTCCATTGAGGGTAGTCCAAAACATTATGCAATATTACATACAGTTAGACATAAGATTACCGGTGAGGCAGACACTGCTCTGGAATCTTATAGAACCGCACTTAATAGGAATAAAATTAAAAAGGTGCTAATGATGCACTATGCAGACAAAAGGGATATCGGTACATTAGAATACCAGATGTCCACCCTGCTCCAAAAAAAACACGCCAATAACAGAATTCTACAAAAAAGTCTATGAATACCTGTCATTGCTTCTGGATAAAGTATCGTGTTTGAATATTTCAGAAGAAGCGAAAGGTGTCATGATAAATTCTTATCAGAGCAAGTTATGCTCATAATCATTCGCGTGGCAACATACATAAACCCCCACCAGTAATGCAGCATCCACATCATTTTTCAAGGCCAGTATTTTATCCAGAATTGGGTCACATGCCACCCCATTTCAAACAATATCCACCCAAGCCACACTTTCAAAATGTACAACGACCATTTGTCCCACACCAGCTTAGCCAATCAAATCAAAGACCAAATTTTACAGGGTTTATTAATAGGCAAAATTTTCCACCGAAACCCCCTCAACCTATGGAAGTCGACCGATCAATAAGATCAAAGAACGCGAATTATCAAAATTTCAAAAGAAATTATCAATTTGCCCAGAAACGCCCACACGCAACCTCTAGTGGTATTCCTCCTAAGTTGCAACGAACACCAATAACGATGCTCAATATGATGGTCAATACTATGACCAATACGAATATTATAATTCTTGTTATCCGCTTGATAACATAAAGCAGATACAACAAAACCATCTCATGAATTTTAATAAAGATTACCAACATGATGCGAATTTGTCCTATTTTAAATGATAAACCTTTCCATATAAATACAGTTGCCGGAACAATAGAAATAACACATCATACATTCGTAGACATTTTCGGTCCAGATACACCAAACATTCCATGGAATAATTGGAAATGACACATTGAGAGAAATCAAGGCGATTATTCATACTGATAAAAATTTTATGACTATAAACAACGCTATAAGAGTCCCATTGAAACAAAAAACATCTCAATCGGTCAACAATATTGAGTTGAGACTATCCCACCTTACGGAATTGCAAAAGAATAAACTTTATGAGATTGTTGAAGAATGTTCAAACGTGTTTACAGACCCAAATGAAAGATTAACCTATACCACCAACATTAAGGGTGAAATACGCACAGTTACAGATAACCCAATCAATTCAAGGCCTTATCCATATCCTATGGCCCTGAAGTCAGAGGTCGAAAAACAGATTGAAGAACTGCTGGCCAATAATATAATCAGACCATCCAAATCGCCATACAATGCCCCCGTATGGATCGTGAAAAAAAAATTGGTCGCCTCAGGTAAAAAATTACAGAATGGTGATTGATTACTGGAAATTGAATTCTGTGACAATTCCTTTCAGATATCCTATACCTGAGATAAATGAGGTTCTTGCGAATCTTGGGATACGATACGATTAATTTCTCAATTAATAATGCCAAATATGAATTTTTGAGACTCCCTTTCAGACTCAAAAATGCACCTTCAATATTTCAGGCTGCACTTGACGACATTCTCCAACCACACATAGGGAAAAGATGTTATGTCTACATAGACGACATTATTATATTTGGTAAAAATGAAGAGGAACATTTCCAAAATTTAAGAGCAATTCTTAAAACACTGTCAGAAGCAAATATTAAAGTGCAACTCGATAAGTGTGAGTTTATGAAAAGTGAGGTCGAGTTTCTAGGATTCATTATTAGTATAGAAGGGATCAAAACTAACCCAGACAAAGTAAAGGCTATAGCAAAAATGTCAGTTCCAAAGAGTTTGAAAGAACTCCGCTCTTTTCTTGGTATGGCAGGCTATTAGAGACGGTTCATTAGAGATTATGCGTAAATAGCAAAACCATTAACAGCCATGCTCAGGGGAGATGCTGGCAATGTGGGTAAAAACGCATCAAAAAACAAAGTTATCTCACTTGATCAAGAGGCGATAGAAGCATTTGAGAAGATAACAAACATCCTGATCACAGACGATGTGATACTTTCTTATTCGGATTTTGAGATCGAATTCGAACTCACTACGGATGCCTCAAACAATGCCATAGGTGCAGTCCTTTCCCAAAATAAAAACCCATTACTTTCATTTCAAGAACACTGTCATGAACACAGGAAGCCTATGCCACAAACGAAAAGGAAATGTTGGCAATAATCTGGGCGCTAACCTCCCTACGCAATTATCTGTATGGCTCGAAAAAGGTAAAAATAACCACAGACCACCAACCACTCACATTTGCATTAAGCCACAAGAACCACAATAACAAAATGAAAAGATGGAAAACCATACTTGAGGAATATAACTATGAATTAAATTATCAGCCGGGCAGGACAAATGTTGTAGCCGACGCTCTTTCAAGAATGCCTACACAGATTAATAATATAATGGAAACTGTTCATAGTGATGAAAGTTCCAGCGAGGATCTTGTGTCCTGTGTAGAAAGCCCAATCAATGTTTTTAAGAATCAAATATTTCTAAAGATTGGAGATATATCAAGTTATCAATTTCAAATTATTTTTCCTACAGTCCATCGTCATACCATTACCGAAATATTTAATACAACATCTGAAAAGGAGACTAAATCCTTCTGTAATGAACGGAATTCGCACAGAAGAAAGAATCATGGGAATAATACAAAATTTATATCCAGAACATTTTCGTAACTATAAAACTAGGTACACACAAACAATTGTAGAGGACATAACTAATGAACAGCAACAGGAAGAAATTATATTGGAGGCTCACTGTAGGGCACATAGAAATGCAATAGAAAATAAAGCCCAAATACTCGCAAAGTATTATTTCCCCGGAATGACAGGTAAAATTAAACGAATAACTCGGAATTGCACAATATGCAAGGAAAACAAATACGAACGACATCCGAACAAACCTAAACTGACCGAGACACCACTGCTAACACGCGCAGGAGAGATGTTACACATTGACATTTATTTGACCGAAGGAAGAGCAGTGATGACAGCATTGGACAAATTTTCAAAATATGCACAGGCTAAAATACTCAAAAGCCGTTCTATAGAGGACATACGAAGACCACTGAGGGACATATTATTTTCTTTTGGCGTACCAAAAAGGTTGGTAAAAGATAATGAGCCATCGCTGAGTTCTCGTTCAATAGAATTCATGTTAGAAAACGAACTAAGAATAGAAACCTACGTAACACCCCCATACATAAGCCGAGCCAGTGGTCAAATGGAAAACTTTCACTCAACTCTGACTGAAATAATGAGGTGTCTAAAGAATAATGGAGGACACCGTAATTTTGAGGAGCTATTAGAAAGAGCGGTTGCTGAATATAACCACTCAATACACTCGGTGACAAAAAGGAATCCAGTTGACTTATTCTTCGGACGATCGGTCCATTTTTCACCAGAAGACATGGAACGAACTAGGCAAACTAACATAGAAAGACTTGCCAAGAAACAAAAACAGGACTTGGAACATCATAATAGGGACGGAACTGACTTTAAATCATACTTAGCAGGGCAAGTAATATTTGTAAAAAGAAATAAACGACTAGGAACAAAACTTTCAAAGCCATATTCGAAGGAAATAGTAGCTGAAGATAGAAATAGTA
This sequence comes from Eustalomyia histrio, assembly GCA_949748255.1. Classification (NCBI taxonomy): domain Eukaryota; kingdom Metazoa; phylum Arthropoda; class Insecta; order Diptera; family Anthomyiidae; genus Eustalomyia; species Eustalomyia histrio. Next base: position 172,485,717 of record OX456523.1, on the reverse strand, counting down.
CAGTTCTGACAGAGAAAGGACAGATTATACACAAAAGTAGAATACGTAATTAAACATAATGAAAATTGATTTTTTTACAGACTACTCATACCACTTAACTATGCGGACGTACAAATCCTGGATTATTATAATTCTCAACTAATCACAGTGGAAAAATCCGTTGCAAGAATACAGACAGGAAATTTAAAAATTATTCACGAAGTGGACCTCGATAAATACAATCACATTATAGACAACATAGAACATTTGGCGAAAACCCCGGAGTTCGAAAATAATCCACACTACACGTTCATATCCCTATTAATATCTCAAATTAAACCCCATTTAAGCAATTTGCAAATTCAAATAAGGAAAAGATCTTTGGATTTCCTAGGAAGTGCATGGAAATGGTTAGCAGGTAGTCCTGATCACCATGACCATGAAATAGTTTTAAACAAATTAAATAATGTCTTGGAAAATAATAACAATCAACTTTTGATTAATAAGCTAACAATAGAAAAATTTAATGAAATAACGAATATAACTAATAAAATTTCAAAAGTAATGGAAAATGATAAACCCACAAAATGACCTTATTTTAAAATTAAAGTTTAAGCTAGAAGTAATCAAAGAAGAAGTTGTAAACATAGCCATACATTGGGCAAAAGCTAATATAATAAATTCTTATATTTTATCTAATGAAGAAATTAGAATAGCCAAAAACATTGTAAACAGAGAAAACTTACCGTTTATTAATTTAGACGAAGCTTTAGAATTTTTCGAAATAAAAATTGCTACTGACGGAAAATTAATTATTTATATTATAAGTTTACCAACTGTTAAGAATGATATTTGCAAAACAATCGAGATAAGAGCTGTCAAACATGAAAAGAGAATAAATAAAATAAATTTTAACGAAATATTGATTTGCGAAAAAGAAATATATGGAATTAAAAATAATTGCAAAAATTATAATAATTTATTTATATTATAAGTTTACCAACTGTTAAGGATGATATTTGCAAAACAATCGAAATAAGAGCTGTCAAACATGAAAAGAGAATAAATAAAATAAATTTTAACGAAATATTGATTTGCGAAAAAGAAATATTTGGAATTAAAAATAATTGCAAAAATTATAATAATTTAGAAATATGTTTAAGTAATCATATAATAGATTTAAGCACTGATACTTGCATTAGCAATCTACTTAAAAGTCGTACACCAAACTGCACTGTGGTAAAGAACCAACACATCCCAACAATAGAGGAAATTACACCCGGCATACTATTCCTGAATAGATTCAATGGAGAAATTACAATTGGAAATGAAACAACCCTACTAAATGGAACATTTTTGGTACATTTCAGCAACATTACTATTGAGATTTAAGGTGAAACCTATCGCAATATGGGAAAAATAACAAGCAGACCGTTACCGGCAATACTTCAGCCACTATCCAAATCTAATACCGTTGAAGAAATACTTTTCCTACAAATGCTACACCAATTAAACGCTAATAACACTAAGCAGGTTAGTAGTTTGGAGAAGGAAGAGAAAATAAAATACGGTATCAGCCTATTAGTTACCATAATGCTGATAATTGTTATAATAATATAATTGTTATAATAATATAATATAATAATTAGAAAATTTATTTCCACTACAAGGAATAAAAAATCAATCCAACTGACACCAGCAGCGATAGAAGGGTTAAACCAACTATTTAACAAAACAACTTCGTCAAATGAGCACGTTTGAAATCTACGATCTACAATAATTTCCGTAACACATAAAATATTTTCACATTAAATTTTGTTTTGCTGCATACGTCTTGTTTAAACGTAAACTTTTATTTTGGTTATTTTACTTAAGGTACCTCTTTGGTACCCCTTACCCTTGGTAGGGTTAATTATTCTTTAAAACCCTGTTTTTACTCTCCTCATTTACAACTTTAGTGGCAGTATTTACACGGATTTTAGCGAGTAAACCGATAACGGCACCTTTAGGCATTGTTGGTCTCCTTTCTCTATACTCGATTTTTTATATAGAGTTAGTTATTGTTTAACTATTAGCGCCATTACGTGCACAAACCCTTGTTTAAGGTGATTTATTTTGTATAAATAAACAGAGATATATTCTCTAATAAAAAGTTTAAAATTCTTGTCTTTTTTTTATTTCGAATTGGAACCTGCATTTACGGCAAACATTTGGTCCTTCGAACCGGACTCCAATTAATAAGGACAAAAGTGGAAGTTATTTTTATACTTCCAGAGCCCCCATCTTTTTTTGTGGTACACAACAGCAGCAGCCTTTTTGATAAAATTTTTTACATAATTTGTTTTCATCGAATAGAGGTGCGTACTGTTTTATATTTTTTTTTTTTTTTTAAGAAAAAGAAAAAGTGCTAGTGTGAAAAAGAAGATAAAGGAAATTAAAAATAAAATTATTTTATTAAATTGCAAATAAAAAATATTTTATTAAATTTGCATAAAAAAGTATTACGAATTTTAATACCATTTTTAAATATTATTTTATTGTGAATTTAATCGTGTTACAACCCCTCGCGAGTAATATTTATAAAGTTAATATTTTTTGTATTTACTTTTTTCTCACCGGTGCGTTTGTTTACACGGACAGACAAATTAATTTTTTTTATTATTACAAAATTTTCGGTAATTTTATTATAATACCCTTTTAATTTTTTTGTCGGTGTAAAAGTGTTAAGAAAATTTATAAACATTAAATTTTTACATAATTCCATCGGGTTGTTTGAAAAAAAAGTGATCATAGTTATATTAATAAAAACGCATTTATATTTTTTTTACATATTTATATATACATATGTACATACGTACATATCAGTGTTTTTTTTTCTATTCTTTTTTGTGCTATATTCCAAATAAACATTGATTTTTTTTTATATACAAGCTGTAGTTACAGTATTTTTAATAATATCAAGAGCTTACATACATATTGCATTGTTGTTGTTGGTTTTTTTTTATCAACCGCGATTGGTACCCTACTGTCCGTTTTGGTCGCGACTTATAGGGTGTGTTACTTGAATTGGAAATTATTTTGATATTATTTTTTTTGTCATTTTATGCGGTTATTTTGTAAATTTAAATAATAAATTTATTTTTTTTTTGCCTTTTTACAAAATTTTGTGGTTTTTATTTTTTTTCATTTTTTTTAAATCGATAGGAACAAGATGCCTTTATCGTCTCTTGATATTTTCATTAGAGCTTCTGATGCTCTAATTAAATTTGATAATAGTTTTAATGCCCTTAAAGATGAGACATTCAATGTTTTTAATCTGGAAATAGAAAGTGAGGAATTGCGAGGTATGTGGGAAAAAGTTAAGGTCACCTATGAAGATTGTATCACCGATTTGCAAACCGCAGAAAAATCAAAACCCAAAGATTTGGACGCGGTGGAGGCTAAATATCGGGCCACTTATCGTGCTTATGTTGACTGTCTCACATTAATTAGGGAAAAATTGCACGAGCACTCGAAACCGGGGCCAAAGAGGCCCGCTGATGAGCTGGATGATACAATGGTCGATGATTTTCATCATAATTTGAATCTTCCGCTTTCGACTATTCCGATTTTTGAGGGAACTTATCTTTCTTGGCCTACCTTTAGAGATCTTTTTACCGCTATCGTCATAAATTGTTCGCGTCTCAGTCCGATTTTACGATTAAGCTACTTGATTGAGAAAACAAGTGGTGATGCGAGGGAAATTGTTTCTAAAGCCCCATATACTAATAAAGGATTTGATGACGCTTGGAAACGATTAGGAGATAAATATGAGAATTTGCGCATGTTGGTTCACGATCAGCTTGGAAAGCTTTTTGATCTTCCTTCTCTTGATAAGGAAACGAGTGTCTTTCGTCTCTGGCTGGTTTAGATATTGAATCTACTACAGAACTTAGTTCTCATATGATTGTTTTCATTTGTATTCGGCGATTACCCGCGGCTACGATTAATTTATGGGAACAGAGCGTGAGCGATAAAAAAGCCTTATCCAATTGGGCGGATTTAGATCGATTTTTAACGGAAAGGATCGATACTTTAGAAGGTGCTCGTCATCTTAGGAATTCAGATTTTTCTAAAAAGCCTTCTGAACAAAAGGTTAAGGTTCACCTCACGAATACTACCACTTCTGGAAATGGGTTTTGCGTTTTGTGTAAAAATCAGGCTCATTTTCTTAGGTCTTGTCGTCGTTTTCAGAATTTATCAGTGGCTGATAGATATGCTACGGTGAAAAAATTCCACTGCTGTGTCAATTGTCTTGCAAAGGGACATGAGGCAAGAAATTGTAAAAGCAATTACAGTTGCTCGAAATGTAATAAACGTCACCACACTTTATTACATCGTGATCCACTTTCAGATGATATTTCCAATAGGGGAAATACTTCTGCTATTACAACTGGCGGTTCGGGTACGACTCCTCTTCTCAACCCCACACAAATTGATTCTAATATACAGTCAACTTCTACTGGTAGCAGTTCGGCATTTCCTCAGAATAGACAGGTATTTCATACAGCTCTAAATAGGAATGTGTTTTTGGGGACTGCTATGGTTGATATTGTTCACCAGGGTATTACATACCCAGCGCGTGCATTAATTGATCCCGCCACCGAAAGTTCTTTTATTTCGGAACGTTTGGTTAATCGGTTGAAACTTCCGACACTTTCTACGAAGGTCGGCATTTCAGGTGTGGAGTCAATCTCGACTACGTCGAAAAAACTTTGTTCGGTGAAAGTTGGTTCACCTATTGATTCAACTTTTTCGTTAGAGGCCTTAGTCGTTGTTCTGACTAATGTGTCTGGGAATCTTCCGTCGTTTAAAGTACCTTCTAATATAAGGGAAAATTCACCAAATCTTCGTTTGGCAGACTGCAATTTCTATGACGGTAGACCTGTTGATCTTTTGCTTGGTGGTGAGGTTTATACTAAAATTTGTTTAAGGGAAGTTCCGATAGATGTTTTTGGATCATTATTGGCCCAAAATGCAGTTTTTGGTTGGATTATTACTGGTCCAATTGTACAACCTCCAGTTCAGGTCTTTTCAACTCGCGTTGAATTTTCGGAGGAAGATTGTTTCAATAGAAATCTTCTTAGGTTTTGGGAACTTGAGGAAACACCTAAAAGGAAAATTTTATCCATTTTTGATAAATTATATGAAGACTACACGTCGGGGTTCTGATGGTCGCTACATTGTGAAGCTTCCATTCAAACCTGAATTTCCTCATCAGTTGCACTTGAGAATTTCTAGGTCAAATGTCGAAAAACAATATCTCAGGACAGAGTCCTCTCTTTTACGAAGACCTGAGATTAAGGAGATATACGATAACGTGGTTAGGGAATATCTACAATTGGATCATATGAATCTTGTTTCGGATTCTTCGGCCGCCACTACGTTTTCTTGTTATTTGCCACATCATCCGGTGGTTAAACCTGAACGAAAGACTACAAAATTGCGTGTAGTTTTCAACGCTTCGAATAAGACGTCAAATGGGACGAGTCTAAATGATTGTCTTTATGTTGGTCCTACGTTGCAAACTGATTTGGTTCTCTTGATTCTACGTTGGCGTCTTTTTAAATTTGTTTTCAATTGTGACATCACTCAAATGTATAGGCAGATTAGAGTTGATCCAGCTCATACTCCGTTTCAACGGATCTTATTTAGAGATTCTCCTACGGAGAACGTTAGAGATTATGAGTTGCAAACAGTTACTTTTGGTGTTAATTGTGCTCCCTATCTGGCTATTCGCACATTGTTGCAATTGGCAGGCGATTCTGAGGCTGAGTTTCCTGTTGCATCGCACATTCTACGAAGGTGCATGTACGTTGACGACGTTTTAACGGGAACTCACGATATTTCGTCTGCACTGATCGCTCGTGATCAGCTTATATCGGCGTTGGCTTCGGCGAAATTTGAGCTTAGAAAATGGACTTCTAACGATCGCACAATTTTAGAAGGGTTTCCTCCGGAACATTTGGTAGATGTCAAACTTTTGACTTTTGTGGAGTCTAGTAGTTCTAAAACTTTGGGTATTCAATGGAATGCTCAATTGGACTCATTTTTTTTAATGTAAATCCTATTACACATAAATCGAGTCATACAAAAAGGGAAGTTTTGTCAACTATTGCAAAATTATTTGACCCTGTTGGTTGGCTAGGCCCAGTTGTGGTTGTTGCGAAAATGGTCATGCAACGTGTATGGCTTGATAATATAGGTTGGGACGATTCGCTTCCGCTCTCAACAGAAAATAGTTGGCAGAAATTTGTTATATCATATCATTTCTGATGCCTCGGAAAAAGCATACGCGGGGGTAGTATATATTCGAATTGAATCCCCGAACGGCGAAATTCATACCCATTTGCTGTCTTGCAAAACGAAAGTGGCTCCTTTAAAATCAGTTTCGATTCCGCGTCTTGAACTTTGTGGTGCAGTTTTGGCAGACGGTACTTAGTGAAATTGATATTCAACTTAACCAAATTTATTGCTGGACTGATTCTACGATAGTCCTTTCTTGGTTGAAAAAGGACCCTTGTTCTTGGACCACATTTGTTGCTAATAGGGTTTGCCGAATTCAGGAAAATGTTGGTCGACATAATTGGTTTCATGTTCGATCCGAAGATAACCCCGCCGATTTGGGCAGTCGTGGTGTTTCTCCCTCGGAGCTAGTTGACAGTTCACTTTGGTGGCATGGGCCACAGTGGCTTCGTCAGGAAAAATCTACATGGAATGTTGTTGATCTCTCTCGCCTTGATACTGACATTGAGGGTCGAGCTATTCAAGTTTATACTTCGTTTTTTAGGAACACGGGAGGGGAAGATTTGTATGTGGATATACTTAAGGATTTTTCTTGTCTGGATAGGGCACTTCGTGTAATATCGTATATTTTGCGGTTTTTTTACAACAGTCATTCTGCTCACAAATTAGGTCGTCAATTTTGTACTAACGAAACTCTTTCTAGTTTTGAGTTGAAAAGGACAAAGTTGCATTTGGCAAAAGCGTCTCAGAAACTTCACTTTTCGGAGGAATACAAATGTCTTTTGAACCAAAAGCCTTTATCTTCAGGGAGTTTTCTTATTCCATTGAACCCATTTTTGGATCAAGACGGCATCATGAGATTAAATGGCCGTTTAGTGAGATCACCTTCTCTAACGTATACTGAGCAGCATCCTATTATTTTGCCCTATTCAAGCAGATTTACGCTGCTTTTGATTGAATTTGTTCATAGGATTTCTATTCATGGTGGAAATCAGTTGATGCTTCGGATTCTTCGCATAGAATATTGGGTTCCCAGACTTAAGTCTAAAATTCGCGCAGTTATTAGTCGCTGCAAACGTTGTATACTGGATAAAAAGCGCTCTTGTAGTCAAATTATGGCCGCTCTTCCGCCTGAAAGGACTGCTCTTGATAGGCCGTTTACTACAACTGGCGTGGATTTTGCGGGTCCATTTGACATTAAAAGTTTTACAGGCCGAGCTTGTAAAATAACCAAGGGCTATGTTTGTATATTTGTCTGTTTTTCTACGAAGGCAATACATTTAGAGGCAGCATCTGATCTGTCGACAGCTACTTGTTTATCCGCTTTTCAACGGTTTATTTCGCGACGTGGGTGTCCAAAAACAATGTTTTCGGATAATGGCACAAATTTTGTAGGCGCGTCGCGTGAGTTGGAGAGAGATTTTCGGGCCTTTCTCAGGGAGTCAGGGTCTTTCGTGGCGTTTTATTCCTGCAGGCGCACCTCACATGGGTGGCCTTTGGGAAGCCGGCGTGAAGAGTTTAAAGCTTCACTTTCGAAAAGAGGCACAGACCTTCAAATATACGTTTGAAGAACTTTCGACGCTTCTTGCGAGAATAGAAGCGTGTCTGAATTCGCGTCCGCTTTGTCCTATGACGGAAAATCCGTTGGAACCGGTTGCGCTAACGCCTGGACACTTTCTTATTGGTTCTCCCATATTAGCTCCTCCGGAGCCTGAAATAACTGACTCTCCGATAAGTCTTGTTAATCGCTTTCGGAAAATGAAAGCTATTTCTCAGCATTTTTGCCGTCGGTGGAAGGAGGAATACCTCATGGATTTGCATAAGCGTTATAAATGGCAAAATCTGAATTGCGATTTAGAGGAAAATGATTTAGTTGTTATACGTCATGAAAACTTACCTCCAACTTCGTGGAAATTAGGTCGGGTCGTGACGGTCGCGTTAGAGTCGTGGATGTACGGACTGCGAATGGGGTTGTAAGACGACATATCGCAAAACTGGTCATTCTGACTAACTAAATAAAAATATTTTTCTTTTTTCATTAATATATAATTTTCCCTAGCACTATGGACGACCCGTTGTTGGACGATTATGAGGAAGCAATGGACGATGTGGAATCAGCTACAAAGGCCCCTTTGGTTACTTCTACACCTGCTCCCACCATTATAACAACTAATACACAGTTATTGGCGCCTATAATACCACTTTCTACTGTGGTTGCACCTCCTTGTGGTGCTACTCAAACGTCCTCTTTGGTCGAAGCTACAACGAAACCGTTGACCCCCAATACATTGTCGGGTATTATTGCTACCCCGGCCTCGAATACGTCGACGACTGATATTGAGAACGGTCGTTTAAAGCTGCAATGCAGAGTTTGTAGTGGTAGACACCCGTTGAGGGCTTGCTCTACATTTCGTAAGGCTAGTCATGCCCGGAGGCTACGCTTGGTCATAATTCATCGCTACTGCTCTCGTTGTTTGGCACACACACATGAGGCCAAAAATTGTCCGAGTTCGGCGAAATGTCGCCACTGCAATGGAGATCATAATTCCATTTTGCATGGTCCTCCGTCTGCTAAAATTGGTTCCAAAACATCCCAGGCTGCGAGAACTTCTTCGAAGAAGACTGCTCCAAGCCAGCCTGTAGAATCTGGCTTAAAAAGCAAGGTTTGTTCTTTACCTATACGTCATATTATAACATTTTCGCCTACTCTGGTAGCTCATCTTCAGTTACCTAATAAGTCGATACCGGTTCGTGCGGCACTGGACCCCTGTTGTAGCATTAGCTACATATGCGAAACCTTGGTTTACAACCTGCGGTTACCAGTGTCCTCCACGGATGGCGGCAAATACTGTCGCTTAACGGTCGGTTCGTCTTACGATGCGTTGCAAAAAATTAGTTTTACTGCCAAAGTGACTAAGATGAGAGGTGTAAAGACTCCAACGGAGTCAGTTTCAGATGTGGTAAAGGACCATTTTTCAGGTTTTCAGTTGGCCGACCCCCGTTTCAATGTATCGGGACGGGTGGTTTTGGTTTTGGGACCTGAGGTTAGCCCTCAAATTATGAAGGCTAAAATATATTCGAGCCCGGGCTTTCCAATGGCCCAATATACAATGTTTGGGTGGGTCATAACTGGCCAATCCCCCTTTTAGAGGATAGATCCGTTCGGATCAACCCTGGTCCCCTTTGGACCAACGATCATTGTGATCACCCGGCACCCTTTGTGTCAAGCCTGGTCCCCCTTGGGCCAATGACCCCCTTTGGGTCATCGTCGTAGATTTTAAGTGCTTTTGAAAAAATAAATAAATCTAAATAAAAAAATAAAAAAAATGTATATAAATTTATTTGTAACCTTAAATATTTATTAATGGAATTTCGTTACAACATATCTTATTGTTGCAAGGAGGCCGGCAATGTTTAAACGTAAACCTTTATTTTGGTTATTTTACTTAAGGTACCTCTTTGGTACCCCTTACCCTTGGTAGGGTTAATTATTCTTTAAAACCCTGTTTTTACTCCCCTCATTTACAACTTTAGTGGCAGTATTTACACGGATTTTAGCAAGTAAACCGTTAACGGCACCTAAACATTGTTGGTCTCCTTTCTCTATACTCGATTTTTTATATAGAGTTAGTTATTGTTTAACTATTAGCGCCATTACGTGCACAAACCCTTGTTTAAGGTGATTTATTTTGTATAAATAAACAGAGATATATTCTCTAATAAAAAGTTTAAAATTCTTGTCTTTTTTTTTATTTCGAATTGGAACCTGCATTTACGGCAAACACGTCTAATATTTCAACACCAACATTATAAACAATTCCGTCTTGTCCGTCTTGCTGACGTTGCACACGCGCCACCAAATAATTTTGCAACTCGTGGGAAAACATTGAGTCAACAATTTCAGTGCATAGGAAAACAAGTTACGTTTAAGAAATACAATTTTGTAATCTGCAGTCTTAAGTTGATAATTAATAATTAAAGAGCTTAAGCTCCCATAAAAAATAAAATAAAAAATATTTTTTTTTATAACAAATAAAAAAATATAAAATTAACTTATATATATACAGTCTAATTCATAAAATTTTCTTATTTCAGTGTTAAACTATGAAATAGTTATTAAACGAATTTTGAGTTATAAGCGTGTAATAAAAATGTTTATTCATAAACGTTTAATAACGCTAGATTAACTATTTACTCTTTTTTCTTTTCTGTTGGCAACCTTGTTGTAAATAACCTGTCATATTTTGTTTAGTGATGTACACAGAATGATTCTATTTTGTAAGTAATGGGTTTAAAGACAAAAAAAATCTTAAAAAATTTCATTAAATTGCTAAGTAAAGAACAAAAAACAAAGCTTTTGTGCTAATTATTGAAAATAAATTAATAATGAGCGAAAAAGTGTACTTAGAACTTATGTATGTGTTCTTGAAGTTCGACAAGTATTTGGATACTCAACTGTTAACATTTGTTTGTGCATCACTAATAACATCAACTCATTTAATGGCGGAATTCAAGAACATAAACATGGACAGCAAGACGGAGGCTAAAATCAATAAAAGAATAAGAGCCACCAACTGGTTGGAAGAAGATAAAGTAAGTATATTTGTCGTTTTACTTATTTGCATTAATATACATACATACACTTATGTTTTTTTGCAGTTGTTGCTGAAGGAGCTGATCAAGGAGAGAGTGTCAGCCATTGAAAATAAAAATACCGACACAAACACAAACAACAGGAAGAAAAAGGCTTGGGTGGAGCTTGAAGAAGTGTAAGTAAAGTGTTTTATTACAGTTACATTTCATAAAAATAGTTTGTTGTTATAGTTTTAATAATACGTGCCACGGAAGCAAAAGAAATTTGCAGCAGCTGAAGTCGCAGTGGACCGTAACAAAAGTTCAGGCAAAAAAAGAAGTTGCCGCTCATCGTAGAGAACTGTACAAAACTGGTGGAGGAACGCAACCAGTTAGCACTGAACCCTCTGCTGATGACATTTCTGTTTGGCTTCCAAACGAATTTGTTGTGGATTCGAATGAATTCGATTCCGATGCTGTGATCGAGGTAAGATTAAAGTGACAATTTGTTTTTTTTAGCAAAATTTTGAAACGTTTGTATTTTTGTAGATCCCACCATTAACCAAAGACTCTACCTTCGAAGAAATGATTGTAGAAGAAGAAATCGAGACAGCGACAAATCAAAAATTTGTAATTCCCAAAAAGAAAAAGGTGTGTAAATACTTAAATTTGTTTGAATATTTTTTTTCTTTTATTTTCGTGTGTATAATTTATGTATGTACTAATTTTGTTCAGAAAAAACAATTGGATCATGTAGCTGCCGAAAATATTAAGCAGGTGGTGGACTTCGACTTAAAATGCCGGGAAGAACTGCACAAACTGCATGTTTTAAATGCAGAAAAAAAATCAAGAAACCTTGACGTTGAGTTACAGGTGTTAAACAAAAAATTAGAAATTTTAAATAAAAAAGCTGAAGGTATGTAATTGTTATGCAAATTCAAATTGTTTATTTTTATAAAGGTAAATATATGTAGATATATACGTACAATGTTTGTATAAAACTAAATATATGTATGTATGTACATATATGTATTGATGACAAAAGTGATGTGCTGATACTTAAAAATTTTTTTCTATAAAATTGTTTAAAACAACTGCTGCTGATCTTCCATGCAGATGTGTATTTAAATCAGTGTTTTCTTCCATTTCAGTTTCTTCTATGTAATGTGCCATGGAATCGCCATCTGAAATTTTATTACATCAGTATTTATATTTTATGTTACCTGAATATTTTTAAGAATTCTGAATTTTGCTAATTTAAATTTATTTAAAAAAAAATATTATTTAGTTTATTTATTCGACCTTTTTTAATATTTTATAATTTCTTTTTTTAAGCAATAAGGTCAATTTTAATTATACATATAAAAATGTTTTATATATTTACATATATATCCAAATACGATATTTCGCTATTTCAATGGATAGCTTTTTCAGGGATATTACAATTTTTAAATTCATTAAAAATTAAATTTAAAAATTGTAATATCCCTGAAGAAGCTATCCATTGAAATAGCCAAATATCGTATTTGAGTATATGTATATGTAAATATATAAAACATTTGTATATGTATTATTAAAATTTACCTTATTGCTTAAAAAAAGAAATTATAAAAACGAATATTGTTTAGTTTTTTTTTTGTTTTGTTTTGTATTGTTTTGTTTTGTATTGTTTTTTTTTACTGGAAAACTAGAACATTTGTGCCTTAATAAAAATAAAATATGTTATATGTTGAAATTTTTGTGTTTTTATTAAGCTTTATAGTAACGTATGTAAGTAGTCAAGAAAAATATGCATTTGTACGTACTATCATAGAGGAAAACAACTCATTTTCAAAATTTTATTTGACTTTTAATAAGGTAAAGCAATAGGTTTAGTGTGAAAAAATCTAAATACTTACCTGGAACATGGTCGTTTTCCTCAATAGCAATGTTGTGGAGTACTGCTAAGGCTACAATTAATATTTTTCCATTTGATAGATTTACTGTCAAACCGTCCAATAAGCAGCGGAAACGTTGTTTCCAAACGCCAAAGCAGCGTTCGACAGTGTTCCTAGTGCTTATGTGTGCAGTATTATATTTAAGCTCTTTTTCATTTTGTGGTTTACTAAGTGGGGTGAATAAATATGGATGAAGTTTGTACCCACTATCTCCTAGCAATCGGCCTTTGAACTCTCCGTTTTCGAATCGTTGTTTTATTGCTGATTCGTTGAAAATACGGCAGTCGTGAGTGCTCCCTCTCCACCTTGCGACTACATCCCTTATTTTTAACTTTGCATCGCAAATAACCTAAAACACATGCGTGAATGCATAAAGAAATTTGACAGATCAATGAAATTTTACAATTACCTGCACATTTAAGGAGTAGTAGCCTTTCCTATTTATATAATATTGGGCTAAATCACCGCCGGTTTTCTTTATGCGAACGTGAGTCCCATCGATGGCTCCTATTACTCCAGGAAAGTTTTTAATTGTTTTAAATTCCATCATTGTTTGACTTTCCTCTGATCGAGATGATGGCATTTTAATTTTACTGCTGCCAAAACGTGCTAAGGCGCGAGCGACTCTTGAAGAAATTCTGCATACTGTTGCCTGGGATAATCCGTGAAGATCGGCTGTATCATCTTGAACCTTAAATTTAAAATTGTGCATAATAATAAGTTAGACACAACGAGTATTACACATATACCTCTCTTCGACCCCAGCATCGTAATGACACAAAAACCTGCAAATCGACAGAGGTACCACAACCTCTTGAGTCTAGTTGAATTTCGGGCCTAACCATTTCAATAATTTTTTTAACGGTGGATTTATTGAACCTGTATCTGGCTTTGAAGTTATCATCCGACATTTCGAACGGATTGACCCTCTTTCTAAAAGTTTTTCGAGTACGGGGAGCTGATATTTCGGCGATCGTATCTATAATAATTTTCAATTAAATAAAATTTCTTTTCACTAATTAATTTAACTTACGTATTCTGCAAACCAAATTTAATACATCCATTTTTATTTAAACTATTTTATTAATTAAAATTTTTACAAGAATTGGCAAAATTTTTTTGCAGACGAAAAAATGAACTTAATAGTAAAATGTCACTTTATCAATCGCTTAAACTAGGGAATTGGCAACAATAAAGTTTTTATATTCTACAGAGACTTTATAACGCTTTAATAGGCTATTAAACGTTTATGAATTCACATTTAGCGATTTTTCACTATTAATATGTTATTAAACTGCTAATAATCATTTATGAATTAGACTGTATCAGCATGTATACAAGCATATTAATTTTGCATATTACAGTGTTATTTACATAAAGATTAGTTTTTTTATTATTTTTCATTTGCTTTGTGCTTTCCTCACTTGTACATACAAGCTTAGTTAAAGCATACATACGTACTGTATTGTTGTTGTCACATTTTTAGTTAACAAAAAGTCACCCTACTGTCCGTTTTAGTCGCGACTTATTGAGTTTGTGTTTTCTATTTGAAATAAATTTGGGATTATTTCTTTTCGAATTTTTGGCCAAATTTATTGTGAAATTTGAAAAAAATTTTGATTTTTCATGTTTCTTTACAATAAAAATAATTAAAAAGAATATGATATGATCTTAAAAAAATCCTACTATACTATTCACTTACAAAATAACAGATCAACAATTCATAAAATTCCATTACTTTACACACAAGGATACAGTGAAAAATATAATTCAAAATATTGTCTATTCATTAACTATCAACATAGATTATGTTGTAGATTTAATATGGATTAAGACAAACATTTGATATTAAATGCTTCATATAAGCTGTGTTATTTGATACTTTAAGAATTAAAGTTCATAACAAAAAACTGTAAAATATAGAGGATAAATATAAATTGTTAAATTTCGTTGATGTTAGTCTAATTGTGTTGTTGTTTACAAGTTTGTTAATTTGTTTCCTAACACTCAATATAAAATAGACAATCATCAACAAGCAATGACCGTAAAGGGAGAAGAAGAGCATGGGTATTGACAAGGTTGGGTAGCGCCAACCGAAAATACTAAGTATTCTATCCTGCTGGCTCAGTGGAATTTCTCAATTTTTATTCTCTATAACTTACTAAAAAAAAAAATTTTTCATGTTTCTTTACAATAAAAATAATTAAAAAGAATATGATATGATCTTAAAAAAATCCTACTATACTATTCACTTACAAAATAACAGATCAACAATTCATAAAATTCCATTACTTTACACACAAGGATACAGTGAAAAATATAATTCAAAATATTGTCTATTCATTAACTATCAACATAGATTATGTTGTAGATTTAATATGGATTAAGACAAACATTTGATATTAAATGCTTCATATAAGCTGTGTTATTTGATACTTTAAGAATTAAAGTTCATAACAAAAAACTGTAAAATATAGAGGATAAATATAAATTGTTAAATTTCGTTGATGTTAGTCTAATTGTGTTGTTGTTTACAAGTTTGTTAATTTGTTTCCTAACACTCAATATAAAATAGACAATCATCAACAAGCAATGACCGTAAAGGGAGAAGAAGAGCATGGGTATTGACAAGGTTGGGTAGCGCCAACCGAAAATTTGATTTTTATATTTTTTCGAATTCATATATATTACTTTTTTAAAATTTGAAAAATTGTTTGATTTTCTTCGTAAATTTTCGTATCTTTTCGGATTTTTTCGGGTTTTTTTTCAAACTTTTTCGAATTTATTTGTATTTTTTTCGAATTTTTTTTCAAATTATTACTTATGAACAGAATAAAATGTCTGATAATGCTTTGGATATTTTTATTAGAGAGTCCGACGCTCTTATTAAATTCGAAGCAAGGTTTAATGAGCTTCGCGAAAATGCGCATACGGTTTTTACGCTAGAAATACGCGGAAAAGAACTTAGCGGTTTATGGGAAACTGTTAAAACTTCCTATAAATCGTGTTTAAGTTATTTGGAGAAATCTGAAAACGCTGCAACCTCTTATGTGGACGCAGCGGAAGCGAAATATGACGCGAGTTCTAATGCGTACGTCAGTTGTTTAGTCGCAATTTACGAGAAATTGAAATTTTTCAAACCTCAGGGCAATGCTAACGCAAAACCAAGTCAAAAATCTACTTCTGAACCGGTTACATCAGAAGATTTTGGTTTTAATTTAAACCTTCCGCCGTGCAATATTCCGGTTTTCGACAGTAAAGTAATTTCTTGGCCCACTTTTCGGGATCTTTTCACCGCGGTTTACATAAATAACTCGCGTGTAAGTCCCATTGTTCGACTTTTTGCGTTACTTGACAAAACAAGTGGCGATGCACGGGAACTTGTTTAAAAAGCGCTGCTTACTAATAAAGGTTTTGACATCGCCTGGAAAAGCCTTACCGATAAATATGAAAATGTACGTTTGTTGGTAAATCATCAGCTTGTTTCGCTTTTTAATCTTCCTTTTTTGGATAAGGAAACCGATGATGGCTTGAAATCGTTACAGCCCGGTATAAACAGTTGTTTGTCAGCTCTGTCCACTTTGGACATCTCCTCTTCTGGGAATTTGAGCTCACACATGATTGTTTTTATGTGTCTTCAACGGTTGCCTGCCATTACGGTTAATCTTTAGGAACAGTCGGTTAATTAAGAAAGGCTTTATCGCTCTGGAGTGATTTAGATCGCTTTCTGACGGAAAGGATCGACACTTTAGAGTGTTCGCGTGATCTGTAAGTTTCTCATCTTTCAAAAAGAACCGCTGAATTAAAATTAAAACCACATCATACTAAGGCCACTGCGTCGGTAAACACTTTTTGCGTTCTATGCAAAAATCAGGTGCATGTTTTGCGTTCTTGCCCTCGTTGCTGATAGATACTCTACCGTTAAAAAGTTTCATTGTTGTGTCAATTGTCTTTCAAGGACACATGAAGTTAAGGATTGTGGTAGTACTTATAATTGTTCCAAATGCAATAAACGTCATCATACTTTATTGCATTTCGATTCGAATGAGGGATCGGCTAGGGAGAATACTTCTTCTAATTCGGCTGTAGGTTTGGGTTCAACTCTTCGTCTTCCTAAACCTACAACAGCTGATCCCAATACACAATCCACGTCGAATGGTGCCAATCCTCCATATCCTGCTAGACAAGTTTTTCATACCTCATTGAATAAGGATGTGCTTTTGGGAACGGCTATGGTGAATATCGTTCACCAGGGTATTACGTATCCAGCCCGGGCACGGAACGTTTGCAAAATCGCTTGAAACTTCCGACATACTCTACGAATTGTCGTATCTCCGGCGTTGAACAAATTTCTACTTCTAAGAAAATTTGTTCGGTTAAAATTTGTTCTTCGGTTGTCACATCCTTTTCGTTGGAATTTTTAGCGGTTGTTTTGTCAAATATTTCAGGAAGTTTACCATATTTGGCAGTACTTACCAATGTAAGGGCAAACTTACCAAATACTCGTTTGGCGGATGCGAATTTCTTTGACAGTAGACCTGTTGATCTTTTACTTGGCGCTGAACTTTATCCCAGCATTCAATTAAGAAAAATTCCTAAAAATGTTTTAGGTTCGTTGTTGGCTCAGAATACTGTTTTCAGTTGGATTGTTACCGGTCCAATTATACAACCTCAGGTTCGTGTCTTTTCTACTAAGGTAGAATTTTCGGATGAAGATTGCTTGAATAGAAATCTTCTTCGATTTTGGGAACTTGAGGAAACCCCTAAAAAGAAAATCTTGTCTACTTTTGACAAGTTTTGTGAGGAAAATTATAAACGGACTACGCGTCGGGGTTCTGATGGTCGCTACATTGTGACGCTTCCTTTCAAGCCTGAATTTCCTCAGCAATTGCATTTGGGTATATCTCGGTCTAGTGTACTGAAGCAGTACCTTAGAACTGACTCCTCTCTTCTACGAAGACCTGAAAAAAAGGAAATGTATGACAACGTAGTTAATGAATATTTGAAATTAGGTCATATGAAACTTGTTTCTGAATCATTTTATACAACTGTTGCTTGCTTTTAACCACATTATCCAGTAGTTAAACCTGAACGAAAAACTACAAAATTGCGCGTCGTTTTCAACGCCTAGAACAAAACGTCGAATGGAGTAAGTCTTAATGACTGTCTCTATGGGGGCCCCACTTTGCAGTCAGATTTAGTCCTTTTAATACTTCGTTGACGACTTTTCAAATTTGTTTTCAATTGTGATACTACGCAAATGTATAGACAAATTTGGGTTGAATTTGCTCATACTCCATTTCAACGAATCTTATTTAGATTCTCCGACGGAGAACGTTAGGGAATATGAGTTGCAGACTGTTACTTTCGGCGTTAATTGCGCCCCTTATCTCGCTATTAGCACTTTGTTGCATCTGAGGCATCGCACATTCTACGAAAGTGCATGTACGTTGACGACGTTTTAACAGGGACTCACGATATTTCATCTGCTCTGATCGCCCGTGATCAACTTATAGCTGCTTTGTCTTCAGCAAAATTCGACCTTCGGAAATGGACATCAAACGACCGCTCAATTTTATAGGGTTTTCCAACGGAACATTTGGTCGATGCGAAACTTTTGACGTTTGTTGAGTCAAGTAGTTCGAAAACTTTGGGTACCCAATGGAATGCTCAATTAGAATCGTTTTACTTTAAGGTCGATCCGCTCGCGCACAAATCAGGTTATACCAAAATGGAAGTTTTGTCCACTATTGCCAAGCTATTTGATCCTGTTGGTTGGCTAGGTCCAGTTGTGATTATAGCGAAAATGATCATGCAAAGAATGTGGCTGGATAACATCGATTGGGATGAGTCGCTTCCACCTACTACTGCAACTGATTGGTGGTTAAAGTTTATGCGTCGTTCTTTACGGATACAAACGGGAAGGATGTTTATGTGGATATTCTTAAGGATTTTCTCGTTTTGATATTGCACTTCGCGTAATTTCATATGTTTTGCGATTCTTTTGTTACGCTCACCAATCCCATAAATCAGGTCGTCACTTTGCGGAAGAATACAAATGTCTTTTGCATGAAGAACTGGAAATCAGCTGATGCTTCGAATACTTCGCATCGAATGTTGGGTTCCCAGAATAAAGCCCAAAATTCGCGCCGTCATCGGCCGTTGCAAACGTTGTGTTCTCGACAGGAAACGATCTTGCAGCCAAATTATGGCTGCGTTCCCGCCTGAAAGAACTCTTCTTGAAAGGCCTTTTACCACCGCCGGTGTTGATTTTGCAGGCCCTTTTGATATCAAAAGTTTCACAGGTCGTGCTTGTAAAATAACTAAGGGATATGTATGTATATTTGTCTGTTTTTCTACGAAAGCAATTCATTTGGAAGCGGCTTCTGATTTATCTACGCCAACCTTTTTAGCTGCCTTCCAACGATTTATTTCGCGGCGTGGGTGCCCTGACGCAATATTTTCGGATAATGGTACTAACAATGTGGGTGCGTCGAGTAAATTGGAAAAAGATTTTCGAACTTTTCTTAGGGAAAGTCAGACTACGGTAAGTTATACTTATGGGTTTCAGGGTCTTTCGTGGCGCTTTACCCCAGCCGGCGCTCCACATAGGCATTTGGGAAGCCGGTGTGAAGAGTTTTAAATATCACTTTAGAAAAGAAGCACAATCTTTCAAATGTACGTTTGAGGAACTCTCGACCATTCTTGCAAGAATCGTCTTAATTCGCGTCCTCTCTGCCCTATGATGGACAATCCTCAGGAACCGGTAGCGCTGACCCCTGGTCACTTTTTAGTTGGTTCTCCAATTCTAGCTCCTCCAGAGCCTACAATTACTGACCCTCCCTTAAGTTTAATAAATCGATTCCAAAAAATAAACGCTCTTTCACAGCATTTCTGCCGTCGGTGGAAAGAGAATATTTAATGTCGTTGCCCAAACGCTATAAATGGAAAAATGCAGAACGTGAACTTCAGGTAGACGATTTGGTTGTTATTCGGCACGAACAACTACCTCTAACTTCGTGGAGATTAGGACGCGTCGTAAAACTCTATCCTGGTAGTGACGGTCACGTTCGGGTCGTGGACGTAAAAACAGCGAACGGGGTTGTAAGACGACACATCGCAAAACTGGTCATTCAGACCAACTCATAAAAACAATAGTTTTCGTCGCCGTTAATATTCATTGTTATTGGCATTATGGACGCATTACCAACGTTTTTTGATGATGCCATTCTTGAGGACTATAATGAAGAAATGGAAACTACGCAATCTGAAGCTGCAGCACCACCTTTGGTAGCTCCAACAGCTTCGAAAGCTACAACTACCTCATCGCCTGCAATTGCACCCTCGCCTGCAATTACCACACCGCCTTCGTCGGTGAAGCCATCAACTCCTGTTGATGTACCTTTATCGACCGTTACAAGATCCATTGCAACTTCAGTCGGCGCTGTGACTTCCGAACCTTTATCGGAGGCCATTAGACCATCAGGCTCGAAATCGCCTACAAGAACTTAAATCGTAGATCGCTCCTTCCGCCTGTGTCGAGTTTGTAACAACAAACATCCTTTGCGTTATTGTCCGCTATTTAAGAAAATGAGTCACGAGCAGAAGCTTTAGATGGTAATCCTCCATAGATACTGCTCTCGCTGCCTGGCTCACTCACATATATCCAGAGACTGTGTTAGCACTTTTCGGTGCAGTGTCTGTAAGGGTGACCATAATACCATTTTGCATGCTCGGTCTCCTTCTCCCGGAGTCTCCAGCAAAACCAAAGATACTTCCAACAAAGCTCGCACTGGCTTAACTTGCTCAAAAAATAAACAATCACAAAACCCGTCACCTTTTCCCTCACTCTGGTAGCCAAATTATATCTACCGAAGACCACAGTCCCAATACGTGCAGCCTTGGACCCTTGTAGCAAGGTTAGCTACATTTGCGAAACCATGGTCCACAAACTTCGGCTGCCCGTTACCAAAGTGGATAATTATAGCTATTGTCGCCTGACTGTTGGTTCTAAGTACGATCCCAACCAGCAGATAAGCTTCACTGCCAGAGTGTGGAAAATGAGGGGTATTAACACTCCTACGGAATCAGTCCCGGACACGATGAAGGATCAGTTTGATGGGTACCTCCTGGCTGACCCTAATTTCAATCTAGCTGCACGGGTTTCTTAGTTTTGGGACCAGAATAACTTTTTCCAGCCCCGGTCTTCCAGTTGCCCAACTTACCATCTTTGGTTTGGTCCTTTTCGGACAATCTCCTATCTAGGAGATTTATATCATCCAGCTCTGCTGGTCCGGTCCAACGGACCTCTTAAAAAACTCCAGCTCTGCTGGCCAGGTCCACCGGACCTCCTAAAAAACTTCGGTTCTACTGGTCAGGTCTACTGGACCTCTTACTTAACATCCAGCTTGCTGGTCAGGTCCCTTGGACCTCATTAAAAACATCGGGCTATGCCGGTCAGGTCCCTTGGACCTCCTACTAAACGATACTTTTAAGTGTTTTTCGAAAAAAAAATATATATATGTATATATTCATTGTGCATACTTTGAAGACATCTGTATATACAGCCAAAAAAGTCCCTATAATATGAGCTGTATCCAGTAAAATGTCTTCAGTGTATACAGTAGATTAATAAAAAGTTTGAGGACGGTCTCCAAAGTAACAAAATGTCTTCATAGTAACTTGTGGAACGAAAAACCGTCCCCGCAACATGCGCTGTGCATATATATATATATATATATATATGCATTTCACATACTTTGAAGACATCTGTATATACAGCCAAAAAAGACCCCGTAATATGAGCTGTATCCAGTAAAATGTCTTCAGTGTAAACAGTAGAATAATGAAAAGTTTGTGGACAGTCCCCAAAGTAACAAAATGTCTCCATAGTAACTTGTGGAACGAAAACCCGTCCCCGCAACATGCGCTATGCACATATATATATATATATATACATATATATATATATATATATATATATATATATATATATGTTCATTGCCCATACTTTGAAGACATCTGTATATACAGCCAAAAAAGTCCCTATAAAATGCGCTGTGTCCAGTAAAATGTCTTCAGAGTAAACACTAGAATAACGAAAAGTTTAAGGACAGTCCCCAAAGTAACAAAATGTCTTCATAGTAACTTGTGGAACGAAAACCCGTCCCCGCAATATGTGCTGTGCACATATATATATATATATATTCATTGCCCATACTTTGAAGACATCTGTATATACAGTCAAAAAAGTTCCTATAAAATGCGCTGTGTCCAGTAAAATGTCTTCAGAGTAAACACTAGAATAACGAAAAGTTTAAGGACAGTCCTCAAAGTAACAAAATGTCTTCATAGTAACTTGTGGAACGAAAACCTGTCCCCGCAACATGTGCTGTGCACATATATATATATATATATATATATATATATATATATATATATATATATATATATATATATATATATGTGCATAGTGCATGTTGCGGGGACGGTTTTTCGTTCGACAAGTTACTATGAAGACATTTTGTTACTTTGGAGACCGTCCTCAAACTTTTTATTAATCTACTGTATACACTGAATACATTTTACTGGATACAGCTCATATTATAGGGACTTTTTTGGATACAGCTCATATTACGGGGTCTTTTTTGGCTGTATATAAAGATTTCTTCAAAGTATGTGAAATATATATATATATATTGTTGCCGCCACTGGTTTTTATCGTTTTAATTGTTATCGTTCTTAGTGGTTACTAAACATTTCTATGTCAAATGTCAATTTTGTTAACATGTATTTGTTGAGTAATTTTTTTATTATATTATTGTATTAGTTTGTAAAGTGAAGATTTCCACGCGGCTTTTGCAAAGTCGATTGGCCTATAAAAGGAATTACATTGAGGCCATTTTGTTTTAATTTGAATTTAAAACCATAATTGGAAATATAAATTTTGCTCCCGTTTACCATACCAAAAAGAATTTTAACATAAGAAAAATTAATAAAATAAATTTTTAGAATAAAGACTCTGTGTTTATAATCTATATTGGCAACCTTGAGCTGGGGCAGATTCCCCGCCAACAACTTTAAAATCCTTTTTGTGGCTCATTTTCATTCCCTATTAAAAATAATTGTCGACTTCATCTACAAGCTACCTAACTGAACGACTTTAATAAGTCTTGAAAATCCATAGAACATATGGCTGATAAACTGTAAGTCCTAACCAAAAAAAAATGGAATTTGATTCTCTTTTACAGGGTCAACCACAAATTTCCCACCAAGCAAGTAACCCCACCACGCAGCCTTCACAAAACTGCCATATCTGCAATAAACCACCAAACAACGATAACACGATAAACTGCAACAAATGCGGTCTTAGTTTTCATTTATTATGTGCCAACATTGATAACAACCAACTTGAACCAACATGGCTTTGTCAAAATTGTTCTAAGTTACAACAAACAGCAGCACACTCACCTCGTTCTGTTCGTATCTGCTCTACAAACTTATCCCGAACATCACGTTCGCGTAGACAATTCTTGGAACTTCAACATTTGCAGGAAGAAACGCGGTTTGAAAGAGAATTCATTAGAAAGAAATATCAAATTCTAGAGCAGACGGTGGAAGAAGAACACGCACAATCAATTACTAACTCCGTAAATCAATGGTTGAATATTCAACCCGATCCCGTTCAGCCACGAACTACTGTCGAAGAACAAATAAATATAATAACAACAAACGGAGGGAATCGAACGACATTAAATGAAACAACATATTTTGCATTTCCCCAACGAACCGTAACAACAACATTGCCATCTTATTTATCATCCACATATGGTCAAAATATAAGTACAAACCCCGTCTATACAACAGCATCTCAACCAATTTTTACAACAACGACTTCGTCAAAAAACAACGTAAGCTCTAATAAAACACCAAATATAATTCGTATTCAACAATAGAAAATGTAAGTAATAATATAAATAACAACGTTAACACTGGTAATCATTTGAGTTCAACACATCCAGTACATCCAGCCCAGTTTGTTATCAATGAACCTTCATTTTCTACGCATCCATCGTTTACTTCAAGGCCAAGCTTGAACGCTACTCAAAGCAATCTTACAAACCAACAAATAAATGCTCGTCAAACAGTGCCAAAAGATCTACCAACATTTACCGGCATGCCTGAAGAATGGCCAATTTTTTACTCTACATATGAATGGTCCGCCGCTGTTTGTGGATTAACTGATGCAGAAAATTTGGTCCGACTGCAGAAGGCACTACGTGGGGAAGCACTACGATCCGTTCAGCATATATTATCACACCCTTCTTGTGTACCAGCCGTAATATCAACGTTGATATTACTATATGGCCAACCAGAAAAAATATTGAGTTCTATAAAAAACAAAATAAAATCATTGCCGGCCGTCAACACAAATAAATTAGATACAATTACCACCTTCACCGTTGAAGGTGAACAACAATTGAAGCTTGTGGTTTATTAGATGAACTTAATGATTCTTCTTTATTGCAGGAATTAATTACAAAAGTGCCATCTTATTTTCAATTGAACTGGGGCTCACAAAAAACAAATTTAATAAAGAATAACAAAAAAGTAAATTTGACAGAATTTGCTAATTGGATTTATGACGTAGGCATATCAGCAAGCAGCGTAAATATAGAAAGCAGCAACAGTATGTCGACGTCGGCAGAGAATCTCTCACGCAAAGTACGAAATGCACATGTTTATACACATGATGTACAAAAAAGTAAAATAGAATCTGTAGTATGTTTTGATAATTGTAGCAGTGTAGAAAAGTGTAAGAAGTTCTTGACTGCAGATAGAAATGAGAGATGGAATTTAGTAAGAAAATATAACTTCTGCAAATTATGTTTACGCCGTCATTATGGTATTTGCAATAGCAGCATTGTGTGTGGAAAAGAAGGTTGTCAAATTAAACACAATTCTCTGCTGCACAGATCAACAGCTGATGAAAGAGAAACAAACGTAACAAACGAAAATGCAAACAAAAACATTAATTTACATGCTGCACACAGTGGTACAATCAGAAATAAAATTTTGCCCATAAATATATATGGTGAAAATAACAAGTATTTTAAAACATTTTCATTTATAGATGGGAATTCGGCAGTAAGTTTAATTAATGAGAAAGTTATTAACGAATTAAAAGTAACAGGCGAATCAGACCCTTTGTGTTTAAAATGGACATCCGATATATGGCGAAATAGACCATGCACAACTTATTTCTATACAAATTTCCGGCCCGAATAAGACCAAATATTTTATACAAGGTCATACGGTAAAAGTAATAGATTTGCCTAGTCAAAGTTTGAAATACAAAATGTTAACTGAGCAATTTCCACATTTGAGAGGTTTGCCTATAGACGATTACGAAGATGCCGTCCCAAGTGTGCTTTTAGGCCTTAATAATTTGAAATTATGTACTCCAACTCGTGTTAAGGAAGGTAATGATAATGAGCCCTATGCTTTATGCACCAGGCTCGGTTGGTTTTTGTGCAGCAGCTCAGGTATAAAAAAAACAAAAGAAATTCAACATAGTTTGCAGATATGTGAGTGCGATCGTACAAATGATAAAAAATTTAATAGTTTGCTAACAAAATTTTATACTCTCGAAATGGCTGGTATAAATAGCACGCCTGCTGTACTTGGTAAAGATGAACAAGGAGCAATGAATTAATTGGAAAAGTATACTAAACATAAAACTGATGGTCATTATGAGTCAGCTTTGCTGTGGCGGTATGAAAATGTCAAGTTGCCACACAGCTACGACATGGCAAAGAAAAGATTACACTGCCTCGACAAAAGTTTGAAAAAGAATAATGATTTATTTATAATATTTGAAAAAACAATTACCGAGTATTTAGAAAAACAATACATAAAAAAATTGAAAAAATTGATGACCACGAAAACAGTAAACAGTATTTACCAATTTTTCATGTATTTAATAAATACAAGCCCAACAAAACAAGAATAGTTTGGGACGCGGCAGCAAAAGCTAATGGCATTTCATTAAATTCTATGCTGCTTATAGGACCGGATTTGCTGTCTTCCCTTCCATCAATTCTTTTTCAATTCGGACAAAGAAATGTAGCAGTATGCGGTGATATAGAGCAAATGTTTCACCAAATTCATGTGCGCGAAGAGGACTGGAATGCACAACGTTTTCTTTGGCGTGGTTGTGATGAGAATAAACAACCTGATGTATACGTCATGAAAGTGATGATATTTGGTGCTTCATGTGCACCTTGCGTATCTCAATATATAAAAAATTTAAACGCATCAAAATTTGAAAACACATATCCATTAGCTGCTGCTGCCATAAAATACAACCACTACGTAGATGATTTTCTTGTTTCTACGGATACTCCTGACGAAGCCATAAAAGTAGCTAAAGATGTACGATACATTCATAGTAGAGCCGGATTTAATATCAGAAATTGGTGTTCAAATAGTAGTGCTGTTTTAAATAACCTGAATTCTAATAAAACTTCAAATAATATCTGTCTTAATATAGACGATGGCTTAGAAACAGAAAAGATTCTACCGCTGATATAGTAACATTCAAGCTGGCGCCATCTATTTTAACTAGTAAACTTTTTCTCGGCAACAAGCAGCCAACAAAACGTGAAGTTTTAAAAATTCTGATGAGCATATATGATCCTTTGGGGCTAATTGGTAATTTTCTTATGTATTTAAAAATAGTTATGCAGGAAGTCTGGAGAAGTGGTGTTCAGTGGGACGAACCAATTCTGAATGATCAAAACGTTAAATGGAAAAACTGATTGTCATTTTTACCCTATCTAAAGAATATAAATATACCACGCTGTTATCTACAAAATTTACCAAACTACAACCACGTGGATGTCCAATTGTACACATTTGTAGATGCGAGTGAAAATGGCTATGCTGCCGTGTCATATTTTAGAATTTTTGATGGTACAAACATTGTTGTGTCATTAATTGGATCAAAGACTCGAGTGGCTCCATTAAAAGTTGCTTCCATACCACGGTTGGAATTGATGGCCGCTCTTATAGGAGCACGTTTTGCTAATTTTGTAGTACAAAATCATAATATTAACATTAATCGGAAAATATTTTGGTCAGATTCACGAACAGTTTTAAGTTGGATAAGATCGAAAATATCATCAATTTGTTGCTATCCGTGTAAGTGAGATTTTAGATATTTCAGAACTAGATGAGTGGTTTTGGATATTAGGTAAGATTAATGTGGCAGATGAAGCGACAAAATGGTCCAAAAAACCTGATTTCTCAGACTTCAGTCGTTGGCTTCATGGCCCAGATTTTTTAAAATTATCTGAGTGTAGGTGGCCGCTTAATATTGAAGATTTTACTCTAACAGAAATCGAATTAAAACAGCACAACTTAGTCATTCAAAATATAGAAACATTTATAAACATTGATCGTTTTTCACGATGGTGTTAAGCATTAAGAGCTACCGCATTTGTAATTCGATTTTGTCAGCGTTTCAGGAACAAAAGTAAAACTCAGAATGAAACGGAGTTAACACAGGAGGAATTATGTAAAGCTGAAGTACTTTTTTAAAAGAAGCTCAGAAACTGTCATTTTGCGAAGAATTAAAATGTTTAAAAAAAATAAAAAATTAACAAAATCTAATTTTATTTATAAATTGTCTCCATATATTGATAATGATGGTGTTCTTCGTGTGGCCGGACGGATTGAAAATGCAAATGTACCAGAAGAGTTGAGGCATCCAGCTATTTTGCCAAAATGTGGCCGTATTACAAATCTTTTAATATTACACTACCACAATTTATACCACCATATTAATCACGAGACAGTAATAAATGAGATATGTCAAAGATATTACATTCCAAACTTAAGAGTTGTATGCAAATCTGTTATAAAACAATGTCAAATGTGCAAAATAAAGACAGCTACGGCAGTATTTCCCCAAATGGCCAAGCTACCTCGTGCTCGGCTTGCCGCCTTTTTGGCACCCTTCACATATACAGGTCTTGATTTTTTTGGTCCCGTGTTCGTCACAGTTAATCGTCACCAGGAAAAAAGATATGGTGCCTTATTTACCTGTTTGACAGTTAGGGCTGTACACATTGAAATAGTGCATTCGCTCAACACAAGCTCCTGCATTATGGCTATACGAAATTTTATGGCTCGGCGAGGAAAACCGAGAGTTTTTCAGTGATAACGGTACAAACTTCGTAGGAGCTAATCGCGCGCTACGTGAAGCGCTTGAAGAAGTAGAAAAAGATGAATTCGTTCGAAGTTTTACAACTACAAATACCAAGTGGAACTTTATTCCGCCTTCGGCCCCCCATATGGGAGGGGCATGGGAACGGCTTGTTCGTTCAGTAAAAACGGTTTTTTATCAAATAAAACTAGAAAGATTTCCTGGAGATGAATCCTTACGAAGTATGATGGCCGAAGTTGAAAACATCATTAATTCACGAGGAGCCTATCACACCTAACCATTTTTTGTTAGGCAACTCCAATGGTGTAAAGCCACTTGCTTCATATAAAGATGATGGTGTTTATTGAAAGAAAGTTGGTTGCGTTCACAGCAGTGGCAGAATATTTACCAACTTTAACGTGCAGAACGAAGTGGTTTGAAAAAGCTAAGCCATTAGCAGTTGGAGATTTGGTGGTGGTGGTTGACCCTTCTATGTCAAATGTCAATTTTGTTAACATGTATTTGTTGAGTAATTTTTTTATTATATTATTGTATTAGTTTGTAAAGTGAAGATTTCCACGCGGCTTTTGCAAAGTCGATTGGCCTATAAAAGGAATTACATTGAGGCCATTTTGTTTTAATTTGAATTTAAAGCCATAATTGGAAATATAAATTTTGCTCTCGGTTACCATACCAAAAAGGATTTTAACATAAGAAAAAATAATAAAATAAATTTTTAGAATAAAGACTCTGTGTTTATAATCTATATTGGCAACATTGAGCTGGGGCAGATTCCCCGCCAACATATATAATATAAATAAATAAATGAATTATTTAAAAGCTCATTTGAACTATAGGTTTCTTTTTATATTCTTTAATGTTAAGCCTATTTTTAAGATTTTGTTGCAACACACCTTAGTGTTGCAAGGTGGCCGGCAATGTTTAAGCCAAAAACCTTAATTTTGGTTATTAGTTCAACGGTACCCCTTTGGTCCCTTCTGACCCCAAATGGGTTAATTAATATGTTAGCATCTGTGTTTTACTCCCTTCCTTTACAATTCTGATCGCAGTATTTACACAGATTATAACTAGGAGAACCGGTAACGGTACCTTTTTTATTGCCAGTCATCCTTTTTTATGCTAGTTTTTACTAGTTAGATTATTATTGTTTTGGCTACTTTCCCTCGCACTACGTGTATCTTCGCTTTTTGTACGAAAGGTAATACATATAAATTAATAAAAATAAAGTTAAGAACTTTTATCTCACACCCTTTGAAAATTTTGTCTTTTTATTTTCACGAACCTTGCTTTACGGCAAACAACTAGAAATTTCATCACGCAAATTCTTTGACAGCTGGAAAAATCTAGTGTAGTAATAACTGGAAATAACTAGAATACCTAACTACTCATATAAATACGGGTACTTGGGGATGCAGCAGTGCAGTTGAATAAAACGGTGAATGTTAAGAACTAAAATGTGGTTAAACGTTAAGTCTATTTACATCGTGTAAATTAAGTGTGCTATTAAAGTCTTTTTCTGTAATTTTTTTTTTTTTTTTTTATTAAATCTTCATTTACATAACCGAGCCATTAGGGCCTTATGTGGTTAATTAAAGCTACTATCTTAATAACAAACTTTTAGTGCCTGTTGTAAATAAATAGTGCTATAAATAATTTCAAACGGTGTTTATTATTTGCAATATGGAAAGAATTCGATTTATTTAAAATATAAATAAATCAACGATTTTATAAAGGGTAAAATCGTAACAATTTGTGTCAGAATTGGGATTGCAAAATAATAAGCAGTCATGAGTTTGGAGGAGCTTAAAGTGGAACAACTCAAGAAGGAATTGAGTAAGTTGAAGCTACCGACAGCAAGTAATAAGACAGAATTGCAAAAATGGCTGATAGAGGAATTCGAGTTTGATCAAAAAGAAGCAATGGAGGTTAGTACCTGCAAAACAGAAGGTAATATAGAGTTAAGCGCAATGTTTGCTACTATGATAGAAAAAATTTAAACTTCTGGAGCAGACAGCGAGAAACTGTTTACTAAGATCGAAATGAAACTTCGAGAACAAAAAGGAAATTTACCGAATGGAACTAAGAGGCAGAGTGCAGAAAGAAAATGAGTCGTTACAAGATTTTACAACAGAAATTGAGCCGTTTCTGCAGCTGTCTTATCCGGGCGAAAATCATCCATTATTAGATGAATTCAAAATTGAAGCGTTTGTGAGTGGAATTCGTGATCCTGATGTAAGGTACGCGGTGTGTGCAACACGAAAATCGTCTTTTGCGAAAACTGTCTCATTCGTGCTGGCACAGGAAACTGCAAATATCATTTCTAAGCAACAAATAATTGATGTACGAAACCTCGATGTAATTAATAAAAAAAGATATAAGCACCATCTTAGTAGATGGGTTCAAAGAGGTGCTCACAGAGCTAAAAGATGCAGTTATTCGGGCATTAGGGAGAAAGCAAGTCAAGGCCAAATGCTACAACTGCGGAAAAGTGGGACATTTTTAGCGGAACTGCCGAGCACCAAGACAAAACTAAAGAAAGCTAGCACTGCGGGACACGATCCAGCTCCTACAAACGAAGGCCCCACAATTTCCATATTCGTAATACAACAGAAGAAAAACAATCTTACTGCTTACGGATATATCAACGGCAGAAAGCACAGTCTGTAAGGAGGCAATTGAACCATTATATGGGGTGAGACCGCACACTGCTACTGGGGAGACTGGTACTGTCTATGGAAAAGTGAATGTGAAGCTAACGACTGCCAACATAAGCGTCAATCACGTATTTATTGTTGCCGATATTGTGGACGAAGTAATCATTGGTGCACCTTTCATGATTAGTCATGTCATTAATCTGCATATGGGGCAAAAAGTTATGATTTGGCGGAATGTTGAAATATCCCTTGATGTCGGATATAAGCGCAAGGTTAAAGTAAGAAAACCGGTTACCATTAAGCACAGCAAGGGTAGGAAGCATGGCAAACACAGTCCAAAGGCTAAGGGAAAAAACCGTATCGTGGACATACTACAAACACATATCGAGTCGAGTGAAGCCTGGTCAGCGGAGCAACGGAATGACCCCATGTTGGCAAAGATTATATCAGCCAAAGAAAAAAATAGGAGGCCTACCCGCGAGCAGATATCAGAGGAAAGTCCACTGATGAAGGCTATTGGACCCAGTGGAATAGCCTACCGTGTTAAATGGTTGCTTATACCGTACATGGGAAAGTGCCGACGGCAAAACTGTGGCCAATTTAATTGTGGTGCCGGTATCTAGAATAAACGAGGTATAAAAGAAGTCCCACGACGGTCCCAGTGGTGGTCATCTTGGTGTCACAAAAACCATAAAAAGTTAAAACAACGGTTTTACTGGGTCGGCTGTCAACAAGCTGTAGGCGATTGGATAGAAAATTGCGCGCAATGCATCGCAGCCAAATGACCAGTCAGAAGAAGTCGTGGACGAATTCAGGAGTACTAGTACTACTCCACCTCCCGGATACCTGCAAGAACAATCTTTGGAACGGAACTCAAATTGCCTGGCAATTTATAATTTAGTGTTAAGCCCGCCGCAACAGACAGTGAAAACGACAAGTCTTCCCGGGAACAAGAAGACCTCAACAAACTTCATGAACTCGTCCGCAAACGAATTAAAATGGTCAGCGATAAGATGAAGGCGAGGTACGATCGAGCAGCGAATTCTAAAGGATTTATTGAGGGCCAGCTGGTTCTGCTGTTTAACCCGCAACGAAAGAAAGGATTATCTCCCAAACTACAAACGCATTGGGACGGACCCTACAGGGTGATTAAAAGGTTAAATGATGTGATTTATAGAATACAGAAATATAAGAGCCCAAGGTCCAAAATGAAGGTTGTGCATCTAGAGTGACTAGCCAGCTATGTTTGTTCGGGACGAACAGGCTTAAGTGGGCGGCAGTGTTGCTGAAATTTCTAAACACTAGAAATTTCATCACGCAAATTCTTTGACAGCTGGAAAAATCTAGTGTAGTAATAAGTGAAAATAACTAGAATACTTGACTACTTATATATATACATGTACTTGGTGATGCAGTTAAATAAAACGCTGAATGTTAAGAACTAAAATGTGAATGTGTAAATTAAGTGTGCTAATAAAGTGTTTTTCTGTAATTTTAGTGCTTCTTGTAAATAAATAGTGCTATAAATAATTTTAAACGGTGTTTATTTTTTGCAATGAAGAAAGAACTCGATTTATTTAAAAGGTAAATAAATCAACGATTTTATAAAGGGTAAAATCGTAACAATATATTTCCAAAAAAAAAATGCAAAAGCTTGAAATACCGCAAAATGAAAATAAATGCACATATTAAACAAAAATGTATATGTAAATAATTTTGAGAATTAATACCGTCGAACGCATTATTTAAATTACATTCTCTCCTCGCATCGTGAATCATCGCCGTCAGGTTCTGTTTAGCATCTGTTGCATTAGTTTTTCTTTTGTCAAACTTCAAAGAACATTCGCAAAGTTGCCAGTATGTGGCAGCACCGTCCAGAAGCCGCATACTGGCAACTTTGCGAATGTTCTTACCCGCACATATAAATACGCCAGCAATGTGGCATGGCAGTGAGTTGATAATAAAACGCTAAAGAAGAAGCATTGGCGATAAATTGAATTGTGTAGTCTGTGGAAGTGTAAACTTAATAGAGTTTAAATAAAGTCTCTTGTGTACTTGTTTTAAGTTTGTGTTTAAATATTAAAGAATTTTAAAGGTGTTTATTATTTGCAATTTAAAAAGAACTATATTTATTTAAAGGAAATAAATCAACGATTTTAAAAGGTAAATCCGTAGAAATATGTAACATTGTGTATATAAACAGAGGAAATTGTTCCATAAATCTAATATTCTAAAGAATTAATTCATCAAATTCAATAGTAAAATAGAACATACATAATTGTGACTATAAAAAAACTTTTTTTTAATAAAATTTTTTATTTTTATTTTTAATAATAAAAACAAGGAGTGGCTTGAGGCACGGCTTAAAATTTTCCAATTGCTCTCAATATTCTTGTGTGTTTTTTGACACCAAAATGAAATGATTTTAGTGATTGCCGTGATACAAATTAGATAAAATTAAAATAAGGACCTGTGTTTGCCGTAGGTGCGGGAAAGAAAATAAAAATACAAAAAAGTTCAATTGTTATTAATGAGACAAATTCTCAATCCTTTATTAAATATAAGGTTACCTGTTACAAAGTGTAGATGGAGTATGCAGCACGTCGTGCAGTATGTTAAGCCAAAACAATACAGAAAAAATATAGCTAGTACAAAAACTAGCAGAAAAAAAGAAGGTGACAGACAATGCCTTATAAACCGTTAGCGGTTCTATTAGTTAGATTTAGTGTAATTACTAGAGTCGAAAAAAGGGAGTAAGAACTCAAACTAAAGATTAACCCAAAGTGGGCCAGTCGGTACCAAAGTGGTACCGCCTTTTAAAATAATAAATTTATGAATTTTGAATTAAACACTGCCGGCCAACTTGCAACATAACAGTAAGATGCAACAATATACTTAAAAATAGGCTTTAAAAAAGTTAAAAAGTAAAAAAACGTATAGTTCATGAGAGCTTTTTATATTTATTCAAAATACTTCTTTACAAAAATAACTTAAAATTAGAAACGGTCAAAGACCGGACCAGCAAAAGCCGGAAGGTAAGAAAACGGTCCATTGGACCGGACCAGCCAAGGCCGGAAGTTTTTAAGACGGTCTGTAAGACCAGACCAGCCGAGGCCAGATGTTTTTTTTAACGGTACAACAGACCAGACCCCTTAAAAGGGGATTGACCGGAGATAATCCAGACAAATTTTGTATTTTGAGTCATTGGTCCCAAAACCAACGCGACTCGACCAGCGACGTTGAAGCTTGGATCAGCAAGCTGGAACCCTTTAAGACTCTCGAATAGAGTCGGAAACGGATTCGACCCCTCATCTTCGCAACTTTTACCGTAAGTGCTAATTTCTCTGCGGGATCATATCATGACCCAATTGTGTTGCGACAATATCTGTCGCCATCCACCTGAGAGTAAGGAAGCCGCAATTGCCGGACAAGAGATTCACTTAAATAGCTGACTCTTCAGCATGGATCCATAGCAGGACGGACCGTAATAGGCGCCTTTGGGTGGTTCAATTTGAGTTGCAGTGTTGGAGCAAATGTAAATTTATGCCTGACAGGCAGCGGACGGATTTGTACATCGGGTACTAAAAAAGCCAGTTGATTAATAGAACCTTTGCGCTCATTACATGAAGAGTGACGATTTCCATTTATAACGCTTGTGTAGGCTCATTAAGTACTCTTCTTTCCACCGATGGCAAAGATTTTGAGACAAAACTTTCATTTTTTGAAATCGGTTTAAAATGCTAAGCGGAGATTCGTGTATAGCAGGCTCAGGCGGAGCCAGTAGCGGAGCTGGATTCTTAGACATGGAACAAAGGGGATGAAAATTCAAGCAGGATTCTATTCTTGCCAGAAGAGTGGAAAGTTCCTCAAATGTGTATTTAAAGTTCAGGGCTTCTTTTCTAAAATGTAGTTTGAAACTTTTTACTCCAGCCTCCCAGAGGCTACCCATATGTGGAGCTCCGGCAGAAATGAAATGCCATGTAAGATCCTGAATACCATATGTAGAACACACGGAGGTCTGACTTTTCCTCAGAAAAGCCTTAGAGTAATTTTCCAAATCACGAGAGGCACCCACAAAATTCGTGCCATTGTCAGAAAATATAGTGTTCGGACAACCTCGTCGTGAAACAAATCTCTGAAAAGCTGCTAAGAAAGTAGCCGTAGAAAGGTCAGAAGTTGCCTCCAATTGAAGTGCTTTTGTAGAAAAGCAGACAAAAATGCAAGCATAACCCTTTGTTATTTTACAAGCTCTACCAGTAAAGCTTTTGACATCAAAAGGCCCAGCAAAATCTACACCAATTGTAGTAAAAGGCCTGTCATGAAAAGTACTTTCAGGAGATAGGGCAGCCATAATTTGACTGCAAGAGCGTTCACGGCCAAGAATACAATGCTTACAGCGACCAATAACTCCACGAATTTTCGATTTAAATCTAAGAACCCAATATTCAATGCGAAGTATCCGCAGCATTAACTGATTCCCACCGTGTAGTGAATCAAATGCACAAACTCTGTAAAGTAAATCTAGTACTAGAGTAGGGAAAAATAAATGGATGACTTTCCGAGTAAGTAAGAGAAGGTGACTTAACTAAACGCCCGTAAATTCTCATAACCCAATTTTCGTCGATAAAAGGGTTCAAAGGTAATAGAAAACTTTTTGAACCCAAAGGTCTTTTGTCCAATAGACATTTATATTCGCTTGCGAAATAAAACTTTTGAGTCGCCATGGCCAAGTAATTTAGTTTTCCTCGCTTCCCAACTATAAATATTAGTACTTCCGTATGAACTGCGATGCGACCTATGAGAAGGATGAGTATTATAGAAAAATCTCATAATATACGAGATAATACGAAGCGCTTTATCCAATCGCGAATATCTTTCAAGAAAATCCTCAAATTCATAATCTGTCGAATTTTTCGCAAAGAATGTAAAATGAACATTTACAGTTCGACATCGGTATCAAGTTGCGAAATATCCCTTATATTCCACTTTTACTTATACACACGAAGTAATTGTGGCCATGCCACCAAATATCACTTTTCGCCAGCTCAGCTAAGAAACGCCACGACTACCCAAATCCGCAGGATTATCTTCGGAACGGACATGGTACCAATTATGTTTGCCAACGTTCTCATAAATCCAGCACACCCTATTAGCCACAAAAGTGGTCAGAATACAAGGATCTTTTCTTAACCAGGACTAGTGTCGAATCAGTACAGCAATAAATAAAGGCGAGTATCGATCTCACCAACACCAGTTTTAACAGCTCGGAAGCCAAAACCTCACCACAAAGTTCAAGGCGAAGTATAGAAATCGATTTGATAGGAGCGACCTTTGTCCTACACGACAATAAATGTGTGTAAATTTCGTAATTAGAGGACCAGATACGAATAAATATCACCCCCGCGTATGCTTTTTCCGAGGCATTGGAAAAAATATGAAGTTCCGCAGTTGCGCCAGGGGTGTAGTTGACCCATCGAGGAAAAATTAATTAACTTCGTGATATGAAGTTTAGAACTTTTGCCACTCAGTTTCCGTGGAAAATGGAAGAGAATTATCCTAGCGATATTGTCAAGCCAGACGCGATATTGTCAAGCTAGACTCAAGAAATGTTAAAAGTTTAGCATCAACCAAATGTTCTGAGGGAAATCTATTTAAAATTGTCTTGTCGTTGGACGTCCACTTGCGAAGTTCAAATTTCGCCGAACTCAAAGCCGATATTAATTGATCACGAGCGATCAAAGCGGTCGAAACCTCATGAGACCTAGCTAAAACGCCGTCGACGTACATGCATTTTCGCAAAACATGCGAGGCCAGTTAAAGCAATGTTCGAATGGCCAAATAAGTTACTGTTTGCAATTCATACTCCTTAACGTTTTCCGTCGGAGAATCTCGAAACAAGATACGTTGAAATGGAGTGTGCCTATACATCTGGGTAATATCGCAACTGAAAACAAATTTGAAAAGACGCCAACGAATAATTAAAAGCATTAAATCCGACTGCAAAGTTGGTCCAACATAAATGCAGTCGTTAAGACTATTTTCGTCTTCCGTTCAGGTTTTATAATCGGGTAATGCCGTAGATAAAAGGAAAAATTACTTGCAGGAGAGACAAGTTTCATATGATCTAGTTCTAGATATTCGTTTACAACTTTGTCATACATTTCCTTTATGTCAGGTTAACGAAGAAGAGGAGCTAAGATATTGTCCTAAGATATTGTTTTAGGACGTTAGGTCGAGACAGACCCAAAGACAATTGCTGAGGAAACTCAGGCTTAGACGAGTAGTTGTTTTATAATTCTCCTCACAAATTTTATCGAAAGTAGATAAAATTTTCCCCTTGGGGTTTCCTTAAGTTCCCAAAACGAAGAAGATTTCTATTCAAATAATCTTCCTTAGAAAATTCTATTAAAGTAGAATGAATCCGAACTTGAGGTTGTGGATCAGGCACGGAACCAGTCATAATCCAGCCGAAAACAGTATTTTGCGCAACCAAAGAATCTAAAATATCGACAGGAGGTTCCTTCACATTAATTCTGGAGTAAACCTCAGCGCCCAACAAGATATCAACAGGTTGGCTATCGTAAAGTGATATCCGCCAAAGGAAGATTAGGCAAATGGTCACGAAAATGTGAAGGAATGGAAAGTGAGGGAAATCGCTCGATATGTTTTGTAAAATTAAAGCTAAAGCTTCTACAACAATAGTAGAATCCAGAAGAGAACCAATTCTCAACGAACAAAGTTCTTTCGAAGTGCCAGCATTGCTGTGATTGGTACCACTAACTTTCACATTCATAGAATGCGTCGAAAGGTTTAAACGGTTCTTGAACCGTTTAGTAATCAAAGAAAAAAATTTCCGCGCACGGATCGATAAGTGCATGAGCTGGGTAGGTAACACCATGATGAAGTAAATTCACTATAGCTGTTCCTAAAAGCACAGAGCAATTCAAAGATGAATAAAACACCTGTCTATTTGTAGGAACTGTAGGATTTCGACCGCATCTGCGGTAGTGCCGGCTTGAGCAAAGGTCGCAGCCGTAGTGGCACCCGAATTCAAATTACCATTACCCAAAGTGAATTTATTTACTAGTGAATTTTTGGTCGTTGAAAAATCATGATGAATCAGATTGTGGTGTCGTTTGTTGCACTTAGAACAAGTATGCAAGCTTTTACAATTTTTTATTTCGTGTTGACGAGATAAGCAGTTTATACAACAACGAAACTTTTTGACTGTCGAAAATCGATCAGATACAGAAAGTTTCTTAAAGCGCGAACAAAGGTGTAAGAAATGTGTTTGGTTTTTACACAAAACACAAGAAGAATTTTTCGTAGAATAATTCGAGGACGAAGAAGAAGCAGAAGACGAAGAAGTGGTAGTAGTAAAATGTGCCCTAACCTTTAATTATGCAGACTTGCTGCTCTTGGGGTCTGAGCACTCCAAGGTACTTATTCGGTCACTAAGAAATTTATCTAAATCGACCCATAACGACAACACATTCTTATTTACAATGGTCGCCTCCCAAAGCGTTACGGTATTCGCAGGCAACATCCAAGATCGAAAACGTCGACAAAGCACCGTTAATTCTGCGTTGTAAGGATTTTAAACCCTCGCTAGTCTCCCGTTCCAAATACGGAAGAGCAAAAAGCTCATTAACTAGCATTCGACGATTTTCATAAACTTCACTTGATTTCCGCCAGGCTTCATCAAAGCCCTGATTAGTTAGCGGACCTGCCGAAACAATTGCACGCGCGTCGCCTTCAGTTACCGAAATTAACTGGCACAATCTTTCTATATTGCCTACGCGAGAGCAATTTATGTACATCGCGGTAAAAAGATTGCGAAAAGTTGACCAAGAACTAAAATCACCCTTAAAAATTGGGATCTTTCACGCCGGAAGCTATAAGTTATAACCGGAATTATTAGACGTAGGTTTTTCAACAATGTCAGGCATTGGTAGAGCCAAATCATGTAACCGAATATTAATCGAAGAAAGACAATTAACGTTTGCGCGATATGTGGACTGATATTTCGCCGCGGCCTCGTCTTTACCTTCTAGTTCCGTCGATTTCGAGTTTTCCAAATATGTGAGACAAGCCTCGTATGTGGATATAACTTTTTCCCACAAAGTTTTCAATTCACTGACTTCAATTTCCAAATTAAAAACGCTATGGTTTTCCCCGTTATGCGAATTGAATTTCGCGCCGAATTTAAAAAGAGCATCCGATTAGAGTATTCAAAAACCGAAACCGAAAACCGGTCAACCGGTTTCTTTATTTTTAAAAACCGATCGGTTTCGAATATTTTGATAATTCGAAGAAAACCGAAAACCGGTCTTTTTTGTTCGGTTAACCGGGTTTTTTAATTACATCACCAACTGTGTTACTTGGTCTATTTTATTTTTTCCGAACACTTATAATCGTTTGTTTGGTTATGAAGATTTAGATGTAAGTCTCATAGATTCCGATGAAGACTTAACTTTTGATATTCCAAGTTCAAATAGTTTAATTTCTGTTCTAAATAACACAATAAACAGTATTCAAAATCCTAAAACTGTAGATTTTCTTTTTACATATTTAAAATGTAATATTAAAAAAACTTATTTAATGCCAAACGTTTTAAACGTTTAAATTACTAACGTACCTAATTTTACCAATTTACAAACTAAATGATCTCTATTCATTTGATATGAATATAAGTTTATAATATTAATTTTTAAGATATTATATTACAAAATATTGGTTTTAAGTTAATTTTTTGTTGAAATGAAGTACAATAAAAAATTAAATTTAAATGAATATATATATATATATATATATATATATATATATATATATATATATGCATTGCCCATACTTTGAAGACATCTGTATATACAGCCAAAAAAGTCCCTATAAAATGCGCTGTGTCCAGTAAAATGTCTTCAGAGTAAACAGTATAATATCGAAAAGTTTAAGGACAGTCCCCAAAGTAACAAAATGTCTTCATAGTAACTTGTGGAACGAAAACACGTCCCCGCAACATGTGCTGTGCACATATATATATATATATATATATATATATATATATTCATTGCCCATACTTTGAAGACATCTGTATATACAGCCAAAAAAGTCCCTATAATATGCGCTGTATCCAGTAAAATGTCTTCAGTGTAAACAGTAGAATAACGAAAAGTTTAAGGACAGTCTTCAAAGTAACAAAATGTCTTCATAGTAACTTGTGGAACGAAAAACCGTCCCCGCAACATGCGCCGTGCATATATATATATATATATATATATATATATACATATATATATTTAAATGAATATATATATATATATATATATATATATATATATATATGCATTTCACATACTTTGAAGACATCTGTATATACAGCCAAAAAAGTCCCTATAAAATGCGCTGTGTCCAGTAAAATGTCTTCAGAGTACACCCTAGAATAATGAAAAGTTTAAGGACAGTCCCCAAAGTAACAAAATGTCTTCATAGTAACTTGTGGAATGAAAACCCATCCCCGCAACATGTGCTGTGCATATATATATATATATATATATATATATATGTGCACAGCACATGTTGCGAGGACGGGTTTTCGTTCCACAAGTTACTATGAAGACATTTTGTTACTTTGGGGACTGTCCTTAAACTTTTCGTTATTCTAGTGTTTACTCTGAAGACATTTTACTGGACACAGCGCATTTTATAGGGACATTTTTGGCTGTATATACAGATGTCTTCAAAGTATGGGTAATGCATATATATATATATATATATATATATATATATTCATTGCCCATACTTTGAAGACATCTGTATATACAGCCAAAAAAGTCCCTATTATATGCGCTGTATCCAGTAAAATGTCTTCAGTGTAAACAGTAGAACAACAAAAAGTTTAAGGACAGTCCCCAAAGTAACAAAATGTCTTCATAGTAACTTGTGGAACGAAAAACCGTCCCCGCAACATGCTCTATGCATATATATATATATATATATATATATATATATTCATTGTGCATACTTTGAAGACATCTGTATATACAGCCAAAAAAGTCCCTATAATATTCGCTGTATCCAGTAAAATGTCTTCAGTGTATATAGTAGATTAATGTAAAGTTTGAGGTCAGTCTCCAAAGAATCAAAATGTCTTCATAGTAACCTGTGAAACGAAAAACCGTCCCCGCAACATGCGATGTGCACATATATATATATATATATATATATATATATATATATATTCATTTCGCATACTTTGAAGACATATGTATATACAGCCAAAAAAGTCCCTATAATATGCGCCGTATCTAGTAAAATGTCTTCAGTGTAAACAGTAGAATAATTAAAAGTTTGAGGACGGTCCCCAAAGTACCAAAATGTCTTCATAGTAACTTGTGGAACGAAAACCCGTCCCCGCAACATGCGCTGTGCACATATATATATATATATATATATATATATATATATATATATATATATATATATATATTTTTTTTTTTTTTTCAAAGAATGTATTTTTTTATTAAATTTCTTTTTTTTTTTGTTTGTAATAAAAACAATTAAGAAATTATATAAGCTTTTTATTCAAATTAAAAAAACCGAAAAAACCGGTTGACTAGTTTTTTTTGCAAAAACCGAAACCGGTTTTTTTAAAATTCGATTTTTCGAAGAAAACCGAAACCGGTTTTTTCAAAAGGCCGGTTATTTGAATACTCTACATCCGATGCTCTTTTGAAAAGATCTTGAGGGTTCACAGGCATTTTTACTTATCGATTAACAAAAAAAATTTAGAAATGTATTAAATTTATCAAAATAGTTTATATATTTGACCGAAAAAAATCTTAATTTTATTTTATCAACTTAAACACACAAACGATTTAAGTTCCGACTGTGGCGGACTGTAGGGGTATATTTTTTGTTTACTGACAAACAACAATAGTAATATAAAGGGTACGTATGTATGTATATACGTATAACGCACTGTTAGCACTTTGGTATGCAGAAAATAAAATGTGTACAAATAAGAAAGCAAAAAATAGAAAAAACACACTAATCGTTGTTTTTATGCTATG
Organism: Eustalomyia histrio; assembly: GCA_949748255.1. Taxonomy (NCBI): domain Eukaryota; kingdom Metazoa; phylum Arthropoda; class Insecta; order Diptera; family Anthomyiidae; genus Eustalomyia; species Eustalomyia histrio. The sequence continues at coordinate 172,443,992 of OX456523.1, read as the reverse complement.
TATGTATGTAATAATTGCAATTTATTATTAAAATATTTTATACACTTTTATTCCAAACCCGACGGTATTTTACACCCAAAATAAAAAGCTAATATCTTTTATTTAATTATTCACGTATTAATTTAGTATTTTCTTTAAATTTAAATTAACTTTAATTTAATTAAAACACAATTTTATTAAAAAAATTTATTTAGAAAAAAATTGTATGTAAACAAAACGCACTGTTGTAAACAAAGTACCAAAGAAAACAAGTGTAATGACAAATGTTTGACAATTTGGGTACTGTACAAAGAAATTTCGCGAATGGTTGTACAATAGTTTTTAATAAAAAAAGTTTAAAATTTAATACTTTTCCTATGTTAAATAAATAAATTAATTTTTTTTATTAAAAATTTATTCACGCGATTTTCACAATTAAAAAACACTATTTTCACAAATAAAAAGCTCCCAAATATATTGTTACACGAAATTTCTACACCTAGAAATTTCTTCACACTAATTTTAACAGCTGGAAAAATCGAGTGTCGTAATTAACTGGAAATAACTAAAAATTCTGGTACTCGATGACGCAGCAGTGCAGTTTATAATTAAAACACAGAGTGTGAAGAACTAAAGTGTGGCTAACGTTTAGTCTATCTAAATCGTGTAACTAAAGTGTGCTATTAAAGTGTATTTCTGTAATTTTTAGTGCCTGTTATAAATAAATAGAGCTATAAATAATTTCAAACAGTGTTTATTATTTGCAATATAGAAAGAACTTGATTTATTTAAAAGGTAAATAAATCAACGATTTATAAAGGGTAAAATCGTAACAATTGGTGTCAGAAGTGGGATTGCAAAATAATAAGCAGTCATGAAATTGGAGGAGCTTAAAGTGGAACAGCTCAAGAAGGAATTGAGCAAATTGCAGCTACCGACAGCAGGTAATAAGACAGAATTGCAAAAACGGCTGATAGAGGAATTCGAGCGGCGTAACATTGACATTGCTACTTACGAATTTGAAGAAAAAGAAGCAATGGAGGTTAGTGCCCGTAAATTGGAAGGCAATATGGAGTTAAGCGCATTGTTGACTGCTATGATGGAAAAAATAGAAACTTCTCGAACAGACAGCGAGAAACTGCTAACTAAGATGGAGAAAAATGCGAAACTGTTCGAAACGTCTAGAGCAGACAACATGAAAATGTTAGAAACTTCTAGAGCAGACAACGAAAAATTGTTAGCAAAACTTCAGGAAACTTCTAGAGCCGATAACGAGAAACTTTTAACGAAGATGGAGATGAACGAGAAATTGCTAATGAAAATGGAAGAAAAGTTTCAAGAAACTTCTAGAGAAATTTTCGAGGTTTCAAAAAGAGTGTCCGACTTAGAGAATGGCGTGGAGGTACAAGCCAAAGATGTTGAGAGAACTATAAGATCTAGAAAATAAATTAAATAATCTCCAATGTCAAGAGGGTCCAGTACGAATTATTCAGGAAAGTTCTGGTAGAGCAAGGGCCCCTACTTTTGATGGCAGCATACCGTTTAATGTTTTTAAGTTCCAGTTTGAGACAGTTGCCGCCAGAAATATGTGGAACAACGAAGAAAAGGCTATAGAGTTGATTCTGGCCTTAAAAGGAAACGCTGCAGAAATTCTAGAAAGTGTGCCAATCACCTGCAGAGACAATTATGACGACATAATGGTGGCACTGCAGCGACATGGTGGCGAACACAAAAAAGAAATATATCGAATGGAACTAAGAGGTAGACTGCAGAAAGCAAATGAGTCATTGCAAGATTTTGCGACAAAGTTTGAGCGGTTGGTGCAGCTGACTTATCCAGGTGAGAATCATCCATTCTTAGATCAGTTTAAAATTGAGGCATTTGTGAATGAAATTCGGGATTCTGATGTGAGACATGCGGTGTGTGCTACGCAGAAATCACCTCTTGCTGAAACTGTCTCATTCGCGCTGGCCCAAGAGACTGCGAAGGTGATTTCCAAGCCACAAACATTTAAGGTGCGTAACTTCGAAGTGACTGCTGAAAAAGAGCAAGATATAAGCACAAAGCTAACAGAAGGATTCAGAGAAGTGCTCACGGAGTTAAAAGATGCATTTAAGCAGGCATTAGGGGAGAAGCAAGTCAAGGCCAAGGATAAATGCTACAACTGCGGTAGAGTGGGACATTTCCAGCGAAATTGCAAAGCACCAAGGAAGAGCCTCCGGGCCGATCAGCAATCAACTAAAGAGTCACCGTTAAACTAAAAAGATTTACCACTACGGGGCATGAGCTAGCTCCCACAACCGATGGCCCCACAATCTCCATATCAGTAATACAGCAGGAGAAAAGCAATCTTACTGATTATGGGTACATCAACGGGCGAAAGCACATTTTTACGATAGACACAGGAGAATCACAGTCAATCATCAGGACCGATTTAGTGAAAAAGGCAGTTGAAACATTATACGGGGTAAGTCTGCGCACAGCTACTGGGGAGCCTGCCTATGTCTATGGTAAAATAAATGTAAAACTAACGACTGCCAACATAAGCGTCAATCACGTATTTATTGTTGCCGATATTGTGGACGAAGTAATAATTGGTGCAGATTTTATGATTGGGCACGGCATTAATCTGCATATGGGGCAAAAAGTTATGATTTGGCGCAATGTTTAAATACCTCTTGATGTTGGATATGAGCAAGCGGATCAGTTAAGAAAGCTAGTTACCATCAGCCACCAAAAACTACCAGCACGTTCTGAAACTTTAGTATGGGTGCATATGGAGGGAGATTGTGAGGACAGCAGCTTATGGGTGGTAGAACCAACAGAAATAAAAAGTAACCTGGTAACAGCGAAAGCCCTCGTGAAAACTAACAAAGACAAAAAAGTTATTGTAAGAGTACTGAACCTATCAAATTGTGAAAAAGTTGTCAGAGCAAACTCTGAAATAGCCAAATGTACTGCGCCAGAAGCAATAATCAGTTGTGAAAAGAACTTGGAACCATCCAGTGCGTCCGTTAAAGATCGAGAGATGCTGGCAGAATATGTGGAAAAAATGGGTAAAAGAACTGGCGCCGCCTGATAGAAATAAAGCCAAAGAGCTAATCAGGAAATACGGCTCTGTCTTCGCCATGAAAACCCAAAGTCAAGGAAGAACGGCGATTGTAAAACACCGTATAAATACTGGTGAAGCGAGGCCAATAAAGCAGGCGGCCAGAAGTATTCCTCTAGCAAAACGAAATGAAGTAAAGGAGTTAGTCAACGAAATGGAGCGTAGTGGAGTAATCGAACCATCTTCTAGCCCATGGAGCTCGCCTATAGTTTTAGTTAAGAAAAAAGATGGCAGCACCCGATTCTGTGTTGATTACAGAAAACTAAGCGATATCACCAAGAAGGACAGCTATCCACTACCGAGAATTGACGACATCCTAGACACGCTAGCAGGAACCAAATGGTTCTCCACATTGGACTTGTAAAGTGGTTATTGGCAAGTAGAAATTTGTGAGCAAGACAAGGAGAAAACTGCCTTTAGCATAGGTGACGGATTATGGCAGTTTAATGTGATGCCCTTTGGACTCTGCAATGCTCCAGCAACATTCGAGCGGTTAATGGAAAATGTGCTGAAAGGACTACACTGGAAAACTTGCCTAGTGTACCTTGATGACATAATTGTCATGGGAAAAACTTTCGACGAACACCTGAAGAACTTAGCAGAAGTTTTAAGGCGAATATCTGCGGCTTGACTCAAGCTTAGCGCGAAGAAATGTACACTGTTCCAGAGGGAAGTCAATTATTTAGGGCACCGCGTAACTGCAGAGGATATATCAACCGATGAAGATAAGATTCGGGCTGTAAAAGATTGGCCTCGCCCGAAAAATCTGCACGAGTTGCGCAGCTTTCTAGGTCTCTGCACATACTACCGACGATTTGTACCAAATTTTGGCAGTGTGGCTGCGAGTCTACATGAGCTGACTAAGAAGGCGCGACCATTTCATTGGGGTGAAGCCCAAGAACAAGCATTTCTAAGGCTCAAGGAGTTATTATGCACGGCACCGCTTCTTGGATATCCTGTGGCCGGGGAAAAATGTGTGCTGGATAGCGATGCAAGCGGACACGGAATAGGAGGTGTGCTTTCGCAGGTGATAAATGGCACCGAAAAAGTCATAGGCTATTACAGTCGAGTACTTTCGAAACCCGAAAGGCACTACTGCGTAACACGGCGGGAAGTCTTGGCGGCGGTAGAATGTGTAAAGCACTACCACAAGTTTCTGTACGGTCAGCACTTTCAACTAAGAACCGACCATTCTGCACTAAGGTGGCTGCTGCAATTTAAACAACCAGAAGGGCAGCTAGCTCGTTGGATTGAACGACTTCATAGCTATGATTTCAGCATCGAGCACAGGAAAGGCATAAAACATTGCAATACGGACGCCCTTTCAAGACGTCCCTGTAATTTAGAGTGCAAACATTGTTCGAGGGCTGAAGGAAAAGAGTTCATCGTTGATATAAGACTAACGCATATTGAGTCAAGTGAAGCCTGGTCAGCGGCGCAACAAAATGACCCCATACTGTCAAAAATTATGTCAGCCAAAGCAGAGGACAGGAGGCCTACCCGTGAACAAATATCATCTGAAAGTCCGCTAATGAAGGCGTATTGGGCCCAGTGGAACAGTCTACGGGTATATGGGAAAGTGCGGATGGCAAAACTGAGACAAAGCTTATTGTGGTGCCGTCAAGCAAAATAGACGAAGTATTAAAAGAGTTCCATGACGGTACCAGTGGTTGCCATCTCGGTGTCACGAAAACCCTAGGGAAGTTAAAACAACGATTCTACTGGATCGGCTGCCAGCAAGCTGTAAGCGACTGCATAGCAAATTGCGCGCAATGCATCGCCAGTAAGGAGAAGTCGTGGGCAACTTCAACAATACAACTCGGGTGCCCCATTTGAGCGGATAGCAATGGATGTAGCAGGCCCTTTCCCTGTCAGTGATTCCGGAAACCGTTACGTTTTTGTGGTGATCGACTAGTTCAGTAAATGGCCTGAGTTATACGCTATACCGAACCAGGAAGCCAGAACGATAATAAGCGCATTTGTGAGCAACTGGGTGTGCCGCTACGGTGTTCCATTGGAATTACACTCTGACCAGGGAAGAAATTTTGAATCTGCTATCTTCAAGGAAATGTGTGAGTTGTATGGAATAAGAACGACAAGAACCACCCCGCTGCATCCACAATTTGATGGTATGGTCGAAAAATTCAATCGCACTTTAGAGGAATACTTAAGAAAAGTGGTCAGTGCAAATCAGAAGGACTGGGACGAACACATCCCTAAATTTCTGTTGACATACAGATCGGCTGTTCACGGTTCCACCTCCCGGACACCTGCAAAAATAATTTTTGGAACGGAACTTAAATTGCGTGGCGATTTAGAATTTGGAGTTAAGCCCGTCGCTATTAATAAAGACAATGCTTCCCAGGAACAAGAAGACCTTAACGAGCTTCATGAGTTTGTACGCAATCGAATTAAAATAGTCAGCGATAAGATGAAGGCGAGGTATGATAGGGCAGCAAATTCTGAAGGATTTAATAAGGGTCAGCTGGTTCTACTTTTTAACCTGCAACGAAAGAAAGGATTATCTCCCAAACTACAAACGCATTGGGACGGACCCTATAGAGTAATTAAAAAGTTGAATGATGTGGTATACATAATACAGAAAGATCAGAGCCCAAGGTCAAAAATGAAGGTTGTTTATCTGAAACGACTAGCCAACTATGGAAAAGAAATAGCTTTGTCTGTTCGGGACGAACAGGCTTAAGTGGGCGGCAGTGTTACACGAAATTTCTACACCTAGAAATTTCTTTACACTAATTTTAACAGCTGGAAAAATCTAGTGTAGTAATAAACTAGAAATAACTAGAATACCTGAATACTCATATAAATACTGGTACTCGACACAGTAGTTCAGTTTATAAGTAAAACGCAAAGTGTGAAGAACTAAAGTGTGGCTAACGTTTAGTCTATCTAAATCGTGTAACTAAAGTGTGCTATTAGAGTGTATTTCTGTAATTTTTAGTGCCTGTTATAAATAAATAGGGCTATAAATAATTTCAAACAGTGTTTATTATTTGCAATATAGAAAGAACTCGATTTATTTAAAAGGTAAATAAATCAACGATTAATAAAGGGTAAAATCGTAACAATATGAACTATTCGCACCTTTTCTATTGTAAATTTTTTTTCTAAATTTAATTATGTAGAGTTTTGTAGTTTGTGGTTGTTGCCAAAAAAAAACAACATGGAAGACTCCTGCAAGCAAAAGGGATAACCAATTAGAACTTTTTTACTTTCCGATCCGGCTCGAATGGACAAAATAGTTCAAATATTAATAATGAGAGTATGTAGCACGTCGTGCAGTATGTAAAGCCAAAACGATACAGAAAAAATATAGCTAGTACAAAAGCTGGCAGAAAAAAAGAAGGTGACAGACTATGCCTAATAAACCGTTAGCGGTTCTATTAGTAAGATTTGGTGTAATTACTAAAGTCGAAAAGAAAACTCAAACTAAAGATTAACCCAAAGTGGGCCAGTCGGTACTAAAGTGGTACCGCCTTTTAAAATAATAAATTTAATAGTTTTGAATTAAACAACCGGTCTAATGTTTATGCGTACTCGTATATCTTTTAATTTTAGATTCAATACTTTAAAGCAAGAAGTAAAAGATGAAATACGAAAGGCAGATAAAAGAATCATTGATGGCAATTTTAGCATTTTTTATATACTGGTTAAGATTACTTTGAGTTTTTTTTTACAGAAATTAAAGAGCAATAAAAGGGTGTTAACACATGTTTTAGAACAGGTAAAAACTATTAATAATTTAAAGACGAAGCCAAACCTACAAAAAAATTAAAAAAAAAGATTTTCATCTGTTGAAGAGTTTTTAAACTTTCAAATGGAGATAGCAAATGATGTGAAGAAATATTTGGATTGTAGGGTACTACTTCTACTATTTAATAAATTTTTGTTTAGTTTTATTTGAACTTTCTGTTTGTTAAAAATCGAATTAGAAAATTTTATTATTACTTAAACTGATATTGTACTTGAAACTTCTATTGTGTGAATAAAGTTTGATACATAAAAAAATAAATCATTTTTATCTTCATGGATCATATACACAAAACATTAATCAACATAAAATAATTGTTTTCACAGAAAATAACATGCTATTGTTGCTAAAAACGAATAATTTTATGTGGATTCGTTTTTCCGAACACCCCCGATAAGCAAGAGGTTAAATTCTTTATTCCAGTTATCAAATTTTAATGAACAGACAATAAGTTGCCTCCAAAAGTTTATAAAATTAATTTGCATAGGTCTAATTGATGACGGGCAGCTCAGTACCTATGCTCAGTACCTATGCTGAAAGGCAACAGAAACAAAAGAAAGCAGTTCGTTCATTAACAAATATGCATGCTTTAAATGGTAACATATAAAAAAATAAAATTCTAATGATTTGTATGTAAAGGGTGGTTAAATTTTAAGGGCCGATGTTGATTTTGAATAAAACACAAATTTTTTCGGAAAATATTGTCATTTCTTTTTATTATGATAATATGGTATGGTTCAATTACGTATAGAACAAAATATCGGCCAAATGGCCGCCGCGACCTCGGCGGAACACCTATATCCTATGGTCCAAATTTTCGATGACGCTGAGGCATAACTGAGGTTCTTCGCCGTTAAAGTGCCGAATTATCTTATCCTTTAGCTCTTGAATTGTTGCTGGCTTATCAACGTACACCTTTTCTTTGAAATAACCCCAAAGAAAGAAGTCCAACAGTGTCAAATCACATGATCTTGGCGGCCAATTGACATCGGCACCACGTGATATAACACGGTCATTGAATTTGTCGCGCAAAAGAGCCATTGTTTCGTTATCTGTGTGGCAAGTGGCACCGTCCTGTTGAAACCACAAATCGTGCTCATCCATATCTTCCAATTCGGGCCATAAAAAGTTCGTTATCATCTCACGATAGCGAACACCATTCACAGTAACTGCCCGATGATGCCGCCAGCCCATAAACCGCACCAACCAGTCACTCTTTGTGGGTGCATTGGTTTTTCGACAATCACTCTTGATCATCCACTGTTGCCATTTCTTGCCACCATTCCGACCATTGACGACGTTTGAAATGGTCAAGAGGCTTTAGTTCTTGAGTCAATTGCACCTTGTAAGCGTGTAAATGCAAGTCTTTATGCATAATGTTCATCAACGACGAGCGTGAGAGGTGCAACTTTTGGGCACGACGACGAGTTGAGGTGGACGCTCTTCAGCCACACTATCGGGAACAGCAGCAATATTTTTTGCAGTACCAGCTGTACGAGCATGCACTGGTGTTTTCACATCTCGTGTTTGAAAACAGTTGTCTCACAGTATTTCTGGTGGTAAAAGCTATTTTATAATTTTCTCGGTCGTACAATCCTGACTTTTCAACCCTTTCCGATATTTTAGGTACATACGTCATCGATTTATATATTGTCAGAGTTTCTTTTGGTATAATTTTTCTTTGTCTCTCATTAATTTTAATAATATTTCCTATAATGTTGTCAGGGAAAGAGTTTGTTCTTAAAATGTCCTTAATTCTCATACGATTTTCCTTATGAAATTGTTCGTCACTTATCCTCATCACTCTCTGTACGAAGTTAATGGCCGTGTTCATAATGACGTTTTTAGGTTGGCATGAATAGAAATTGACAATTCTACCGGAAGACATTGGCTTCTGGTACCAATCAATTTTTAATTTATTTCCACTCCTAATAACAATTGTATCCACATATGGCAGTCTTCCGTTTTCTTCCTCTTCGATGGTATATATTTCTCTTTATTATGGGTAAAGTAATAAATGTTTATGACAAAATAGAAAATTATTATGAAGAATACATTGATTTTTTTATTCGGAAGGCAACAAAAACAAATAATCTACTTTTGAATGTTGCTGACAAACAGGATTGTTGCATTTGCAGCAAAAAAAAGCGTGTCTTACGGCGTATTTTGTCACCTTGCTGCAGGCAAATTCTGCAATCTTTTTTGGCAGCTAGTGTGTCTGGACCACTGCGTGAAGCCACATTACTGTTTGCTATATTGAGAGGTCTCCCAAAGTACGCTTCAAATGCTATACGAGTTGTTGGTTGAGCTACAATGTGCGGATTATTGATGCGATTTTCAACGTTGGCCAGTACCAATTGCTTTGCAAGTTTATATAAAAATATGCGTCTTCTTTCTTTTCTTGTATTTTCATCATTTAGCTTACATATAATGTAACTTGCCAATGCCATCACATCAATCATGTTGCAGAAAAACGCGTATGTCCAGCGTCTGGTTGACCGTTTTGTTGTGTAATGAGTTAGCATTTGATCCATCGTATCGACTCCGGCTTTAGTTGAATTATAAAATAAAATTGCTTCCGGTTTCATGGCTACGCCTTCAACATATTTCGTGTAATGCACGGTTGAAATTAAATTGACTGCCTTATTTTTTTTGGGCACGTAGCTGCGAAGTGCAACAAGATTTTCATGAAAACCAAACACACTTGAAAGAATTGGTCGTCTGGTGCTCTTCATAACTTCCTTAGGAAGACATCTTTTGTTTGCTCGAATGGTGCGAACAAATGCCAGTCCCATAGCAGCCAGTCGTTTAGCGCCGTTCAATGAGGTGAAAAAATTATCAGAAATAATTGTTCTGCCGCTGTTTGCGTAACAATTTGCGAAATACATTAGAACGTTTTCACCTTGATTTATCTCCCGATTGTCTCCTTCCTTTCCAGTGTATAGTTTTCCTTTCAATGGAAATTTAGCCTTAGCATCGCATGCCCACCAAACTTTGATCCCATACCTTGCAGGTTTTGATGGGATATATTGGGTGAACTTTGTGCGGCCACGATACGGAAACAACTGCTCATCGATGGTGATATTTTCATAAGGTTCATAATAATTTTGCAGATTTTCATTGAGAAAATTCCAAAGGTCCCGGATAGGAGCTGCTTTATCTGTTTGCTGTCGGAATGCCCGCGTACGACTATTATCGAAACGAATATATCTGGACAGAGTAATGAATCGTTTGTGCGACATAGCCGCACGGAATATGGGCAGCGAATCAGAACGCCACAATATACTGGAGTCTTGCATATTATTATGGCTGAGACCAGAAGCCAACAAAATCCCAATGAATGCATCTAGCTAAGAGATTGTCAAATCAATCCATTTTCTTTGGGTAGACTCTGGATGTTCTTCATTCCATTTTCTAATTGATTTTCGCCCATGCCGATTTGTTTCACTAATGATGACGAACGTAATATTGGTTGAGAAAAATAGCTTGAATACCTCAACTGGATTGGTGAGCCTTGTTTTTGTTCCAGATCGAAAACGCATGATATTATGCGGGAGCAAACAAGATGCAGGGGGTTCAGTTTCGTTCCATTTAGTACCGTCTTTACCATAAAAACAGCCTGAGTCGACTTCATTTGCTGCTTCAGCATCATTTCCACTTTCTTCTTCTTCATCTACGTCTTCATCACTATCATAAAGTTCGTTAGGTTCAATTTCCAAATCATTTTCTATGTCTGATGCATCATCTTCTGGCACATAATCAGCAGTGTCGTCACCATCGTTTTCAAAAACATCATAATTTTCATCAGCTTCTACCTGACTTTGAAAATCATGCACTAATGCCTCTGACAATTGGGGTTGCAAATTCGCGCTACGCAAGCGTGTATTATAAATAAATTCCAGTTCATCAGCCATAATATACTAACAACGCCACAAATCTACCTGCGTAAAATTATTCACAAGTTCAAAATTACCGCACAAAAACTAGATTACTTCTTCACTGTTCAACGTTCAATGAATAACTAACTCACAAACAAAATTAGAAGAAAGAAAGAAGCATAAAAGAATAAAGTAAATACAAATTTCCAACTCGTGCCATGTGCTTTGCCTATGCGTTCATACAAAATGCATAGGGGTCTGGCCAGACACCATGTACCAAAAGTAAGGTGAAGATTTTTTATTTGGCTTTTTATTTAACTTCATAATTATTTTAGTTTCCTTCGATCTTCTCTATTCATTCAATATTCCTTATCGAGCTAAAGATCCTTTATTTATAAAAGATTTAATTATAAATATTTATTTATTCCAATATTTCGTCACCACATTGGATGACTTCTTCAGGGGAAATTGTCTTTTTTTATAATTAATAAATTAAAATTATAAACTGAAAACTTATATATAACAATTTTTTTTTTTCAAAAGGCGGTAAATCAAAAATTATTATTTTTTTTTTTAAATTCATTTTTGATTTACCGCCTTTTTTAAAAAAATTGTTATATATAAGTTTTCAGTTCAGTAACTTCGAATTTCGATTAAATTTATTTAATAAATATGGCTCTGAATGTCCCGTTATAATTTAACCAGCAGCAAAACTTAAACTTTATATGGGAAACAACAGCAAAAGTGTCAGTTAAATTCCTTGGTATAAGCTTACGGGATATTGAGGTTAATATCCGTTTAAATTTTAAATAAAAATTAAAAATTTATTTGGGGACATCAAAAGATCTCATTTTTCACTAAACCCTAAGATCTGCTTTAAATGCAATGAAAAAGGATCATAACAGAAAACTTCCAGCCTATGACACCCCTATGTAAAAATCATCGGTTCCTATCCAAATTTTCACAACACCGAATTCAAAATTGTTTTTTTTTTGCTGGTATAGAGAAAATACACTAGCCCAACAAAAAAAAGTAGCAAAAGAAGAGAAAAAGAAAAGAAGCAGTGATTTTGATTCCAGTGTTTTGGATCGGATCCGTGTTTGAATCGGAACCAATGATTTTTACTAGGGGTGTCAAAAAAAGAAGCAAAAGAAGAGAAAAAGAAGCAGTGTTTTTGGTTCATGTGTTGTAAAAATTTGGATCAGAACCAATGATTTTTACATAGGGGTGTCAAAGGGTGAGTTTTCTTTTATGATACTTTTTCATTGCATCTATTTTTTGTGGGGCTATGTTAAGGCTCATGTCTATAGGGACAAGCCCGCAATGGTTGACGCACTGGAAGCCTATATTGAAGAATTTATTCGTGAGACACAGGCGAATTTTTTGGAGAGAGTATGCCAAAATTGGACCCAGCGTATGAACCATTTAAGGCGCAGCCGCGGCCAACATTCACATCAAATTATCTTTAAACATTGAATTATATAGACCGTTCTATCGAAGATTTCATATATTTCTTTAAATTGTGTGTTTTTTTTAAAATCAAATCCGAAAGCTCTTAAAAAATCACCCATTAGTATAACAGTTTTTCCACGTGAAATCCGAACAACCTTCTATGCTTTAGACTTCATTACTATATTTTATTTTTGCGTTGAGTACTTTTCTTTAATAAAACCTAAAAACATGTTGCTGTGTCCTTAGTTTTGCGGGCCACTGTACACATGATTATATGTAAAACAATTTTAAGAATTGCATCAACTCCAAATTTATTCCCAAATTTGTTGTCTAGAATTAGAAGAACAATTTGAAATTCTCCTTATGTAATTGAGATTTTCAGGGTCATCTAATTGGGAAGTACCACGCATCTGACATTCGTGCCCAATTAGGTATAAAAGTTCGCTTTATATTTTAAGATTAAATAAATAGAGGTTGTCATCTAATTAGCACACCCACCAAACACAATTTTTATTAAAGTTAATTCACAGTTCTTAAAAATTATTTTATTGGTTAAATATTTTTTATAGTCTTGCAACTGTACCGTTTTTATGTTATAGTACAGGGGTGCCCAAAAGTTCCTTATGGAAGAGCAAACACCAAAGAATAACTAATATTGATTCAATATATTTTATTGTAAAAACAATACATACAAAGAAAAAAAAAATATTTCATATCATACGTAAAAAAAAAAAAATCTACATTGATGATCGATGTCGTCAATGTTCACCAGCAAAGCATACAAAAGTGTTGTTGCTTTGCACTTGCGTGTATACAGTGAAGAACAAAACAAAAACTAATAAGACAAAGTTGTTAGTGTATTTCGTATTGCTAGTGAGCACCAAGCGCATAGGGCTTGGGCACCCTTGTTATAGTACATACAAAACAAATAAATAACAATTTACTGAGAAGAAATTATTTCCTTTTGAAATATAAGTATTAAATAAACTGTATGTTGTGTTTTTTTTTAATATTTTGTTTGTTAAACCTTTTGTTTAATTACCACCTCCAATCTTCATGGCAAGCTTTCAATAAGAGCTTTGCATCTTGATGAAGGATTAAAGTTCCAAGTACATTGAACAGCTTCCCACCATTCAGACAGATTTTATGGTTGTTTTAAACCTGCCTCCACGTCACTCCAAAAAAACTTATTTTTGGAATGAAATCGGCTTATTTATATAAACCTTTCAAAATTAGGTCGAGTGTTTATATTTTTATTTCAAACGATTGGCTTGTACTGTGCTATGCTGCATTCAATTAAACTATTTTCATTTAGCCTGTGGCGGGATAGTTTTACTGTTCCTTAGACACATTTTTTTTTTAATTTCTAATGAACGTATAAAAGGTTTCTTCCTTACATAAGTGGTGATTATTCTATCTTCCATAGCTGTAGTCTTCCTCGGTCTCTTAATTCTTTGAAAGGTTTCGCATGTTTTGTTTTTCTTTTCCATGTTAATTTGTAACTATTTTTCGAGATCTGCCTATGTTCCCGGCGATTTCCGAAATATTTTTACCTTGTTTTTTTAATGATAAAAATAATTTTCGTTTTTTTTACCTATTTTCACACAAATAAAAATTTTGTTCACAGTAAAATGTGAAATTTTTTTAATAAAACATTTTTTAAATATTTTTCAGAGTGGGCTAATTAGTTTATCAGTTTTGTAAATAATGTTTCTTAAATGAAATTTAATGTTAATATTTCAAATCTTGCATGTAATTTGTTAAGTATATCGTATTATAGACAATAATTTACATACATAATAATAAAAATAATGTCTTTTTTTGTTAAGAAATAAAAGTACGGAAAAAATTGTGTGGTGGGTGGGCTAATTATGTCTCCACCACTGTATGTGAAAAAAGTGATGGGAAAGCAACTATGACAAATGCACTAAATACAAATCGTCACCTAAAATACAAAAGGGCGTAACTAACCTTTTTATTTTTTACGGGGCAAGCAATAAATGCACTAGACAATTTAACAAATTCGAAAATAAATCTGACAGTTTTGATGATAGAACGATAACATTTTGTGAAAAGATGTAGTTCAATGCAGTACTTTATAATCACTCAACCCCATTTGAAATTATTACAGGGAAACTAAAAAACTTGGAAATTCTACTTGGATATGTACAATTACCTTTAATTCTTAAATGTTTTACTGAAAAGTTTAACTCGACAATTCAATTTGCTTTGGCTTTTGTTGAGCATGATTATGATGTTTACAATGACTGGATATCGCTATATCTGACGTGTTAAGTATAATAGTACGTCGATGTGAAGAACAATCAATTAAAAAGCACATGTATCAAGCATTCACTTTTAAATACCCTTTCAAATAAAGTGAAAACTTTTGTTTTAATGTTTTTTGTTTTGTTTTTTTTTTTAAGGTATATAAGATGCAAATTTACTTCATGATAGTAGTAATATACATAATTAAACGTCTACATAAAAATTAATATGATGCAAACCATATTTTTAGTATTTGATTCTTTTTTAAACCGTATGTGGTTTTTTTTTGTTCTTTTTTTATTATTTATTACAGTGCAACTACAAGGAATGAGTTTATCAAACCTTTCATAATTTATGAATAATCAAATTATTTTCTTTTTTTTTATCAATTATTAATTTATCAATAATCAAATTATTTTCTTTTTTTTATCAATTATTATTTAATCGATTAAAATTAGAATAATCATTATATACTAATAAATAATTACGTAAAAATATTATTCTTAGTTTCTGTTTTTCTCATTGTTTTCTTTTTATATCATAATCATTATTATAATTAATCATTAATTAGTTTTATTTATATTAATATATATAATTTCTTTTTTTTGTTTTGTATTTTTTAACGTAAATTGTGTTGATGCTTTTTACTAATTGCAACGGTATGGAGTAAAAATCGGCATTTTTAAAATACACTTTATTAATATCCCTAGAAAGATGCGTATTGTATGTTGTTTTTGATATTGTTGTATGTTTGTAATCGTAATAAAATTGTTTTATTAGCAGTAGCTTGTTTTTCATGTATTTGTTATTGGTGTTTTATACTTGTATCTTTTCTCTCGCTTTTTCAGGCATATAATGTTGTAAGATAGATTTATCTTTTTTAGTTTATTTCTTATAAAATGTGATTGATATTTAAATAAAAAATTTAAAGTTAATAACGACGACAGCACAAGCCGATAATTGCGTATCAAACAATTGAATTGTACCAAAATCCACTGAGCTTTCTGCCTCAGGTTATGTTGCTGGATGTGTATTGTTCTTATCAAACCTCCAAACAGATTATCCCGTACGTAATAACTACACTTGTGTTGTATGCATGCAATTGTGTATGTGTTTGTGTGTCCGCCTGTCTGTTCGTTTGCCTTCAAATCATAATCAATAAAATGTATCTGATCGTTTATACTGATCAGTAGTCAGTGCCCCAAATGCGATCTGAGTTGGGATATTCGTTGTCCTAAAAAGAAAAAAAGAAAGTTATTTTATTAAAGTATTTATGCTAACATTGACACCATTATATGAAATGTAAACGATCAAGATAAAGAAGATTATTATTACAAGATGGTATATTAGGCAAAATTTCTTAAATATTCACAACACAGACAGGTTATTAATGACATATGTCAAACAAGAATTCCCGAACCGTATGGTTATTTTGACATTGCAATGATTTGCAAACTGAGATAGAAAAAATAAAGTCCATATAAATTATTTGGTCATATTTTTTTGTATATCTATCCCTTTCTGTGCATCACTGCAATTTTCACATTTCCTTTTACTCATTTTCTAGTCGCCATTTTGATTCAATCAGCTTTTTCCTGTCTGGTAGTCTGTGATTCACACTAAAAAGTCAATTTTATTCAATTTTGATCAAATATTGTCATAACCAGTACAAAACTGATTTATTGATTCAGTGAACTATTTTGAAGTTTTTAGGGTTCGAAACTGCTTATTTGCCAGCACCACAAAGAACTTTATTTATAAATAAAACTATAAAAAAGTAAAGAAAAAATATTTTCAGAAAAGTCCTTGGGATAACAATAAAAAACAATTTTTGTTTAACTTCTTTAGTGTAATGCACTTCTTTCGACGGTGGTAACACATTTCGATACCCCTAGAATAGTACGATTTATCAAACTCCTCAAAAACACCTGAATTTCCGATATGCTTTGCTCATTCGTACAAAATATTTTTCCTCCAAATTGGGGAACAAATAATAGTTGCCAGAGACCGGATAAGGAGATTTTGTGTGTAAGGAGCAGTTCGTATTTCAACAACATCAATTTGTCCGTAGCCATTTTCATAGTTGTTTTTGGTTCAGTAGTGACTGTCACGTGATCAAGTTGATTTTTCTTTCAATATACGTTCTAGTTGCTTTAAAACTGTCTATATTCTTGATGATGAATTTCATTTAAAAATCAAGATAAAACTGAAATTTTGAACCCGACCACCTCAGATATCGATGAAATTTTGTTTATAGCTAAATTTGATCAACACAAACAAACTCTCATTTTTATAAATGACTGTTTTGCGATTTTTCGGGCGTGGCGCAGTGGGAAAGTTTTCAAAAAAAAAGGCGAAAATAGTCGAAAAGAGCTCCATTTAAACTACAATAACTCAGAATCGGCTGAACCGATTTACATGATCTTGGTATCATTAAAAAGATACTTTAACAGACTTTATGACATTTATAACAAAAAATTCAAAAAGATCAAGGGTTTTTTTACAGTGTATTATTTTAGAAAGGTTTATCCTTCACCTATACCATATCAAAAAATAAAAATGGGTTCTTTTTTAGTTTTTTTTTATATAATTTATTAAGTAGTGTCACTTCTAGTAATTGCCCTTATATTTTATATTTACAGGTAAAATAAATAAACATTGTCCCAGAAAAATTAATTAATATGTCGTAAAATTATTATTATTATTTTTGTCTGAAAAATTTTTTGGAAAAAACATTGATGACTTTTTTATGATTCTCAAAATTAAAAAAAAAGTAATAAACAAAAGGTTATTTGATTTTTATGATTGCGTTAACAAACTAAAAAACGGTCATAAATGTTCGTGGACAATTAAAAGGGAAACAGCAAAGTGCAGTTTTTTAATTATTTGGGTTTTTTCCGTTGGCTACCTGCATGATTTTTTTACAGAAATTGAATCCACATTTATGAGTGCTCATGTTTAAAATATGCACCCATTCATAAGTACCTGCCAGTAAAATATTGAAAAATACGTAGTATTTATAGGTGTTCCTTACCGATTTTTGTCATTCAACAAGTGCCAACGAACGCGAAAAGTATAAGCGATTACAATTTTTACGCGTATATTTTAAAAATTTGAGTGAATATGAATTCAAACAATAAGTACAGATGCATAAAAATATCGAATAAGTGTTGCGTTTCGCTTCGTAAAATAAGTGAAAACGAGGCTGCAAATATAATTGCATATTTTCCAGCTGTTGCCAGCATTCATTGTAGCCGTATTTGCGAGACTTGCCGGAATACACTGAGAAAAGCGCGCAGTCGTAATGAATCCAACGTGGAGCAGAATGAAGTCTCAAATTATTTACCAACAACGCCCAGCGATGAAATTAGCGAAGAATTGAATGAACTTCAAACTTGTACCAGCCGTAATACAAACATCGAAAGCAACGAACTCATTGAAAATATAAATGATCATATTATTCCTCATCTACCAAACCAAATGTCGTCTCTTAAAAGGAAATATATCAAACGAAATGCATACAGAAATAGAAAATCACTGCAAATTTTGGAAAATGTAGCAGATTCACTTGGAGCTGATCCATTGTCTGATTTGTCAGCGCAACTTGAAAACGTCAAAGCCATTTACGAAGAAATTTTGCAAAACATCAAATATCAAATAGAGAACAGCTCAATTCTTTTGGAACAGCAAAAACTTTTATCTCTCTTACCAATCAATATGAGTCACGCAGAAATTTAAGATCGTTTTGGGGATGATATATCTCACGATTGTATCAAAAAAAGTAAAGATATCCAAAGGAATAAAACAAAGTTTGCAGATATCAATCTTTTTAAAATGAGCAGACGTAGTTTACCAACCGAAACTCTAAGCACAGTCAAGTTATTTTATGAAGATGATGAAATTAGCCGAATGATGACAGGATCTCAAGATTCAATTACTCTTAAACAAGGAAACTTACGTGAAAAAGTTCAAAAAAGACTGATGTTATCTTCACTACGCGAATCTTACTACGAATTAAAAAAAAAACCCCCTTGGCCAAAGTGGGTTTTACAAAATTTACAATGTTAAGGCCAAAAAATTTTATGAAACTTGGAGTTGGAAACCAGCAAAATATCTGTGTATGCACATTGCATCAGAATATGAAATTGATGTTTGAAAAAAGTGGCTTAAAATCAATTTGTATTGAAGGAGAATGCACATTTACCGACTACAAAGATGTTCTCAAATTCGTTGTTTGTAATGGTGACATAGAAAAAAGCGAGTGTTGCGTTTCAATGTGTGGTCACTGCTTCAAAAATTTAAATAATCTAAAAACGCATATGCTAAAACATTTTGAAAATAACCAAACTGAAGAAATAATATACAAAAAGTGGAATACAACGATTAGATGTGTTCTGGAAACGTTAACAACTAACTGAACACATCAAAGTTCTGATTCCGCATCATTTCATAGCAAAGCGACAATCTGAATTTATCAGCAATAAAAGAGCGGCGCTGTTATCAGGAGAAATGTGAATTCAAATGGACTTTGCTGAAAATTATGCATTTCTTGTAAAAGATGCCGTGCAAGGATACCATTGGAATAATGATCAGGCTACAATACATCCGTTCGTTATTTATCACACTATGGAACATTTTTGGGATTGTTGTCTGGGGGGTGAGAAATTCCAAGTCAGGGTGATGGTACTATTTCAGTATAGTAAAACCCTCAAAGGGTTTGGCGTTCGTATGTGTCAGTTTTTTTTTATGACCTTTTAAATTTTTTCCTTATCTTGATGTTTTTTCGCTTAGTTGTAACATTTTGGCAAAAACGTAGTTTAACATAACTCGAGAACCACTTGTCCGATTTTGCTAAAACAAACTCAAAAAAATTACAATTTCTTTAATTTCTTTAATCCGTTCATATAACGTTTTTCTTTATAATCAACAGTTTTGCCGGTAAAAATAAATTTGTGGAGAAAAAAAATATTTTTTTGCCTAAAAATTAAATTTTTTTTTAAATTCATAAAAAATCCAAAACGGAAAAAGGATCAAGTGTTATTAATTTCATGTAAAGTCACATAACCTATAAACAAAATGCGACATAGATCATAGAAATCGATTAACGCGTTCTGCTTTTATTTACAATTAAGTGAAGGCATCCCATTTTGACAAGAATATTGATATTTGTTTTTATTCAAAATAGTGTCAATTATCGCCTTTTTTATAAATTTTTCCCAATAACTCCAGACTTCTGGCCATAAACTACTAAAAAAATTAAGTAAACATTTTTATTTTATTTATTTATTTTTATTTATTTTAATAAATATTGCCTAGACTTTTTCGATGGTGGTTGTTCGGGACTAGTGGCATCGCATTCATCGCTATCATCAGTTTCTGAACCACACATAATGTCAATGTGTGACTCCACTGTTGGCCCTTCTGCATCTCCTGAAAATTCTTTATCATCAAGATCATCCTTGTCTTGCCACACAAGCTTACTCCACCAGCAAATTTCCGCAATTACTGCACTCGGCGACTTTTTGCCTCTATATCTGTAAGTTTTTGTTTTATTAAAATGAGTTTGAAAAAATCAGTATTACCTCATTTCAAATGGCATAGCAACTTGATGATAGCGTTCACCTTGTTCATCAGATTCGGTAGCCAATTGTTTGCTGAAGTAGTCCAGATGATGATGTAAATAATGGATTTTCAAGGACATGTGGACACCAATTTCCGAGAATGCTCTTAACATCCTTGCGACAGAAACATCGTAGTTGTTAGAACGATGCTTTCCCAACAAGCCTTCTATTACTTCTTTGATTGCCTGCCATGCATTCAATTCAGCGTCAATCAAAATATTGTTGAATGCGTCACTTTTAATCAGCTTTCGTATATCTGGACCATTTACTACGCCTGATTGGAAAAAATTCATTTGTTAAGATGGAAAATCATGGGAAATGAATGTGATATTATAACTTACCTTCTTTAATTTTACTTTCGCTGAGTCTCGGGTAAATTAGTTTCAAACACAAGAAAACTTCATCTCTTTTGGCGACAGTTTTGATAAAATTCTTAACAATTCCAAGTTTAATATGCAGTGGAGGCAGCAATATATTCTCCTTCGGCACTAGAGGCTCACAAATAATATTGGCCGTTTGTAACCTGCTGTGCTCTCTGAGTTTCCATCCGTGGCATGCATATTGGTCACCGGAAAATCGTGTGTCCCAATCGCACAAAAAGCACATATATTTTATATAGCCGCTTTGAAGACCGCAAAGCATTGCTACAACTTTTAAATCGCAGCATATGCGCCACATATGTTTGGCGTAGTTAACCATTTTTAAAATATTTTCCAGTGCATCATATGTTTCTTTCGTTTCTGTACTATAGGCGATTGGAACTGAAGGTTTTTTATTGGTCTTATGCAGTAAAACCGCCTTCAAGCTGAGTTTTGAACTGTCAATAAATAATCTCCAGTCATCTGCTTCATATTTTATTTCCATTGCGTCCATCAATTTTCCTACATCCGGGCAATATGCAGAAGTTTTTTCATCATTCACAAGGAATAAACTTTGGAGTGTTGCCTGACGACTTCGATAAGCTGTGACTTTCACACCGGGTGCCAACAAATTGTTTGATTTCAAAATGGAAGCCAGCTCTTCCGATTTATGCTGTGTTAATTCCAACTTGGCAACAATTGAATCAAGCTTATTTTGATTTATTAAAATTGGCTCATTGGATACTGATGGCTCATATGGGGGATCATCACGTGCATGATATGTCGGAGCAGTCGTAGAAGAGAAAATATCTGGGCTAGAAGCTTTTGGCACAGGAATATGGTCCGAATGAGGCAATGGTGTTGCGGCACTTGCAACACCAACGTAATTATACGATTTTCTTATCCTGTTTGCGGCTCCTTTATTCGCACATGCATAGCAATTCAATGGATTAGTCCAAGTCATTGGGATACCGAATGGCATACTTTCACGTCTTCTATTTTTCCAATCCATTAGACGGTTGTAGCAGCTTTTACACACTATATTTGGTACCCAATTTTCGTTCACTATAACATTTTGGTTGAAGTACATCTCGTATGTTTGAACAAAATCAGTACTGAAATTTCTCCTTTTTTATGTGTTGAGACATATTGACCACAGCAGTAGCAAAAGCTATTTATATCTGGCTTGCACAGTTCCATATTCTGTTCAGTTTTGTTCACTTTTAAAAAACTGGAGAAAAATCACTTTTACTGTTCGCGTTCGTCGGCACTTGTTGAATGACAAAAATCACAGAACCAGTGTGAGAAAGAGAAGAAGTATAATGACAATGCATGTTTTATGTGAACATTACAGAACCAGTGTTGCCACATCAATATTTCTCTTTTAGTACAGTAGAAAAATATGAGAGAGTTCGGCTTGTGAGTGTCAATGTTTTCTCCAAATAATGTTGTGCATATCTGGAGCAAATTTTTGAAATTCATACATTTACCTAATTGTGGATAAATGAGAAACGCGTGCATCGATTTTCATGATCTATGCCTTTTTTTGCTCATGAGTTATGTGACTTTACGCGAAAGTAATTAGTTTTTGCACTTTTTTCCATTTTGGATTTTTTATGAATTTAAAAAAAAAAAAATATTTAAATTTTTAGGCAAAAAATACTTTTTTCCCTTTATACATTCATTTTTAACTTCGAAAGTGTTGCACATATAGGAAAACGGTATAGAAACAGATTAGAGAAATTGTAATTCTTAATTTTTCTAAGTTTGTTTCATCAAAATCGGACAAGTGGTTTTCGAGTTATGTTAAACTACGTTTTTGCCAAAATGTTACAACTAAGCGAAAAAACATCAAGGAAAAAATTTAAAAATTCATAAAAAAAACTGACACATACGAACGCCAAACCCTTTCAGGGTTTTACTATACTGACCTAGTACCATCAGCTTAACTTGGAATTTCTCACCCCCAGATTGGCTGTTGTACTGTGTTACAAAGGTAATTATTTTAAGATTTTGGTATTAGTAAACACATCCATCCACACTCATCAAAATATTTAATATTTTTTATTTATTTGTTTTTTTCCTTTGTTTGTTTATTTTCAGATAACGATAAATTAACTCATAAAAGCTTTGCCATAATATCTGATTGCAATACCCATGATAGTATAGCAGTTCATCTATTTCAAAAATGATACAGTTCGTGAAGGCCAATATAACCAACAATATTAATAAAATCATTTACGTATCAGATGGTGCAGGAGCACAATATAAAAATAAATATAACTTCATTAATTTATGCCATCACAAATCTGATTTTGGTATTGACGCTGAATGGCACTTTTATGTTACCAGTCACGGAAAATCTGCATGTGATGGAATCGGAGGAACATTGAAGAGAGGTGCTCGAAATTATAGTATTGCAAATAAAAATGAAATCCAGACAACCAGGCAACTCTATCACTAGGCATCAGAAACATATAAGACCACCATACAAGTTGCTTACGCAGATGCTGACGAATACAACAACGTTAAAGAAAAGCTATTTTCAAGATATAAAGAAGCTCAAACTATAAGAGAAACTCAAGGCTTTCATTCATTCAATCCGATAAATGAAACTTTTGTACATGTGCGCAGATATTCTGACTGTGCCAAATTTGAGCAGCGCAAAATTTCTTACAAATAATTAACTTAAAAAAAATGTAATCATTATTCGAATTATTTCGAAAACTTTCGGTACGTATTACTAGAAGTGACACTACTTAAAAAATTTGGGTTAAAACATATTCACAATTTTCCTGGGACAATGTGTATTTATTTTACCTGTAAATATAAAACATAAGGGCAATTACTAGAAGTGACACTACTTTATAAATTATATAAAAAAAAACTAAAAAAGAACCCATTTTTATTTTTTGATATGGTATAGGTGAAGGATAAACCTTTCTAAAAAAATAATACACCGTAAAAAAACCCTTAATCTTTTTGGATTTTTCGTTAGTTAAAATTTTCTTTTTGTTATAAATTTTTTACAGTGTAATTTTTTTTAAACGTGTCATAAAGCCTGTTAAAATATCTTTTTAATGATACCAAGATCATGTAAATCGGTTCAGCCGATTCTGAGTTATTGTAGTTTAAATGGAGCTCTTTTCGACCATTTTCGCGTTTTTTCGAAAACTTTCTCACTGTGCCACGCAAAAAAGTCATTTCTAAAAATGAGAGTTTGTTTGTATTGATCAAATTTAGCTATGAACAAAATTTCATCGATATCTGAGGGGGTCGGGTTCAATGCATCTCGATTTTTACATGAAATTCATCTGATGTAAAATGAATAATTTGTTGCGAATATTATCATAAATTATGTTCCGGTGTTAATAATTTAATATAATTGTTATTAGTTTGAAAAGTCGACAATGAATTAAAAAAAAATTTATTTTCATTAAGAACAGAAAATACAAATTACAATAATCAAAATAAAATGTTTTAAAAACAAAAACATATACAAAGTATATATTATGAGTGTTCACTCTCATTCTTCCACACCCACTTGATTTAACACCTATGAACATAAGATCGCAGCAAGGACAATGGTTCATGCTTGTTAATAACTTCGTCAGAATGTCTGCAACCATTTCCTTAGTATAAGATGCTGAATAGTAACTTTCTTATCTTCAACTAAACCTCTTATAAAATAATGCCTTATGCCAGTGTTGCCAAAAGATTTTTCATGTTTTATAAGAGTTTGAAAAAACCCCTACCTTCCCCTACTCACCCAAAAATATTTCCCCACAGTTATCCCTACCAAACATTTCAGTTCAATTTGAAATAAACACAAGATTAAAAACAAGTAAAAAAGGGCTGTGCCGAATCTTTGAATATCCTCCACCAAAGGGGATGAAGATGATATACGTATATACTAAATTTTGCATGAACTGTAATATGAATATGTTTTGTCAATTTATGTAACGAACTTTTGTTATTTAGTTTTAGCAATGTTATTTACAGAGGTCTGCTCTGTTAGCGACTTTAACATTGTTCGTTAACTTAGTTATCATAGTATGTAAGACAATAAATGTAATCGAACAATAAGAAGACTTAATAACATTTTTACTTACTTAACAGAAAAAAAAAAAAACAGAAAAATTGTACAAATTTGTATGGAAAATTTAGAGGTACCTTCACATTTTCACTCATAACTTTTGAACCGCTTGACCGATTTTGCTCATTTTAAATACTAAACTGCTCGGGAGGATGTACAATAATCTGGGTAAAAATAGGCACCCCCGCTTGCGTCTTCTCGTCGTGATGGTGATTTCAACAGACAGACAGACAGACGGACATCGCTAAATCGACTTAAAATTGCATAAGGATCACGAATATATATACTTTATGGGGTCTTAAACCTATATTTCGACATATTACAAACGGAATGACAAACTGATATATACCCTCACCATATATGGTGGAGGGTATAAAAATAACATTTTATTTAAAGTTTGTAAATTTTTATATTTCACGTTGTAACATATAAAAAAAATGTTTTGTACTTTGAATTTAATTCAGGTAAAAATATGGTTTGATACGTATAACACTTAGGCCCATTATTATAACTTGCCTTAAAGGTGCGTGTTAGTTAAAGGTAACTTTAGCTAAAGTGAGGAATAAAATGACCTTTAACTATTTTTGGTTATTACAACTTCCTTATAAAATAAAATAAAATTTTTTCAAAATATGGCATTACCAGAGCAAAAACCGTTTACTTTTGACAAATTAATATGGTTTTTAAAAATACGTAGTGGCAACAACGTACTTTTATTTATTTATTTATTTACTTAAAACAAACAAAAAAAAAATTTATGACGAATTGTGTCATAAATAAAAATATTTGTTGTAAAAAATATACAATGCGACACCGAACACAGAAATAAACCAAACAGCAAAGATACGGTCAAAAAACTACACTGCAGAGCAGAAAATATGGTAACTTCAAATGCAAAAAACTTACGTTAAAAGTAAGATGTACTTACCTTTAGCTTATCGGTCACTTTTAGGTTAAAGTATACTTATAATAACGAAAATCTAATAATCTGTCCGTTATCTTTCTAACTTTAGCTGTCGGCAGGTTATAATAATGGGCCTTAATTTGTTATATTGAGAGATCTTTATACGAAAAAAGTTTTTTATATGACTAGATTCACATTTAAATTTACACAGTCTATTTCATTACATTTTACCTTATAGTGCAAATAGAATTGAAAAAATTCTCTCAGCGTCGGCATTCGCATGAGGTAATCCAAGTATTGTTTTTACCAATTTTGATAAATTTGGAAATATCATATTATCATTAAAATCTTTTGTTTTTATTATATTAGCCCAAAATTTAACCAAGGCCATAGTATAAAAAGATTTAATTTCATTGTAAAATTGCACTTTAATGTTCGAAATTCTTGTGTTAGATCACTAAGGTTTATCTTATATTTTTCACATATTGAATCAAATTTATATTCATTATTATTTTCGGGAAAAGCTGCCATGAAATTTAAAAACTCAATTTCTTTAAAGATTGAATTTGGTGTAAGTGAAAGTCTTTTTTGAATATCTTTCAATGCCGTCAAGTAAAAATTTAGGATAACAGCTTCCTGTGGCGAATTCTTCGTATCCATTACCAAGAAAAGCATCTTTAATTGAAAGACAAATATGGTGTGACCTTACAGCACAATAAGTTTTTAAGTCTGATTTTTTAATATAGTTTTGACCCGATTTCAGAAATATCTTAGATGATTCTGAATGTAGAAGGTTAATCAAGGGCTTTTGAAACATTAAAATAAAATAATATAAAAAGTATTTAAGAAATATTAAATATGCCTTGTTACATTCATTCAAGAATTCATTGTAAATAAGTTCTGCACATTTCAATTTGTCCCTTGGGTAGAAAAATTTAAAAAATTTAAGTAAAACTTGCCAATTACACAAAATGCTCTCAACAGAGGCTTTGTTGGCAATAATTGCTGCGGAATGGCATGCGCATTTTATTGACTATCATTCAATAGACGTGAAGCAAAGGAATTTGTATGTCCCGCCATTACATTTTCTCTAACGCAGCTCAGTTCATTTACGTTGGATATGGAAATTGAATACTTTAACAAGTATTCTTTAAAATTTTCGTAGAGGGCTGCAGCCCTCCCATCCGATGCAACTTGCAAATGGTCTAAGAGTTGTATACTTATTTGCTCCTTCTCTTTGTCATAAAATCGTACAAGAATGAAAGACTTCTGTGAGAAGATATGTCAGTGCATCTGTAACTTTGTACCTAATTTTTATACCCTCCACCATATATGGTGAGAGTATATATCAGTTTGTCATCCCGTTTGTAACATGTCGAAATATAGGTCTAAGACGCCATAAAGTTTATATATTCGTGATCCTTGGCAATTTTAAGTCGATTTAACGATGCCCGTCTGTCTGTTGAAATGGCGATCACGACGCGAAGAAGCAAGCGGGGGTGCCTATTTTTAGCCAGATTATTGTACATCCTCCCGAGCAGTTTGGTATTGAAAATGAGATAATTCGGTCCAGCCGTTAAAAAATTATGAGTGAAAATGTGAAGATACCTCTAAATTTTCCATACAAATTGGTGTATTTTAGTACAATTTCATAGTAGCGACTGGTATATAATATATTTTCTCATAGTTTTTCACCAGTCGCTTAGAAATTAATAATATTTTGTATTCACCTTAAATATTTTTTCACCACTAAAATTTTTTTTCACCACAAACAATTTTTTTTACAACAAAAAATTCGTTTTCGCATCCAAAAAACTTTTTACCTCAAAAAATTTTTTTCACCTCCATAATTTTACTTCAAAAGTTTTTTACATTATTTTATCAAAAACAGTAGAAAACACTTTTTTTAGGATATTGGTGGAGGGTTTTCAAAGATTCGGTACAGCCGAATTTAAGCCTTTTTTACTTGTTTTGTCTTCTCTTCATCTGCATTTTGGCTTTCCTAGCTTGCAATTTTTCACTATTTGGGAATCTGACACTATGTCTTTTAAAATTGGGACTAAATGATCAACCACTTGATCGCCGCATTGTGCTCAGAAAAACATACTCGGTCGAATTACTCGGTTGAAATTGACAATAAGCTATTAAGTTTATTTAGCAAAAAAAAAGTCGGCAATGGTTTGGTTTTTTCATTGACAACACATTTATTTTGTGAGATTTTGAGTTTGCATGCTTTTTCAATTCAGATTTTCCGCAGCTCATATGTTTCCCACAAGCATTACATTTACATTAGGGAATTTCCCCTACTATTGGAAACGCTGTCACCTGAACAATCAGCATCTCAGAATTCTTCTATGTTTTGTACATTTATGACACTACATCATGCGTTTAACTGCTTGCCAAACAGCTCTACCAGGTTCATTGTTATATTTAGCTAAATCCCCCACTGCCCAATTGCTTCTTGATATTTAGTTTCTCTTATTTCATCTTCTAACTTTGGACACATATTTTTAAAAATCTTTTTATTTACATCTAACGGTAACAGGTTTAGAATCCTGATCTTAACGTAAAAGGTAGTATGTAAACATATATAGCAACGTAAGTTATTTCTTGATCTTTTAACTTGTAGTAAATGTTTTTGATTAAATAAGACCCATCTTCTTAAGTATATTTTCTAATTTCTTATTCGAAACTCGACTTTCTTGCTTTAGACCATATAAGGATTTTTTTAAGTTTACATACCAAATTACTATTTGCTCCTAAGCCTTCAGGAATCTTAATGTAGATCTGCTCATCAAGTTTGCTTTGCAGGAATGCTGTAATAAGATCCATTTATATATGGGATTATTCCCTTTAGGTTTATGACATCCCAAGTACCAGTTTCAACCAGAGCATTGAGTTCTTCAAGCATAGCTTTTTCCAGTGTTCTTTTTGCTTACTTTCAAGCGCCTCTTTTACAGTTTTCAGTTCTATATAGTGAATATGTTACACTGCATTACATTCCTAATATAATAAAGCCGCCAAAAAATTGCTAATAAACGCAATATATGTGCTAAAGCATCTAAAGATTTAATTGCTAATGTATCAATTTTATCAAAAGAAATACAAGAATTAAAACCAGGGTTTAAAATACTGTGATTCGTTAAGAAGTTTTTCTTTTACCTATAACTTCCAATAATTTAAAAATTCCAGCACTAGTCATAAATTTCAGTTTTTCAAAAAACAGCCATTGTTTTAAAAAGTTTTTGTTTTCTTAATATGCTTTAACTTGCCTAAACAGTTTAAGCATCAAGTAAATTTTTCTGCTTTATCGATAGAATAGTTTTTTAATTATCTGCTGGTAGCTGCAAAAAACAATAACTGTCGGCTGTGCAAAAGAATAGCTTTTCAATTATGTGCTGGTAGGTTAAAAAACCATAATAACGATAACACGGTGCTACACTGAAAAAGAACTTGCGAAATGACCTAGTGTAGGTTACATGGGACTGTATATATTAATATATGACTTATACAATACCATATATACATATATGAAATGACCTAGTGTAGGTTGTAGGTCTAGCTGAGTGTATTATATAACCGGTTTTAAAAGTTGCAATATACCCTAAAAATTTCGAGATATGGGGAAAAGAGGATTTTTTTTTGGACTGGCGCACTTAAACTTTTCTAACTCAGTCATTTTTTAACCGATTTTGAAAAGGTCAACGGCATTAATTGGAAATGAACGCGCTTTCTCTTGATTAGAAAGAGTACTATAACTTTGTCAATTTTCAACCGATTTACACGAATAAATGCTTGTTTTACTCAGAAGGACACTGACTTTAAGATTATTTTGTTTTAAATGCTGTAGCTGACTCTCTTTTCAATTTTGGATGTCACACACACCAGGTCGAGTACAACTTTTTAAATAATAATTTTGTCACATATTTTAAATTAAATATAAAAAAAATATTAATTAAATAAAATAAAAATTTTATTAATGAGAAACAATTCATTAAATATACTTCTTTATAGTGTTGTATACAATTTAAAATGATATAATATATACCATATCTTAAATAAATCATACATAATTTTATAAAGATCAATATATAACCAGACATGGTAATATATAATTATATATTCTAATGTATACTAACATATGTATTTATATTTGATAATATATTAATAGATAAGGCCACATATGATTATATGATAGCAAGCTCTGAAACTAAAAGCTTTGACATGTTATATATCATTGCTTAGATGATGATAAGAGATTAACGCATTCCTAAACCAAATCGTAGTCTTATTAAAAGTTGTCACTATTACCATTAAGATGGCACTTAACATTTTAAATAACTACATAAAATAGTTACTAATGAATAGTAAACAAAACAAACATTTAATTATGATCTCGAGCCTAATAAATTTTAAGAATATATAATTAGAACAGAGAGATCGAATAATATATACAGAATTTACATAAATAAATTAGTTTAAAAACATTTCACGCCGCGAACTCTGTTGTGTAATAT
Source organism: Eustalomyia histrio (assembly GCA_949748255.1). Classification (NCBI taxonomy): domain Eukaryota; kingdom Metazoa; phylum Arthropoda; class Insecta; order Diptera; family Anthomyiidae; genus Eustalomyia; species Eustalomyia histrio. The sequence continues at coordinate 172,414,037 of OX456523.1, read as the reverse complement.
ATATTTTTTTTTTTATTTCTTTTAAATTATTTTGGGGGAGGGGCGACATCTCCTCTGGATCCGCGCCTGGATATGAATAAACTAAAACTAAATGAAAGTTAAACAAAAGTAATGAAAATAAATATGAACAATGAATCAATAGTTAAAATTAATAATATAATAAAAGAAGTAGACCAAATTAGAACAGCGGTTAACATTTATAACACTATGATAAAACCACATTTTGAAATTGGATCTACAATTTTATATACATGTTGCACAGTAACACAAATAGAAAGACTACAAAAACCACATAATAAGGCAATGCGGTAAATTTTAAACTTTAATAAATAGATATGCATCTATTAAAGGTATGCTGGATACTCTAAAATCGCTTAATATCGCACAATGATTGGAAATGAATACTCTGCTTTTTATACAAAAAATTAAAACGGGGAATGCAATGGACCATAATCAAACAATTGAGTTATGTGAGAGAAGTATAAAGTACATACATACTTAGGAATGCGGGCAACTTCAGATTTAATCAAAAGCCACGAAACTGATAAGTTCCGCAATTATATTATTCTGATGTGGTCAACAAATGCTAATAAAAGAATGAACAGTGATTTAAAGAAAGTTAATCTGTGTATAAAATTAACTTTTGGCCAAGAATTGATTATTATTTTATTATTAAATTAAAAAGTTATTATTTAATTAAAAAAAAATCAGTAAGCAACTTTTATAAAAAGTTTTTAAATAATATTTAAAATATTCAAAAATAAGACATTTTAAGAGTGAAATATGAAAATTTTAATGTTTGCGAAACTGTGTGATTTATGTATGTATTTTGACTTTATATATTAATGCATTATTGAAATGTTATATTTGATCAAATTTGTGTTAACTAAAATATTTGTAATAACTTGACTCTAATCTGAATAAAAATTTTACCCAAAGCCTAACACCCAATTCACACGACGATTTAAAAATTACGTATTATTTTTAATTCTCTATAACAGTTACTTCCATTAACCTTACAGATTCATACAATGATTTTTCCCCATTCTACGATGTTTTTCCCCCATAGGGTTGATTTTGTTGCTTCTTTACAATCTTTATGTAACTCTAATAATATAATAATAATAATAATAATAATATTAGTTGTAATAATAATATTTCTTGTAATCATATTTCATAATATTTTTTGTTTATATATTGGAAGCTTTACAAATGGAAAATAGTTTCAATATCCTTAAGTTAAATGCAGTCCAAAAAAAGTTAAAGGCAAAACCCCTCGCAGAGATCGGATATCATACCCGCTGATAAAATATCTACCTTTAGTAATAAAACAACGTCTACTAAAACTTTATAACAATACCTTCGAAAATTGTATACCTCAACAGTTCAAATTAAGCATTGTAGTTCCTATACACAAAGCTGGAAAAGACAAAACAATAATAGAATCTTACAGACCTGTTTCACTAAACTGTTGTTTAGCTAAGACTCTGGACAAAATGATTGCAAATCGACTGTGGTGGTTTCTATCAACCAACAAGTTATTTAATAACAGACAATACGGGTTTATACGTGGAAGATCCACAATAGATAATCTTCTTTATATAGACTATTATATTGCAAATAGTTTATCAAAGAGGGAACATACAACAATAGTATCGTTGGATTTCGAAAAAACTTTCGATAGGATTGGAATACACACTACTGTGCACCAATTAAAGGAGTGGAAAGTTGGTCCACGTATTACAAAATACGTTACAAACTTCATGACAAACCGCAAATTATCAGTCAGAATTTGAAACCACTTATCTCTTTCATACCCAATTAATAATGGAATTCCGCAAGGATCGCCATTATCCGTTTTTTTATTTTTGTTGGCATATAATAAGCTCTGCTCTATTATTGAAATTAATAAGGAAATCGAGTTATTAGCCTATGCCGGTGATTTCAATTTAACATTAAACTCTGACAAGTCAAAAAATCCTAAAATTAATCTAGACAACTTATTAAACAATATAAACCGCTGGTGCAATGTTTCTGGGGCATCTCTCTCAACATATAAATGCAAGTTTATATACATATGTCGAAAAAGGCAATGTAAATGCACCATAACTGCCGCAAACTCTCAACTAACCGAAGTCGAAAACTTGAGAATACTGGGCTTGTACCTAAATAAAAGATGTACTTGGGATACGCATATAAATAATCTGACAAAATCACTAAACAGGTCACTTAATGTCATTAAACGTCTATCAAGCTACAAATTTAATTGCAATACATTAAATTTAATATCGATAATAAATGCGTTAATAATATCAAATATCAGATATTCACTACCATTTTTTTTAATTTGTGCAAAGTCAAAATTAAACCGAATAAACAAGATTCTGAATGCGGCAGTAAGATGTTTCCTTGGAGCATTTAGGACAACTCCATGTAAAAATATGCTCTATGAGTCAAACATAACACCCCTAGAAACTCAATTAAAAATTGCGCTGACCAAACTGTCGCGCACATTCTGTAATAATCCTAACAAATTTCTGGACTCCATTATGAAGAAAATCTGTAAATGAAAACTAACCGCAAAAATTCTCTCCACTGTTTAGTTTAGTCTCAAACAATTGAAAAGTAATTTAAAAGAAAAGCCTCCATGGTTACTTAACCAAAACGGTGTGAATATGTCACTCCACAAACTTAACAAAAATCAGCACAACCCGTTTCAATTTCGAACTCTCTTTGAATAACTTCGGGAAAACTTGCACTGAAACACATTCATCTTTACAAACGGCTCAAAGTCTGAAAATTTAGTTAGCTATAGTGTCACAACAGAAAGAGATGTCATCAAGGCCTCGATTCGACCACCTTACAGCTCAATTTTATCTGCAGTATTGATCGCAATATACCAAGCAATCAAATTTGTAGGCAATAAAAGTGGAAAGTATGCAATATTCACCGGTTCCTTATCTGCCTTAAAAATGATTATGAATATAATAACAACAACCCATATATTTCCCGCATAAGAAGCACCTTAATAATAAAACAAAATTGTTTAACTCTAATCTGGACACTAGGCCACTGTAACATCGACGAAAACGAGTACGCAAAATATGCCTTTAGAGCGCCACTTTTTCTTACAGAAAATTACAACACAAAAGACAAGTTAGAATTCTCAAAAAAAAAAAAAATACTATATAGAACACGACAATACTTACCCAAGGACATCAAACTGGTACAAAACAATTAACAAAGAAAAAACTAACATATACAAATATACCAATCCAGAAATCAATAAAATAAAAAGAATAGATTTCATAAAATTCCTAAGAATTCGTTTAGGGCACACCAAATTCACACATGGCTTTTATTAAACATACCCAATATCCCAATATGTAACTGCAACATCATCCGCCCGCCATCCCCAGAACACCTTCTATCCCATTGTCCCAATACCGTAACATTCGGCAACAAATTTTTAACCACAATAACCCTTTAGATATGATCTCCGATCCAACTCTGGACAGCATTAATTCTGTAATATATTTCCTAAAAAAAACAATATCTTTAAATTTATTTAAGATTATTAACATCATCAATTAACCCATCTCGAGCTGAAAGCCTATGCTTCAATTTGTAAATGAATAAATAAATAAAATGTGTTGTAAAGAGCTATTGCCACATTGAAGTAGAAAATTAAATGAAGCAACATGAAAAAAAAACGAATATGTGCGAAGAAAAATATGAAAAAAAGACACCGAGAACAGAAAATGTGATTTCTTCGCTACCCCGTTTGCTTCTCTACACCTCTCGCCTACAAACACAAAAAATCACGATTTAAAAAACATGGAAAAAATCATCATCTGAATTTGGTGTGGGTGTGAAAAAATCACAACATTAATAAAAAAAAAACTCCTGGAAGACTAAAAATTGTTTCTCTGAAAGGCTACAACCGAAATTTTGTTATAGCCCTTCAGTTCATGTTTTTTAATTGTTAATTAAATTCAGTAGTAGCAATAGGAAATATGACCTCGGTAATAAACCTAATAATATTTATTTTCCTATTCACAATTTTGATGAGTTGTGACAGTGTTTTTTAGCTATTATTTGTTTATTAAAAAATTTTTAGAGCTCATAGCCTATGTAGCTAGTGCTCCTTAAATTATATTAGATCTATAATTAATTATGAATCTAATAAATTATAATAATAAAAAAATGTTCTTCCAAAAAAAATTTTATTTTAATAAATTTCTTCGCGTTTCTTAATGTATTTCTTTTGTTTTTTTAATCAAAAAATTTAAGATTTGTAAAACGAGTCAATACATATGAAAAGTCGCCCTAAATTTTTTTTTATAAATACAAAATATTTACGATCTTTAAAAAATGCATGGTTTGCTAGCGAAGTGATAAATTTATCGGAAACGCTGTTTTAATTATCTCGGTAAGGGTATTATACGGCGCAAACGGTTTTTCAGTAACTGCTTTCAGGGCCAACTGTTTGAATAGGTAATGAATGGTATTTCAACGGTTTGTTTAATATTTTGAGGTAAATTAAATCCAAATTTATCAGAAAAGTTTTAGACCATTTTCTTTTTAAAATGTTCACCAATCAAAAAAATGTAAGCACTATAAACGTAATATAGTATTGTTTTTAAATACTTAAAATGTTTTGTATTATCAATTTGTTTTATAGTCTGTAACGATTTACTACATAGACTTAATAATAATAAAATAAAATAAAAATAGCCAATATAATGTATAATTATTGCCATTAATTTAAGAAAAAATCTTTAACTAAATTTCTAACTGTTTTTAATAAAATATGGAAATTTAATTTGGAAAAAACATTTTTTTAAGAGCATAGAGTTTTGCACTGAACTAGTCAAATAAAAGTAATTGTTGGAGATATTTATTATACATGCGAATCTAAACCTACTTAGGCATAGTAAGCCCTAATTTTTTGAATGGAAAAATTGTGAGGATCAGCGCTAGGGGGAGTGCACACTTTAGACCTGAGCGACCAGGTTATCATCAGCCTCCTTATGAACCACCCAACCCACAAACAACTCATGGTTTTGAACAGGCTTATATAGGGTCCGCCAAATAACTTTTTTTTTTTTTTTTTTTTGAAAATGCTATAAAAAAAAACTACTGAATATTATCTCAAATTTCTTTTTTTATTTGAAAGTACAATCCTTCCCGTGATCGCCATTTCAACAGACAGATGGACGTCGCTAAATCGACTTGAAGTCGCATAAGGATCACAAATATATATACTTTATGGGGTCTTACACCTATATTTCGACATGTTACAAACGGAATGACAAATTGATATATACTCTCACCATATATGGTGGAGGGTATAATAACAAAATATATAAATGTACAATACCAGGGATGAACAATTTAGAACAGTACTTTTTCCATATCTTCTTTTCAAAAATGTTAACAATCATTAATAACACAAGTTTAAAAATTCCGGTCAACTTTTGGATCAGAGCCGATGAGAACAAATCTTAACGTTATTTGAGGCGCTGAATTCGAATACGGGTTTCGTTTTTTAAGATTGGTGATGAGCAGGGAAACCGCAAATATATTCTTAAAAAGTGTTTTATGCGCAAAAAATATGCACTAAAAACATAGAAATATGCCCTTAAAATTTTAAAAATATGCTCTAAAAATAAAAAAATTTTATATATTTTTTTAAACAAAAAAATATTTTCTATTAAAAAATCAAAACAATTCAATGGAATATACAAACTCACAACATATTTTCTGTTACGGACTGTATTATATTTAAAAAAGTAGTACGTAGAGTTTGTTTTTAAATCAAGAATCAATTGAAATTCATAAAAATATATCCTTTTACTTTTTGAATCAGTCATTCAAAAACCAAACTATAAAAAATACAGACATTCAGTACAAGTTGATATTTTCAGTTAAACGTAAAATTTTTTGTTTTCTGTTTCTAAAAATAGAAATTCAAATAATTCCTTTTTGTTTTTTTTTGTGAAAGGAGTATGTTAAAATAAAAATTTATTTCAATTAAAATTACAAGAAACTATTCAAATATACATATACGTATAGAAAATCTGTGTGTTGTGTTTTGTAATTTCATACAAATAAAAAAAGTTTCAATTTGAAACCCAGACCACAAAAATCGTTTTTCTACCGTTTTGTCAGGTAAAAATTTATGGTTATTTTAAACCACTTTCGATTGTTTTTACTTTTGTCGATTATTAAAAAGTGATTAAAAATAAAAAACAAAATGGGCTGAAAATAATGAAAATCAGTAGTCCATTTGATTACATTTGCTTTTAATTTTTTTAGATTGTTTTTAATGAATAAATGAATAATGAATGTGAGTGCACAAAAAATTTGCGTATTAGAAAAATAAAATAAACATAACAACTAAAACGAAAAAACAAAGATATGCAAAACAATAGGAACTAAATTTTTAAAAGGTATTACGAAGAACAGTAAATTTTTCCATATTATAGTCAATCCTACATTTAGTAAAAAAAAATATAAATAATTTTTTTTATTTGATGTCCCTTCCGGACTTTTTCGTGTCTGATTTTCGCGTCTTTATTTTTTTCTAAATGTTTTTTTAAACGGTTTCTTCTTTTTGATAAAAACATTAAGTAGAATAAAGGAACAGGAAAATGTTTCAAAATTACATCATACCAGCTTTTAAATTTTTGGCTGGTTTTTTTTAATAAAAAATACGATTTTCAATAAAGGTTGTTGTTGCCATAAAATACAAAATTTTGACTTAAATTTTCAAATAAAAAACGTTGTCTGTTACATCTAAGCATATTGAAAAACTTCTTTCAACATCAACCAATGTAATGGGGGCAAATTTAAAAGCTAGTTAGTACTTCTTTAACATCATATGCTAAAACTGTTTTATTGAAGATCCAGTCAGCTGTTTCCTTATTCTTTTTATTACTTGCAGACCATGGTTTTTTGTTACAATCTGTTCAAGTTTGTTCCTAATATATTTTTTGGTATAGCATTCTGGTACCTTGTCAATATTTTTGATTGTTTCTGTTACTACGGGTTATATTGCTCAACAAATGGCGGTTTGGGAGGGGGAGGGGGAGCGCTAACAAATATTAGTTCATAGTATATTAAAATAATAAAATAAGTCAAAATATGCCCTAAAAGACTCAAATATGCTCTAAAAATGTAGAAATATGCCCTAAAAATATGCTTTTACCTCAAAATATTCTCTTAATGCTGAAATATTCCAAAATATGCCCTTAAGGATAAAATATGCTAAAAAAATGCTCTAACAAATCGATGCTAGAATTCTTAAATTGTTCTGAATCAGATAAATAGTTTATTCATGGGTCCATACGACGCACAGTGGGTTGAAACATAGGTAAACTGAGGATCAATTCAGGGAAGCCAATTATTGTTGATATAAAATTTTTTTTGGAATAACTGTACATTATTTAGTGAAAAAATAAGGTTTTTGGAAAAAAACTGATAAAAAATATTTTTTTATTTAAAAAAGAAGAGAAAAATTATATGTACATATATATGCATTTAAATCCATTTTGGGTATTATTGTGATAATAGCTTTAGATATCTTCAACATCATCACCAATATCATCATTATCATTATAATGATCATTATCATCATGATCATAATCATCATTATAATGATCAGAATCCTCATCATCATTGTCGCCTTCTTCGGGAAGAATTAATAATTCCAAAGCCACCTGCGGTATTTTGCGTGTATTTTTTTTATATTAGTTTTACTCATGCTGGAAATATATGGATCTGAAGTAAGCAGAAATCTATTAAATATGTCTTTATTAGTTTTTTCCCGGCTGCATTTACGCGCAAAGTATTCCCTATAGTTTTTAAAGTCTTTGTTTCTAGCCTCTTGCGCTTCCTCTGATAGCTCACCAATTGGCAAAAGGGCATTGGATATTATTTCCGGTCCGTGTATAAAAAATTTATGAAGGGTAGGTGACATTTTGTACCATGGATATATTTTAACAAAATGTTTTGCAGTATTGTGTGCAAAGTCACTAAACTTTTCACTATTGACCTCGCGGCCACATGACACGACAATAAGTATTATATGCATTCTGTTTATTAAATCTAGATCAATTTTTGTTATTTCTGAGGAAACTTCTGCATTCTTAAAAAACCTTCTCGCGGTATTGCCATCATTTGTGTTGCCAAAGCCTGGTTTGGTTGGTCAATGATCAATCCAGTTTTTTCTTTGAACTCTTTTTGAATTCTTGTTTTTGTGTCTTTAACAACTTGTTTGTCATGATCTGACCTAGCTTGCCACTTTTTAAGTGGTAATTTATATGCCACATGAAGAAGACACTCAAAAAACCTAATCCAGCCATGGAGAATAGATAAACCGAACTGAAATGTATCCTTGTTCACACTTCTGGCAATCATTTCATCAATACAGTTGAAATCTTTGCTCGTAGCACCACAAACGTAACATTTTTATGTGTATGCTGTTTCGGTTATAGCATTACACACTTTGCCATCAATCATTACTAACATAAGTTTGTGATTTATTTTTATTGATTTATCACCTACTAAAATCACGGAATCCTTCAGAGTTTTGATTTCATTTTCTACTCTTTCTTTTTCAAGTTGTGAAGTACTTACGGTTTCTTTCAAAAATTCAATTTTTATGGGTCTACAAAATCCAGTAGAAGAAGGTCGAGGATTTTGCCAAATTGTTTTACTTAAACAAACAATTTTTAATGGCACAATAGATGTTATAAATACCGCAGAATCACTAGCTTCAGATCCGTGAAATGCTTGTTTATAAGAGCTATGGCCCGAACTTCCGTCAAAGCCCCACTTAGAGTACAAAGTCATTTGCGATATTTCCTCGTTGTTTAATGAATCGAGTACAGAATTCTGTACCATAACGCTCAGTGGTATGATCTAACAGTCCTTGCAGACTTACTTGCGCTGATGTTTCAGAAATATTCATATGTTATTGTTCTGGATAACATTTTTTCTTAGCTTCTTGGACTTTTGTATATGAAGGAAATTTATCTGGCGCGGCTTTACTAATGATATTATATTGGTGTCGAGTTAACTTCGCTTCAACTAAAACCGAAAGTGCTTCCTCCGCACTTAATTGCTGTGCTTGTACGTTTTTTAAACTTTTTCTATATTTTGTCGCTCTTGTTGGAGATGATATTATTTCCTTAACTATTTTTGAAGCATCAGTTTTTCCAGAAGCTCTCAAGCTCATTTGTGTGGTGTGAGCCAAAACAGGTAAAGGAATATTGTCTCTTACCTCCTTACATTTCTTTGCTTTTGTGTTTTCTTTACACTCCTCAAATTAGACATCCTTGCGTCCTCGGTTTGTTAATGGTGTTGGTGGTGGAACAAAACAGATAGAAGCATAAAGCCAATTATTATAATTTTTTAAAAAAGCTTCTTCCTTTCTAACACATTTTTCCCACCGAGTCTTATATTCTGAACAGAATTTATTAAATCTTTTTACAAAATCGACCATATCTGAAGGGTTGACACGTTTGATCTTTTAGTAATTGAGGTTCTGAATTTTTCATAAAATTATGTAATTCCCGACGAGAAATAAAAATTGTTTTCGGACTTGTTCCTACAATAGTAATATGTCAATTGTTTATAATTTGCAAAATGTTATTCGTTTTCCCTTGTACCAAATAACGAGTTATGTACAATTACACAACACTTCAAATAAATAACATCACAGTAAACAGACACAATCAATACAAAATACAAATCAATATGGCAGTGCCGAATTTTAAATACCCTCCTATACGGAGGAAGTTTAATTAAATATTTAAATTTATTTTTTACTTCAAAATATTAATATCCCATAATACATTAATTATCAACAGCTTACACATAAAAATTAAACACACTCTAATTAAAATTAAAAAAAATTACCCACTATAAATTAGGTAAATTTCAACAAACTCTGTAATTTTACATGAAATTTCTTAAAATTTACTTAGCTTATGTTAGAAATTATTTAGAATATGTTGAAATTTACCAAATTTATAGTAGGAATCTTTACTTGTTCTATTAAAGTGCAAATGAAAACCATACTTCTATGTATGTTCACATGCTTGTGCCCAATTTTTTTTATGTAGGGTACAATGAACTATAACAATTAAAAGAGATGGAAGCGTGACACGATATTTTTTAAATGCAATGTTCGTGAGTTACATATAATTTTATCAAGAAATTTATTTATAATTACGTAAGTTATTGCCGAATTTGTACGTTAGCTTATTTTTTAGATTTTTTTTTAGCTTTTCATATACATATTAGTATTTAAGCTTTAGTTTTGTTGGAACATTAAGTGTTTTCGTGATCATTTCGAGCTCGTGAGTTAATTTTAAATTTAATAAAGGCACGAACGTATGCAAAAATTAGAATTCGGTGTAAATAAAACAGAAATTATTTTTTGTAATTGAGCGTGAGTCAAAATTAACTCACGCAACCATCTCTGATAGAAACCAAACTCATTTATAACAATAACTTTAATACCGAAAATAAAGACAAAAGAGAGTTAAAAACAAACAAGTTGATTTGTTGTTTGTTTTTTTTTCAGATTAAGTATTTAGCAACTGGAGTTCTTTCACAAAAATTTTAATAACTAAAAAATCCCGGTGCCTCTGCAAAAGTTTGGTGTGGAATATATAAGCTAAAATACTATAGTAAAATATCACTTAATAAAATTTGCTGGATCGCAACAAGAAATTTGTTGAAACTCTGTGTATATATCGAAAATACCCCAAATATGGAGCACTTTTTAAAAAAATATTAAAAATATTTGCAAAACATTTATCTAAAAAACATTAATGCAATTATGTAGCCAAATACCTGAAGTTGATGGTTCCATTTTAATAAAATTACTTTTAGAACGCTTAATAAGAATTATCAGCACCCAAAATATCTCAATTTTCAGTTTTAGGCACGGCACGAAAAATTTTGAAAAATTATTTGACTTTGACAGCTCACAGTCGATAGAGTAATTTACTCAAAACAAAAGTTTTTGGCAAATAGTGATGTAGAATTTAATTACCTTTCACCCAGTACCATACACGAATGCGTAGGATAAAGTTCAGCTTTTGAATTAATCCTCACTTTTGGTACATTTCACCCCTTTGTGCGACGCACAGGAAAAAACATGATATTGAATATTTGCGGTGTCCCTGGTGATGAAAGATGCATATTTTCTCTATATTGGTATCTCTGTAGCAAACACTCACAAGCCGTGGGTACCGAAATTATTTTGTAACGCATGTAGCACAAAACTGTACAAGTGGTCACTTGGTCTAGAAATATACTTTCCATTTTTAATGCCAATGTTATGGAATGAGCCGAAAAATCATGTAGATGATTGTTATTTTTGCTTGATGAATGTAGTCGGCCTAAATGCAAAAAAAACTAGCAAAGTAAAAATACCCTGACGTGTCATCAGCGTCCAAGCCAGTTCCCTGTACTAGACATAACTCTTTGCCAATTTGTCCCGGCATAAGTGCAAATTCCATGGGAACTTTAGTTAGTTCATCAACGACCGAAAATTTTAACATGGAAGAAAAACATTTAATTTCAGAAATTCACTGAATGACTCGATTCATAATTTCGATTTATCGAAACAAAAAGCAGAATTGCTCGCATCACGGTTGCAGGAGTGGAAATGTCTTGACACTCAAACAAAAGTAATAAATTTGTTTGTTGACTACAATACAAAATATCGCAGGCACATTTTATACATTACGTCATAATGGCTTTCCTATAATTGACATAGCGCTTATTTAACTTTATATTTATCGAACTTAATAATAAACAAGTAAGAGCGGCTAAATTCGGCTATGCCAAATCTTATATACCCTTCACCATGGTTGGGAAAAAGCTGAAGTTTACATATGGACATATATGGAATGGACAGATTTATATAGGGACGCCTTTAAGAGGAAATTAACTATTTAGTTTGATGATAAAACTTGGACTCGGGAAGATTTATGGTTCCAGAAAATAGGTATTTAAAAAAAATTTATGTTTTGGGCATAACTTTTTTGTATCTGAACCGATATTTCCGAGTTTTTCAGCAAATATGTTATACTAAAGATTTTCGATCTTTTGCTATATAAGACGTATCCATAGGTCATATTACAGCTCTAGAATAGTGTTTGTTGTTTGTGTATAAAAGATGAAGAGTTGAAAGAAAAGAATTTCAACAAATCGTTAAAAGAAATCACTAGAACTGCATGTGTTTTATTTCTACAAAAACGTTTGATTTAGCTGGCAAATTTGCATTTGGGATTTTATTTCGCTTTTTTATTAAAAATATTTTTAATTTCTTTAGCTTAATTTTAAAAATTTGAAGGAAAATAGTTTATAATTTTTTTTTATAAATTATTATAAGTTATGACCTAAAATAGTTGCACTCAAAGGGAAATTATGTATGAAATTTTCTTAATATATGAGAAATAAAATGGTTTAAAAATCTTTTTATAAATTCTTTTAAATCGGAGCAAAAAATAGAAATAAAACCGTTTGTATTTTGTTTGTATCAGAGGCTTTTTATAAAAATTTTGATGTTTTTAGCCTATTTATGGATTATTTAATTATTGATATAAAATTTTATTTAAATTAATTATTAAATGTTAAAAAAAAATAAACAAAAAAAAAAAAATCTTAAGAAAATAAAAAAAAAATTTACAAAAAAAAGTGAATTGACCGGGATTCGAACCCGCGACTCTCCACCTGTGGTGAAGGGTATAAAAACGTTTGTATTTTGTTTGTATCAGAGGGTTTTTATAAAATTTTGATGTTTTTAGCCTATTTATGGATTATTTAATTATTAATATAAAATTTTATATAAATTAATTATTAAATGTTACAAAAAAAGCAAAAATAAACAAAAAAATAGTCTTAAGAAAATAATAAAAAAAAATGTACAAAAAAAAAAGTGAATTGACCGGGATTCGAACCCGCGGCCTTAGAGAAAAAAAGTATTTGTGACATATCGTCTAGACAACTGAGCTATTGAAGCTCACACAAAATCATCGTCAATAGAGGTACATATATAAAAGTCTTCGTTCATTAGGGATTTGTTTAGTTTTTATTTAAATGACAAATCTTTGTATGTGATGAATTTCATGTAAAAATCGAGGTGCATTGAACCCGACCCCCTCAGATATCAATGAAATTTTGTTCATAGCTAAATTTGATCAATACAAACAAACTCTCATTTTTAGAAATGACTTTTTTGCGATTTTTAGAGCGTGGCACAGTGAGAAAGATTTCGAAAAAACGCGAAAATGGTCGAAAAGAGCTCCATTTAAACTACAATAACTCAGAATCGGCTGAACCGATTTACATGATCTTGGTATCATTAAAAAGATAACAGGCTTTATTACACTGTAAAGAATTTATAACAAAAAGAAAATTTTAACTAACGAAAAATCCAAAAAGATCAAGGGTTTTTTTTACAGTGTATTATTTTTTTAGAAAGGTTTATCCTTCACCTATACCATATCAAAAAATAAAAATGGGTTCTTTTTTAGTTTTTTTATATAATTTATTAAGTAGTGTCACTTCTAGTAATTGCCCTTATATTTTATATTTACAGGTAAAATAAATAAACATTGTCCCAGGAAAATTAATTAATATGTCGTAAAATTATTATTATTATTTTTGTCTGAAAAATTCTTTGGAAAAAACATTGATGACTTTTTTTATGATTCTCAGAATTAAAAAAAAAGTAATAAACAAAAGGTTATTTGATTTTTATGATCAGCCGATTCTGAGTTATTGTAGTTTAAATGGAGCTCTTTTCGACCATTTTCGCGTTTTTTCGAAAACTTTCCCACTGTGCCACGCCCAAAAAATCGCAAAAAAGTCATTTCTAAAAATGAGAGTTTGTTTGTATTGATCAAATTTAGCTATAAACAAAATTTCATCGATATCTGAGGTGGTCGGGTTCAAAATTTCAGTTTTATCTCGATTTTTAAATGAAATTCATCAAGTGTGTTTGTGTATAAGAGGTGGAGATGAAAGAAAAGCATTTTAACACATGGATGTGTTTGTTATGTCCTAGTTTTTTGCTAATATCTCAGCCATTTATTAACCGATCTGTCTGATTTTTAATAGCAAACAGAAATGGATCACATGTAACAGAAATAAAAAACAATCAAGTCCTCATCATGTCTGGGTTCTTCGGAAAACCCATTTCAACGGACAGATGGACATCGGTTAATCAACTTCGTTCTTCATAAGGACCCAGAATATATATACTTTATAGGGTCTAAGATCAATATTGTAGAAATTACAAACGGAATGACAAACTTATATATACCCTTCCACCTGTGGTAAAGGGTATAAAAAGATAAGATTTGTGTCAACAAGTCTAAGCTAAAAATGTCATAAAATAAAATTATCACATTTTTCCATATTCCAATAATAACAAGAAATGTATTTTTGCAACAATTTCCTTAAATTAGTTAATTTAAGAAGACAAAGGACCTCCAGTGTTCCTTAGCCATAAATGCCGTGTGTCACGTAGGGCGTCCCTTTTTGTAGTTGTCTCAAGCAGAACCGTTAATTAACTACGAAAAGGATCTGACTTTGTAACAATTTATTACGTTTCAGAATATCCTGCAGTACATTTTTAAATTTATTTACCTTTTTGCTAATGAAATTTAATTAATATTTTAAATACATGAATTTAGTTTAATTCAATTTAGTTTTAAGACAAAATTGTATAGCAAAAAGCTTGTTAAGAGTAGTGTCCTCACAAAGCGGAAGTCCTCTGAAAGTGGGAAAATACTTACTCAATGAGTTTAAAGTACTTTAAAATATATATGGTAAAATATATTACCTTTACCATAGAAGCAGGATCAGGATAATTTTCACTTAAGAGAAGTGCTATTTAACTTGATGTTAGAAAATATTTTCTTATTTTTAGGGAGTTAAGTCCTAGTTTTTAGTAAAAAAAAATATCTAATGAACTTAAATAAAATAATGTTTTTCTAAAAACCAAGGAAACCTTTACTAACTAACAGTACAATTTTAGATGGGAAATTAGGAGGAAATTTTACTGTTTTCTAATAAAAATTTACTTCTCAGTAGTAAAATTTTTCTATAATTTAGAAATTTTGACCAAATTTTAAGTAAATGTGTTTCATAATTTCAAGGAAAATTGGATTAAATATTGGTAAAAAGTGTCTTTGGCGCCGTTTTCATTTCAATTTTTCCTCTAAATAAGTTAATTTTTCTAAATTCTAGTTAATTTTTTTTTTAATGAAGTAAGATCACTAATACATCCAAATACAACTGTACTTTTAAATATATTTTAAACGACTCATTTGTTATTGTAAGAATATAAAATCTTTATCACCTTTGCGCACGACACTTAATGCGTCGCACTCTTATCACTAAAGTAAACATTAAGCACGTACAATGTATATTTAAAGCATTTTTATCGCTTCTACGAACAAAGGAGTTATGGAATGAGACGCTGCTTTTGCACACATCACCACAATTCCTACTTATCTTTATATTCCCATATCTAAACCATACAAATATTATATGTTATTACATCCCTATAAATACCACTGAAATATGAAATAATAAACAGATTCTTTAAACACGCCAAAGTTGAGCGTTGTTTTTAATTCTACATGCAAAGCAGATTATTCCAGCAATACTAAGGATAACCTGAAGATTCTCCTTATACAAACAAATATTACTCTTTAGTACTATATTTGACGAACTCGTGTAAGAAAGTAAAACTATGGTGCAACTCAGTCTACCAGAATTACAATCAAAATTCTACAAACGGTTAAAAAATCACCCTTTTCATTGTAAATCCTATCGTTTCAAGTTTGCATTAACAACACTTCATCACCGCCTCAGAAAATTCCTGCTGGGGTACCACAGGATGCTGTACTCTCACCAACGCTTTACTCGCTTTATGTGTTAAGGTACGGTCACATTAGGCAAATATTTGACGAAAACCGTCAAATATTTGTTTGCCGTAGTCTGACCACAAAATATTTTTGAGGGGCAAACAACAAAACAGCTGATTTTGGGAAAATAAAATTATTTGCCATCAAACAAAAATGTGCCTAATGTGAACATAGTGTAAACACTAAGGGGCAAATATTTTCCTCATTTTTGAGCAAATAATTATTTGATCTTACAAAATGTTTGTAAGAGCAAACAATGTCAAATAACAACCGTTTCAACAGTTTTGTCGAATATTAATACTTAAATCATTAAAATCGTCTAAATATCTAAAATCTTAAAACTGAAATGATTTTATTTGTTTGAAACTTGTATATTTATTAGTGTTTCCAATTCGGTTAATAAATTACCCGATTCATCGATTATTTGGCTCTATTTTGGTTAATATCAAAACAAATAATTTAAACTTAGAAGAAGATAGTGTTGTCAAAAATATTTAAGAATTTGGAAATTTTTCGACTTAATTGCTTTTTGTGCAAAAATCAAACTTGGATATTAAACATTTTTAACTCTAAAGCCCAAAACAAATAGTGAAATTGCCAGTGAACAATGGGTGTGCTGTCAAACTTAGTTCGTGAATTTCGCAAAACCTGTATAATATTTTTAAGAACTTCTTATTGAATTTTGTTTGAAAGCTGCTTTTGTTTATTAAGAAAATTTTCTATATTCAATTTAACGCAGCGGCTATAGACTGGCTACACTGAATTTATCAGTTTTAGGCTTTAGGGTTTATTTCCACTGATCATGTCTGACAATATTTTCTGCCAAAAAATACCAAGATTCTATGGCAATATTTCTTCGGAATACTTTAAACTTAACTAGGTATTTTACAAAAAGCAGCTCTTTGTGTATTTTATTGATAAAATAAAAACATTTATATTGCATTAATCGATCAATTGCAAATTTTCCGATTAATTGACCCGGATAACCGATTAATCAATTTTCTTCATTTTCCGAATAATGCCCTAACCGGTTAACCGGCAGTGACGAATAATTGGAAACACTAATATTTATAAAAGTTTTAGATGGGGGGGGGGGGGGGGGCAATAACTGTTTTTATGCGTCGGTTTGTGTCATTCGCATACTAATTTCAATTAAGTAACGCTAAGCGTTGGCTTATGCCAAATTTATATGGTAGTGACTTATGCCAACTTTTATAGCTTGCGGCATAAGCACATCTAAAGTAGGATTCAGCAGTTAATTTATATTAATTATATTTCGAAATATATCGTTAAAAGTAAAATATAACGTTAAAAATAACATCTAGATGTCAACACTTAAATAAAACAAACAAATAATCATATGTTTCGTCACTTTGTTTACAAAAAAAATATTAAATAAAAACTCCGGCTGAAGTTTACATTTTCAGCCACCCTCTAATAAGATATATAACCCCTTGGGAATTAAAAAAGAAAATTTATTTTATATACAGTTAGGGACTTAAGTCTTCATACATCCCCATAACTTCATATATTCGCTAATCAAAGAGTACCAGAAAAAACATTTCTAAACTAAAATATTCATTTCCATATTAATTACTCTTACAAAGCAAAAAAAATTATTTTCTTTAAAAACAACGGTAAATATGAAAAAAAATCTAAAATAAAGAGAGACAAAAGTGTTCATACACTACATTCTCTTCTGCTTTATTTATAATTTAAAAAGAGTTGTAGATCAAATACCGTTAGTTTTTTGTAATTCATGTAGTTTACGTGATTGCTGAATTACGTTTTAGCAGTTTATCAGTCAAATAAATTGTTACAAATTAACAAGATGGGCCCGCGTAAAGAAGTTAGTATCGATGTAAAAAATCTTATTATTCAAGAACACAAAAAAGGAAAATCTTACCGTGCTATCAGTAAATTTTTTAACAAACCTTTTGCTACGGTTCAATATATTATAAAAAATTCAAAACTACTGGCTACAGAGCCAGAGAAAACAAGCCAAGATCAGGGCGCCCAATTTTATTTTAAGAAAAGTGGACAAAAATCCTAGAATTTCAGCACCCAAATTGGCGGAAAGCATCGCAAATTCTACGGATAAAACAGTTCATCCAAAGACTATTCAAAGGGCATTACGTGGTCAAGGATATGCAAGCCGAGTTCCCCGCAGAAAACCGTTGATATCGGAAAAGAATCGAAGACTTCGGCTCGAATTTGCAAAAGCATATTTAAATGAAGACATCAATTTTTGGAAACGAGTTTTATTTACCGATGAAAGCAAGTTTAACATGTTTGGAAATGATGAACGAGGAAAGGTTTGGCGTAAAAAGAACGCAGCACTGGAACCAAAGAATGTTGTACCAACAGTGAAACATTGCGGAGGCAACGTAATGGCTTGGGGCGCATTGGCAGCATCTGGAGTTGGGCGGCTAGTGTTTATAGACGGTATTATGGATCAATACTACTACACTCAGAATATTATGTAGTTAACTGTTTGTAGTTTAATAAAAAAGTTTTCCGTTCCATTTAAAAATAAAGGAACATTCATTTATTTTTCAAAGAAATATCTATATTAACTTTTTTATTCAAAATAATTTACCATTTTTTTTCAGTTTCATTTGTTTGAAATTTAATATAAATTTACCCACAAAACGGAAACTTGTGGTTTATTTGTGTCCGTAACAGTTATTACAAATTTAAATTTTGTTTGCTGTCTGTTTCAAAAAAAAATATTCAAAAAATTTCAATTTGTTTTTTTATTTAAATTGGTTGTATATATACAAAATTTTTTAATACAAATTACAAGAACTTCATAAACACACATACAAACACAAACCCTTCACACAAAAAATGGTTTATAGCTTCATATGCATACATACATTTTGTATTGTACAAGTATATTAAAAAAAAAACAAAAAATACAAAAACGGAAATAATTTCAAATAAATGAAAAAACATTTATTTTTTTAGGATTGGTAGGTAAAATTTTGACAGTTATTTTAACTGATTATATCATTTGTTTCTTACGGATGTGTCAGTTGATTAATCAACATTTAAAAATAAATAACAAATGGCATTTAATTTAAATGAAAATTAAGTAGTGTATAAACAACTTTTAGAGCATAATTTGCAGCCATCGGTAGATATGTTGGGTCTTGGCCAGAGTTGGATATTCCAACAGGACAACGATCCCAAACATACCGCGATCATTGTAAGAGATTGGATGCTATATCATGCACCAAGGCAATTAAAATCCCCACCTCAATCGCCGGACCTGAATCCTATTGAGCACGTTTGGGATGTTTTAAAACGAAAAATTGCTCATGTTGATGTTCCCAACAAACAAAAGCTAAAAGACGCTTTACAAAAGTGCTGGTCCGAGATTACCCCTGATGTGACCGAAAATCTTGTTGCATCAATGCCAAGACGTCTGCAGGCAGTGATTGACGCTAAAGGTGGACCAACAAAATATTAATTTGAAAAAAATTAACTTAAAAATTATTTTTTTTTATTATTATAAGATGTCTTTTGCTATGTATGAACACTTTTGTCCACTCTTCTTATTTGTTTTCTTTCGTTTTTCTCTTTGTTTTAAAAGTAGAATGAAAAATTTTGTTTTCGTATATTAATTAAAATAGAATTGAATTTGTTGATTTAAAAATTTTTTTCCTGGAACTCTTAACTTGATGAAAATATGAAACTTTAGGTATGTATGAAGACTTAAGTCCCTAACTGTA
The DNA here is from genome assembly GCA_949748255.1 of Eustalomyia histrio. Classification (NCBI taxonomy): domain Eukaryota; kingdom Metazoa; phylum Arthropoda; class Insecta; order Diptera; family Anthomyiidae; genus Eustalomyia; species Eustalomyia histrio. Next base: position 172,394,335 of record OX456523.1, on the reverse strand, counting down.
TGTTGTTAAGGTGGCAGGAGCTCCTAGGACGCGAATAATATTGGCCGTTTGTAACCTGCTGTGCTCTCTGAGTTTCCATCCGTGGCATGCATATTGGTCACCGGAAAATCGTGTGTCCCAATCGCACAAAAAGCACATATATTTTATATAGCCGCTTTGAAGACCGCAAACAATTGCTACAACTTTTAAATCGCAGCATATGCGCCACATATGTTTGGCGTAGTTAACCATTTTTAAAATATTTTCCAGTGCATCATATGTTTCTTTCGTTTCTGTACTATAGGCGATTGGAACTGAAGGTTTTTTATTGGTCTTATGCAGTAAAACCGCCTTCAAGCTGAGTTTTGAACTGTCAATAAATAATCTCCAGTCATCTGCTTCATATTTTATTTCCATTGCGTCCATCAATTTTCCTACATCCGGGCAATATGCAGAAGTTTTTTCATCATTCACAAGGAATAAACTTTGGAGTGTTGCCTGACGACTTCGATAAGCTGTGACTTTCACACCGGGTGCCAACAAATTGTTTGATTTCAAAATGGAAGCCGGCTCTTCCGATTTATGCTGTGTTAATTCCAACTTGGCAACAATTGAATCAAGCTTATTTTGATTTATTAAAATTGGCTCATTGGATACTGATGGCTCATATGGGGGATCATCACGTGCATGATATTTCGGAGCAGTCGTAGAAGAGAAAATATCTGGGCTAGAAGCTTTTGGCACAGGAATGTGGTCCGAATGAGGCAATGGTGTTGCGGCACTTGCAACACCAACGTAATTATACGATTTTCTTATCCTTTTTGCGGCTCCTTTATTCGCACATGCATAGCAATTCAATGGATTGTGACCTTCGCCAGGATTAGTCCAAGTCATTGGGATACCGAATGGCATACTTTCACGTCTTCTATTTTTCCAATCCATTAGACGGCTGTAGCAGCTTTTACACACTATATTTGGTACCCAATTTTCGTTCACTATAACATTTTGGTTGAAGTACATCTCGTATGTTTGAACAAAATCAGTACTGAAATTTCCCCTTTTTTTATGTGTTGAGACATATTGACCACAGCAGTAGCAAAAGCTATTTATATCTGGCTTGCACAGTTCCATATTCTGTTCAGTTTTGTTCACTTTTAAAAAACTGGAGAAAAATCACTTTTACTGTTCGCGTTCGTCGGCACTTGTTGAATGACAAAAATCACAGAACCAGTGTGAGAAAGAGAAGAAGTATAATGACAATGCATGTTTTATGTGAACATTACAGAACCAGTGTTGCCACATCAATATTTCTCTTTTAGTACAAGTTCGGCTTGTGAGTGTCAATGTTTTCTCCAAATAATGTTGTGCATATCTGGAGCAAATTCTTGAAATTCATACATTTACCCAATTGTGAATAAATGAGAAACGCGTGCATCGATTTTCATGATCTATGCCTTTTTTTGATCATGATTTATGTGACTTTACGCGAAAGTAATTAGTTTTGGCACTTTTTTCCATTTTGGATTTTTTATGAATTTAAAAAAAAAATATTTAAATTTTTAGGCAAAAAATACTTTTTTCCCTTCATACATTCATTTTTAACTTCGAAAGTGTTGCACATATAGGAAAACGGTATAGAAACAGATTAGAGAAATTGTAATTCTTAATTTTTCTAAATTTGTTTCATCAAAATCGGACAAGTGGTTCTCGAGTTATGTTAAACTACGTTTTTGCCAAAATGTTACAACTAAGCGAAAAAACATCAAGATAAGGAAAAAATTTAGAAGGTCATAAAAAAAACTGACACATACGAACGCCAAACCCTTTAAGAGTTTTACTATACTAGTACCATCACCCTGACTTGGAATTTCTCACCCCCCAGATTGGCTGTTGTACTGTGTAAACGCTTGATATGATGTTTCGCTGCTCCAGCTCAATTTTGGATAATAAAAAAAGTTTTTCTATTATTTTTCCTTTAGAGAACACTTTAATATTCTTGCATTTATTTATGATCTACATTCTAAAATATGTTACACTTACAAGATATCAACTCATTAATTTGGATTTTAACATTTTGTACACTGTAACATGATAAAATAATAAATAATATAATACAAAACATGTTTTTTAATTCAGCAAATAATAAAATTGAACACATTTTTATGCAAATCGTTATTAAATTAAACAACTTTCGCGATTCGCTTTAACATTTGAACTCCGCGTATTTTTTTTTTTTTTGTTATTTTTAGGGTTTTTTGTTCGAGTTTTTTTGTGTAATTGACAATATTTTAATTTTTTTCTAGTTTTACTAGAAATGGTTTCATTGTTCATCCTTATAAAACACAATTCAAACTCGTTCTATATTTTTAAAACTATAGTTTATAATCAAAATAAAAATTTTCCGGAATTCCCGGGAAATTGATTTTTCTATTTCCGTGATTTTTCTGTTTAAACGCATATGTAAACAAGTGTTCTGCTTTAAACAACAAAAATGCACTTGCTGAAACAAGTTTAAATTGTAATACTAATCTCACTAACTGTAATCTTTCTGATGCTAAGGATATTGTTGTTGCTGCTGTAGATGATAATGCTCTAACTACTGAACCAATTGATCATGTAAATGCTAATAAAGTGCGAATTCTAAATGTAATACTCATGTTCCTAATAGTCATGGTACTAATGCTGATGATGTTGTTGTAGCTGCTTTAAGCGATGATTCTTTTTTTTTTGTTGCTAGTGAGCAGGTTGATTGTAAAAAAAAATGCGAATAATTTGAGAACACAAAGACCAAGCCTTTGTTTTTCTCAAAAATCTGACAATTATGTTAGTTATGCTGCTTCTGCTTATTCCTTAAACATTTTCCTTAAATTTTTTTTAAATCATCTTTGTGACCAGATAATGTTATAATACTGCCGCCCAATTTTTTAATAATATTAATAATCTCTATGTACATATAAAGGAATAACGTTACTGACTAACTGAATGACTCACTTATTCAACATCGCCCATCCCAAACCGCAAGAGATAGGAGGCTAAAATTTGGTATGCAGGTTCCCCCTCCGGCGTAGACATCCGCTAAGACGGAGTTTTTGGAAACTGTGGGGAGGGGCAAAAAGGGGGAAAATCCCCTTTTACAGCCTGTCCAAACCCCTTTAGCTAGAAACCTGAAATTTGAATGTGCTTACGCCTTGATAAGGTACGTTTTAGAATTTTGGCCAGTAACGTTGTAAAAATGGGGTTGAAAGGGCAGCCTGTCCAAACCCCTTTAGCTAGAAACCTGAAATTTGAATGTGCTTACTCCTTGATAAGGTACGTTTTAGAATTTTGGCCAGTAACGTTGTAAAAATGGGGTTGAAAGGGCGAAAAGTTTCCCCTTTATGGCCTAAACAAACCGTTGGACCTAGGAAGTTGAAAGTTGGTATGCAGGCTCTTCTGCAGTGTAGATAATAGCTAAGACGTGATTTTTGGAAAATCCAACGGGGCCTTCCCAAACCGTTGGATATGGGAAGTTGATATTTGGTATGCAGGCTCCTTCTCCAGTGTTGATAACAGTTGACGAGATTTTAGAAAAATCAAACGGGGAGGGGCAGAAAGGGGTTAAATTCTCCCCCTGGACGGCCTGCCACTTTAGGTCTACCCATCCACCTAGGTAGGATTTTTGTAAATTCCTACGGGGAGGGGCAATAAGGGGAAGTCTCCCCCGAATGTTAAAATTTGGTGTGCAGATTCCTTTTTCAGTGTAGATAACAGATAAGACGTGACCTTTTGTAAATCTAACGCGGAGGGGCAAAAATCGAAAATTCTTCCCCTTGACGGCCTTCCAAAACCGCTTGAGCTGGAAAGTTAAAATTTGGTACATAGATTCCTCCTCCAATGTAAATTTATATGTGCATATGTGCAAATTTCAATTGTGCAAATTTCAAGTGTGGAAATTTGAAAATGTCAAAATGTGCAAATTTGCAAAAGTGCAATTTTTTCCGCTAAGACGGGGTTTTTGGCAATTCCTTCAGGGTGGGGCAAAAAGGGGGAAAACTCCCCTTGACGGCCTATCTAAACCCCTTTAGCTTTTAACCTAAAATTTGAAATGCGCCTTCCTGGGAGTATATGCTAACTCCTTGATAAGGTACATTTTTTCAGTTTTTACCTGGGATGTGGTAAAAATGGGAATTTAAAAGGCGAAGTCTTCCCCTGTACGGCCTTCCCAAACCGTTGTACCTGGGAAGTTGAAACTTGGTATGCAGACTCCTTCTCCAGTGTAGATAACAGCTAAGACCTGATTTTGAAAAATTCAAAGGGGGGGGGGGGGGGGGGGGGCAGCAAATGGTGAAATTCTCCCCCTCGACGGCCTTCCCAAACCGTTGGACATGGGAAGTTAATATTTGGTGAGCAGGCTCCTTCTCCATTGTAGATAACAGATAAGATGTGATTTTTAAAAAAAATTAAACGGGGAAGGGCAGAAAAGGGTGAAATTTTCACTTCAAAGACCTGCCAAAACCGTTAGGGCTGGAGGATTGAAATTGTGTATATTTGACCCACCTGAGGTGCAACCATCCACCCCGGTAGAATTTTTTTAAATTCCTACGGGGAGGAGCAATTAGGGGGAAATTTCCCCATTAACGGCCTGCCCACACTGAAATAGCAAAATCCCTGAAATTTTAAACTTGTATTACCTGGAGTATGGATTAACTCACTGATAAGCTACATTTTAGAATTTTAGCCTGGGACGTGGTAAAAATGGGGTTCAAAGGATGAAATGTCTTCCCTTTAACAGGTTGGCGAAGCCGCTGGACATAGGAAGTTGAAATTTGGTATGCAGGCTCCTTCTCCAGTTTAGATAACAGCTAAGATGTCAATTTTGTTAAAATTATTCTTAATGCAAATTATCAAAGGATTTTAGAATTAAATAAAGAAAATAAAAATTATTTGAAAATTAACAATAATATAAAAGTGTTGAGAATATTTTGTTACAAGAGTGTTTAAAATTTTCTTTTAAGAAAATGATTAAAAATTTCGCGTTTAAATTGCTTTGCATTGCCGATCAGTTGAATTTTATGAGGTAAATGGTTCTAAAGGCTAATAGTGTTAATAAAAGTGTTTTTTAGACAGATCACTGCGATATTGAATGCCAATAATCTTTTTGCCTCTATTTGATCTAAAGAAATTAAGTCTTTGATATAAATAATCAGGCTGTTTTGTGTATATTATCTTGTGTAAAAAGAGTAGTGAACGGCATTTTTTCAAGTTGTCAAACGATATGTTATATATTTGTTTTGCGTAACTTGAAATTCTAGCAAAGCGTTAAAGTCCAAAAACATATCTGGCAATATGATTAAAAGTAACGTTTAATTTCCTTTTACTTACGGAATCACAGCCTGAGTAAAGTTCGCAACCAAACAATAATGTCGGTAACAAATAAGTTTTTGCTAATAACATACGAATATTTAGAGGAGTAGAACATTGAGTCATCCATAAATTGCGTAACATTGCAATTGTTCTTCCACAGATTGTACTAACGTGGTCTGACCAATCTAGTTTTTTATTAAAGATTACCTCTAGATTTTTGGCAGTTTCGACTAATTCAATTATTTAATTGTTAATAGTGACTGGCGGCAGTGAAGGTGGAAATAGTCTTGGTTTGCCAATCATCATTGCCTTGGACATTTTGGCATTTAAACAAAGGCCGTTTGCTGATGCCCAATGGCATATACTGTCAAGATATTCGTTTAACTTGCTTATGCAATCAGTCACCGAAGCTTGATCACAACTGATGTAAAGCTAAACGTCGTCGGCATACATTTTAACTCCACAATGCTTGAGTTGGGAAGGTAAGTCATTCGAATAAATGGCATACAAAAGAGGGCCGAGTATAGAACCTTGTGGTACGCCTCTCAAAACGGGGCAATTATTAGATTTATTAGTGCCATGATAAACGGATTGTGATCTGTCATACAAATACGATGATATAAGTTTAACTGCTGACGACGAAAAATTAAATATACGCTTTAGTTTAAGACATAAAAGGCACGGTGTCAAACGCCTTGAATGATCAGCTTTACTTCTTAACTCCTCTGATACATCAATCAGTGCAGTAATGCAACTATGTTTAGGCCTAAAACCGGATTGCCTGTCAGTAAGTTACGAATTGTTGTAGACTTTTGACAAGTAGGGTAAAATTGCTATCGGACGATATTCGTTATTGACTTAGGTATCGGTATAATTTTCGCATGTTTCCACGTTGACGGATAATTAGATGTTGTTATTATGATGTTAAAAAGATGTGTAATATGTGGTAGAACGTAGGTTAGAATTAGTTTAATAAATTTGGGATGAATTCCATCATGTCCCACAGAATCAGATTTAATAGTTAGGAAAGATTCTAAAACGTCTTCCTGAGTAAGATGTATGAAATCAAAATACGAGTTGGTGGTAGAAATGTTGTTATCTGAAAAAAGGCTACGATAATAATTAAAGTCTGCTTCATGCATAGGTATGTTAGTGAAGCTAAAGTTTAATTGATTAACGTCAACAGTATTATACATATTATTATCTTTATTTAAAATACCCATGCTTCTAATTTCTTTCCATTTCTTTTTAGAACTAACAGCATATTTAAATTTTTCTCCATAGAATTGTGACTTTGCGATTCTAATTTGGGTGTTTACTTTTCTTCTTAAAGACTTAAAGATTTGATGTAGTTCAGATGTTTTAAACCTTTTCCATCTGGCATAAGCTGCGTTTCTGTCATCTATAATTGATTTTATAACATTTGAGATTTCTCCTCCAATGTAGATGTGCATATGTGCAAATGTGCAAATTTTCAAGTGCAAATGTGTAAATTTACAAATGTGCATATGTGCAAATGTGAAAATTTACAAAAGTGCAAAAGTTCAAATGTGAAAATATGCAAATTTGCAAGAGTGAACATTTGATTGTTTAATGGTTTGATAGATTGATGGTTTGATGTATCGATTTTTTGATGGTAATTTAAATCTGAAAATGTGTAACTATGCACATGTGCAAATGTGTAAATAAGAAAATGTGTAAATATGTAAATATTTATTTATTTCATTCAAAATCTCCCAGCCCAAACCGCAGAAGGTAGGACGCTCAAATTTGGTATGTAGGTTCCCCATGCGGCGTAGACATCCGCTAAAAGGGGGAAGAGCAAAACGGGTATAACCCCTTTCACGGCCTGCCCAAACCCCTGTAGCTAGAAACCTGAAATTTGAAATATGCTATTCTTGGAGTATGTGCTAACTCATCGATTGAGTCTTCCTCTTAACAGCCTGCACAAACCGTTGGACCTAGGAAGTTGAAATTTAGTAGGCAGGCTACATCTCCAGTGTAGATAACAGTTAAGACGAAATTTTTGGAAATGTCAACGGGGAGGGACAGAAAAATGAAAAATCCTAACCCTTGACGTCTTGCCAAAACCGCTGGAGCTGGTAAGTTGAAATTTGGTGCAAAGGTTCCTCCTGCAGTGTAGACATTACCCAAGGTCGGATTTTTGGAAATGTGCACGGGGAGGGGCAAAAAGGTGAACAGTCTCCTCCTTAACGGGCTGCACACACCGATTTAGTCAGAAACATGAAATTTTAAATATGTGAACTGGAGTATGTGCTTACACACTGATCAGCTACATTTTAGAATTTTAGCCAGGTACATGGAAAAAATGAGGGTTCAAAGGGAAAAACCTGAAATTTGAAATATGTGTTACCTGGAGTATGGGCTAACTCATTATCTTAGAATTTTCGTCTTGTGCATGGTAAAAATTAGGGGCTCTGGGTTATTATCTGGGAACTCCGTATATTCCCGGGCGTTAGCTCGGGCAATCCTAACAGCGGGCTTTGCCCACTAGTAAATACATATATAATTAATTCTGTAACATTTATATTTACTTATAAAATGTCGTATTTTAGTCTTAGTCTGTATTGAATTTATGTTCCATAGACTTAATAAATGAAATGAAATGCAAAATCAAAGTCGGAAAATTCAAAACCGTAATTATTATAATGGCTTAAAAAAATCGGACTTTGTACGACGTAGTTTTTTTATCGTCTGTTGTTAATCGATATTCGCCTTGTCAATATTGACTACTATCCATCTGTCAACATATTTTTTGTATTCTGTAAGAAAATTTTACGACGACGTTGCTTTGAATAGACTCTGATTTTGTCATTAATGTTTTTGCTGTCGAGTTGAATTTTTTAGCGTTTTTTTTTTACAAAATAAAATAAAAATGGAAAATAAAAGTAAAAAACTCAAGCCAATTCCAAAAATTGGTGCGTTGATGTGAAATATTTAGGAATAAAGTCAGAAAAAAATTACAAATTTCTGTTTGTATTATTAAGCATCTTATGTAGAAATTCAAACAATTTTTTTAAAGGCACCAAAACTGGAATTTTTAAATAGATAAAACTTTTTGTTATTTTTTTGTAACTTCCCTTTTTAAAAAACTTTTATATGAAAAATAAATATTTACAAACATTTCAAACAAAAAATTGTTAGAAATCGAATTTAAATTTTTACAAATATTTTGAATTACTTAAAATTTTATTATACATTTTTTCTGTGTAAGATACAACGAAAATTTATTACAAACTTACGATCTTAGCATTTAAGCTATGATATCTTTTACCATTAAACTACAGATGCTGGTATTCTTTATATTGGGACCACAATTTGTATGTCGGTTCCATCCACACATCGAATAACACCAGGAAAATCCGTTTTTTCGAAAAAAAAGTAGATTGGCTTCAGTTTTTTTAGCCTCTGTCATTTCAAATCTTATCTATTGCGAACCAACTGTCATGTCCACTACATTTTCGACACGACTGGCTGTGATAGTCCCAAGTTGAAATTATTTCCGACTTATCGCTGATACGAACCCTGGGCTGTTAAGCATAACGATGCTGACAATTTGATAGTGTTCGGAATAAACGTTGATCTGTCTCCAGCACATACCTAAATGCCGCTTTTTTCAGCCGAAAATAGCTTTCAAACCTTTAAAAGAAATAATAAAATGCATTTCTTGCAAATAGAGGACAATGAATTTAACACTTACTTTTCATCCGGTAATTTAAAGATGTTAGATATCTGCTGAGAAATCTGCTTTGCACTATTGAATATTTGTATTATCTTTATAATTCAATTCAGAATTATACTCGAGAAGAAATACATTTTATTTTAATATATACATATTAAGGTGTCCAAAAAAAAAAAACATCGAATCCACTAGCTTCACATCCCTACAAATATGCCATTATAAAAAAAAAATACGGTCTACCAAATAAATTTTCAGAAAAAGTTTTATTTAGAAGTAGCACATCGCCATTGAAGTTTCCAAGTTCTACTTGTTCTATTATTTATTTAAAATTAAAAATTGAAAATCTTAAATGTAATTCTTGGGATAGCGACTCATAATATCTACCTAGTACTCTCAATTATTCTGACACACGGTTTTTTCTTGATAAAAAACAAACAACAAGAGGTTTTTTAATTTTTTCTTTTTATTTTGTTTTTTTTAATATTGAAGAATATAACAAAAAAAAATTATTCAAAATGGCCGCCATTTGCCTTCCAACACGACCGAAGTCTGACCGGCCAATCGTCTATTGCAGTACGCACGACCTCCATGGGGAAATTTTCTACTGCGCGGATAAGTGCACGCTTAAGCGATTCCAAATTTTTGTGGTGAGTAGTGCAGACCATGCCTTCTAAAACGGACCACAATTTATAGTCTAAAGGATTTAGGTCTGGACTACCCGATGGCCAATCATCCGTAGAAATAAAGTTTGGTAAATTTTTTTTAACCAGTCTTGAGTGGTTTTTGCCTTATGGGCTGGGGCAGAGTCCTGTTGAAAGGTCCACGGCTCGTTTTTGAACAATGTGCTATTTAATGGCTTCACAACCTTTTCTAAAACGTCAGATTGGTACACCTTTGCCGAAGTTTTAACACTTTTTTTGCAGAAATGAAGTTTGGTGACCCCATCATAGGCCACTCCCCACCATGCCATCACAGAAGCAGGATGGTGACCTCTCTGAACTCTAGGAACCAATTCATTTGCTTGCAGAGATGACTTAGCATAGACTCTATCATTTTGTTTATTGAACGACTCCTCCACAGTAAAAATTTTCTCGTCAGTAAACATAATTTTTCTGTGGCGGTTTTTTGCGTACTGGCGAATCAATGCTTTTGATTTTTGCTTCCGTAGATACCCCGTCTGTCTTTTGTAAGCCCGAAGTCCCAAGTCATATTTAATGATGCGAGAAATGGATACTTTCGATATATTCATCCCCCGCGACATTATTTGCTGCTTTCGGAGTGGATTTCGATAAATTCGATTCTGTACAGCTTTAACGGCTCTGGCAGTTCGCACAGAGCGCGGACGGACAGATCTCGGACGGTCTGCTACTCCACCAGTAGACCCAAACAGTTTCACAGCACGATAAACAAAACTACGACTAACCCCGAGCGGCTGCAATGTTCGATAAATGTCTCCAGTTTCCATTCCACATTTTTTAGGCCAATTACGACAATATGGTTTTCAATATCTCCCCATTCCATAATTTTAAGTAACGCGCGACAAAAACTTTTTACACAAAAATGAAGTTTAAATGCTAGTTGTCAAAAAACTGTCAACGTAACGAGAGTATGTTCAGTGGATTTCTTACAGTGGGGGCGACTAACAGTGTGTCAGTAATTATGAAAGTACTAGGTAATATATTTTTGGGTGTACATTCCGAATATAAAATCAAAATTAAATTCAATCGCGAATTTTGCGAAAATGTCAAACAAAAAATGTTCCGAGCTTAATAAGAAATTTTTTATATTTACCTCTGCGCAAAATTCTTTTTTGGATGATTATATGTCCACGGAATGTCTTCTTATGTTAACAATTTATTTTCAATAAGCTAATTACCGAAAACCCAAAAAAAGGAAAATTTTACATTCAGTTGTAAGGATAACTATTATCCTTTCAAAAATTAAAAACAAGATGATGTGTAATAAAAGTCCTTGGTAAGTAGATGGCAAAAGTACAAGAATTTGGACTTTTTCGAATTTTTCATTACCATTGAAATTTTTACCATTAGTTGACACTAATGCAAATGAAAAAATGTCATTACCATTTAATGGTAATGAAATTTTTTCCAATAGAAATTTCATTACTAATGGTAATGAAATAGCAAAAATGCATAAAAAAGTAATTATAATTAATTGAAAAATCATTTTTTTTATAAAAGATTATAAAAAGTAGCTTTATACAAAAAACAATAAAATAAAATAAAAAATATACATATATGAAGTCGTATAAATATATATTAACATAAATATTAACACACACAATGACGGTTAATAGTGATAATGTTTTCTTTTAATGAAATTCAAAAACATTGTCATTAATCAATGAAATGAGATTCTTAAATCATTACCATTAATTCAAACAATGGTAATAAAATTTTTTTCATTACAATTGTTATCATCAATTAATTAGTCCAATCAATGCATTAGTCCCATGTATGGTTAGAAAAACACCACAAAAACCGCAGATAATTTAAAAACCAATTTCGTTTTTGTACAAACTACCTTTGTACACATTATTTATCAAATATAAAAATATTTAATAATTTGTATATTAACAATTATTAATCAAAATTGAACTATAAATGGATTACTTCTAATTGTATTAATAATTATTAACATAAAAGTTGAATTATTGCTATTATATTTATTAAATTGAATATTTTGCTAAGTGTAAATTTAGTACTCGCTGTAAAAATCAATTGTCAAATTTATCCGAACTATGAACTTGTTTAAAAGGCTAAGCTTCGTTAAAGTCATATTTTCTAAAATAACTTCACTTGCCTGTAAACCTTTATAGTGAGCACTTGATATTTAATTATTTACTCCTGATCTCCCGAATATATAATCGTATTGGAATACTTCCCAACGGTGAAATAAATTGCCTTCAATTAAATAAAATACTCAGCTTTTTATTTAACTGCAAGGAGGAAGGTAAGAGTTTGCCTTATTTAAGTTCCAACCACCAAGGGGAATTATTACTAATTTGTATCGCAATTTCTTTTATCCTTTATCCCCACCAACCAATTATAATTACTCTGATTTGAGTAATTATATTTTAATCTCCTTTAAGATTGGCGCCTTTGGGTTAAAGAAACCCTTCACCTACCCTCTGCACCAGCTAAAGGAGCCCAACAGTTTATTATCTCTCACATAATAAATCTACACTGTTTTTTATATGTTTCATACTATTACCCTAATAATAATAAAAAAACAAAAAAACATAATAATAATAAAAAAACATACATGGTCACTTCGAGCGCAAGAAGAACAAATATACAAAGAACGAAAAGGAATACTTGTAACTCACCACAAAGTAATTGCATGCATATTGGCTGAAGGAGGTAAATCAAAAAAGACAATAACTTCAGTATAACACAATCAATCGGTAGAACCGGAGTAAGTAAAAACGTACATGCATAAAACATAAAAACAAACATTCACTTGCTTATTGTACAAACAAGAAAAACGTACAACACGTTTAGTATATTATTAAAACAGAGCTTTAAAAACAGAAAATTCCAAATTTTTAAGCTAAAAAGTGCAAGAAGTAAAAACAACAACAAAAATTTCAGTTAATAAGAAAGGTTTGTGTAAAAAAGAAAAACAAAACAGAAATCGTTAAAAGTTAAATTTAATAAAAAAAAAAAACCCAAAGTTTCATTACCAAAAGTCTAATTTTTAAATATAAAAAACAAAAAAGTAAAATATCCGAAATTACCATAAAAAGGCGCAGAGTTAAGGAATTGCAAAAAAAATTTTTTGTCAACAGCCATTTTGTTTTCTAAGAAAATTCTAAAAAGAAAAATATTCTGTGAAATCAATTAAACGCCATTTTTTTCTTAATGTTTTAAAAATTGTTTCGGTGTTTCTTAAATTTCCACATGTTCGAACAACGGTTAAAGAATAACACTTTCATTGGGTACAAACTGCATACCAATTAAAACAAAAACAATATAACGGGTATACGAAATATAACACCATTATAAAAATACAGTAAATAATACAGCATATAAATAAATATTCACATTATATAAAAAAAAAGAAATATATACCTACCGTCATTTTTCAATCGAAACAGAGTGTATTGGAAACAAAAATAATAAATTTACAAATTTATAACAACGAAATTACAAAACAAAAAGCATTTAACAAAAAAAAAAACTAGTGCAGATAATAAAAATAAATTTCGGTTCAATTAAAAAAAAATAAATAAATTTACCCAGTACAAATTTGTTAAGGAAAAGTCTTTTTACCAAACCTAATTTATTAAAGCAAGCAAAAGTGAAAAAAAAAGAAAGAATATCCCGTTAGATGTTAAATGCTCATAAGTATATAGTCTGCAAATATATTCACCATACCAAGTGCGGAAAAAAGTTGGAGAGGAAAGAAAAAATTCTCTGAGCATCAACATTATATACCTACATACGTTTTGTGTTAATTTATTATCAAGGTATTTAGAAAACGTTTATATTTACACATTTTGTTTAAAAAAAAAATTTTTCCATAACTGCATTTTAACAAGTCATCTCTATTTTACTAATTTACATATAACATACCAATGTATATAAACATTTCTCTTGGCTATTCGTTAAAAAAGAGAAGTGGCAAATGACCCAATCTTTTAAGAGTTGTTCATATATGACTACCCTTCACAGTCTCTTACTTTTGTGCTAATAACATAAAACCGTAACGTAGATCTGTGTCTCTTAAAAGCATATGTACATCACATAAGAACAAAACAAAAAAAATTGTATACAGTCCGCTTATCAATTGAAAGAGAATTTTTTACATGGGTATCAACCAGTGATAGAAAACTTGGTACGATCGTATTTTTTCTGGTACTACTTCAAGTTCAATGTAACCGTGGTACTTCGAGACTAATTTAGTACTCTAGCCGATTTTTCGCATTTAAAGTACATTTTTATATATATAAAAAAAAAAAAAAATTGCGCAGTTTTACTCGTTTTTTGTTATGGCATATATTAATTACTTTTGCAGTAAAAACAGTGCATATATGAATATGTGAGAATAGAATGATTATATGCGATCATTTCATAATCTCTTAAAAAGAAATTTTGTACTTATTTTTGGTTTTCAATTAAAAAAAAAAAAAGCACTGAGAGTCAAAAAAGTACAGTTTGATATTTTTTTGGGGTACCAAAATAAAATTCTCATATCCATCCCTGGTATAAACACTCAACCTTTATACAAAATTGATGATTCGTTTTAACCACTATACCTAATTTTACGCGCTTATGAATTGGACGTTGTAAAATCAGCTCATTAAAGGAAATAAATTTTTTCACTTAAATCAAAAATAGAAAATAGTTTAATAAAAATTTTGTTTCAGTAGTTTAAGCTACATAATAATACAATTGTCCCCTTTAGGTTTATTGGAAAATACTGAAACATAAAAATTTTCACAATAAATTTTTATTAGATCCCAATTACCTGAATTATTACTTTTATTCAGTTTACTCAAAAGTAGTAAACGCAATACGGGTTATACACACTCAAATTAATTTTTCCGAATAAATTAATTAAAAATCAGAACTTTCAAGAAATTTATACAATTCCAAAATTTGTATTAAAAATTAACAAAATGAGTACAACACAAAAGACAACTTCGGCTTTAGGTTTAAACGAACGCTTCATATTTGACTGCGATCACCTTCTGCAGTTTTGTAACCGTTTCAATGGAACCCCTGTCGAGGACCACTCAGAATCAGTTCTCGAAGTTAAGTTGAAAGATCTAGATAATAGATGGGGAAAAGTAGAAATATCATACGAAAAAGTTATGCTAGCCCCTGAAAAAGAAGTAAATACCGAATTTAAAGAAGCCGCAAAAAATGAGTTCGAAGCTTGTGTTGAAGCATATTATCTCTGCACATCCCTAATCCTAGATTTAATGAAATCAGCTAGGTTAGATACATCTCAAATTCATGGCTTTGATGCAACAGCTCGTTACTCGTTGCCCCCTCAAGCTCTTACTCAAAATAACGCAAATAGTTGCATTAAACTCCCTCCATGCGACACAGAAATATTCAAAGGCAGTTATGAACAATGGCCATCATTCAGAGACATGTTCACTGCCGTGTATATAAATCATTCGAAATTAACTCCAGTTACTAAACTGTATCACCTTCGCAACAAAACAAAAGGCGAAGCAGGCGCAATTGTTAAACGCTACCCTCTCTCTAATGACAATTTTGAACTCGCTTGGAATGCCTTAAAATCCCGGTATGAAAATAAAAGAGTTCTTGTCGATAACCAAATCAAATTGCTTTTTGATATTCCATCAGCGAAAAATGAAGAAAGTGAGTCAATCAGACGAATTCAATCCTCAGTAAATGACTCTCTAGCTACACTCAAAACTCTTGGAGTGGAAGTAGAAAGTTGGGATCCCATACTCATTCGATTAATCTCAACTAATCTTCCTGATTTAACTCTCTCTCTTTGGGAACAATCACTCACATCACCCCGTGAGTTACCCAAGTGGTCTCAAATGTCCCAATTTCTCGTGGACAGATATGAAGCAGTAGAACGTCTCACCAGCATTAGAACAACAAAAGATTCCTTTAATTTCGCAAGCACATCCCAAGCTAAGATACAAACTTATTTATCTCAAGAAAGTTTAATCCATTCTTGCAAATTATGCAATGAAGAACACTCGTTGAGAAAATGTCCTAAGTTTCGAGCATTCTCAGTGCAACAAAGAGTTGATTATGTCTTTAAAAACAAGTTTTGTAATAATTGTTTAGCTTCATCTCATTTAAAAGCGAATTGCAAAAGTAAACACACGTGTGTTACTTGCAAAAAAACTCATCACAGTTTATTACATATGAAGCAGAATTGGCAAAACTCATCACCAATTTCTGAGTCACAACGCTCACGTGAACCCCAAAAACCCCCTCAAAACTCAACGTTTAATATATCGTCTCATAGTGAAGCAAATGCCCACGATGAACGTTCCCAAACCACAAAACAAATTCAAGCCAACTTCTCGGCAAGCTACGAAAATATATTACTCCGCACGGCGTTAATGCAAATAGAACACAAGGGGGAACTCTTTACCATACGAGCTCTTATAGACCCAGGTTCTCAACGAACATTCTTATCAGAAAGGATAAGAAACAGACTCCAAATCCCATATAAAAAATCCCAATTCGAAATCATTGGTATTGGCGGTCAAAAGCAATCAGCCAACAAAGAGTGTGAATTCGTATTATATGCCAAAAGATATGATATTAGATTCCCTATTAAAGCCATAATATTACCTAAGGTAACCAAACGACTCCCTGCATGCACATTTGAAATCCCCCAGTCACCCGAATTAGCAGATTTGGATTTAGCAGATCCAACATTTAACAAATCTTCCCAAATAGATCTGGTACTGGGTAATGATTATGAACATTTCCTAAATATCGAAGGTATAAAAAAGAACATATGTGGAGAAACCTCAGCCTATAACACTATTTTTGGATGGGTGCTCAGTGGTCCAATGAAGACTCAAAGCATTCAGGCTTTCACAACCTCCGTCCTCAAATCTGATACCCGTGATCTCAACAATCTCTTGAGAAAATTTTGGGAGCAAGAAGAGGTTCCCTTAACTCCCATAAGATCATCAGAAGATGAGGACTGCGAAAAATTGTTTAGACAGACCACCAAACGTCTGCAAAATGGAAAGTATATGGTAAAACTGCCATTCAAAAAGGAATTTCCCGAAAAAGTTTTCCTCGGCTCATCTCGGTTTATAGCGTTAGCACAGTATTCCACAATGGAAAAGACCCTAGCAAGAAATGTCGAACTGCAATCCCAGTATAATGCGGTACTCAAAGAGTATCTAACACTTGACCACATGGAGGAAATATCTCCACGTGAGATTGTATGTAAAGACAAATATAACTCATTTTATTTGCCTCACCATGCAGTAGTTCATCCAGATCGCAAAACGACTAAATTAAGGGTTGTTTTCAATGCATCAAGGAAAACAAAAACACAATTTTCCCTTAATGATGTTTTATATACTGGCCCAACTTTACAGCGCGATCTGATTACTATTATTCTAAATTGGAGAAAATACCGCTATGTATTTAGTGCCGATATACAGAAAATGTATCGGCAAATTCTCGTTTATCCTACAGACAGATCTTTTCAAAGAATCCTATTCCAAGATGACCACAAAGGTCCCATTAAAGATTATCAACTAAAAACTGTAACCTTCGGAGTGAATTGTGCTCCCTACCTCGCGATTCGAACGTTGCTTCAAATCGCGTCTGATTTCGAATTATCACATCCCAAAGCAGCCTCAATTATACGTAAGGAAACTTATGTCGACGATATACTCTCAGGTGGTCACTCAATAGAAGAAACATTATTATCACAAACCCAAATAATCCATGTTCTAAAGTCAGCGGGAATGCCCTTAAAGAAATTTACGGCGAATGAACAAACGCTTTTATGTAACATACCCAAAGATGATCTGTACGATTCCTTCACTTACAGTTTCTCCTCAATAGAACCGTCTGAAAAAATAATAAAACGTAAAGTTCTGTCAGCCGTTGCAAAACTCTTTGACCCGGCTGGATGGTTAGCACCAGTAATCATAAAAGCCAAATTGCTTATGCAGCAATTATGGTTGGAGGGAAAAGAATGGGATGAAGAGGTTTCTAAAGATTTACTCCAAAGTTGGAATAGTTTTGTTAATGATATTTCAAGCGTTAACATTATTCACATTCCTCGTTGGGTACAATACCATCCATCAGACACGGTAGAAATCCATGGCTTTTCAGACGCATCAAAAGCAGCATACTGTGCTACGGTTTATATAAGATGTCAGAAAAAGAACAATACCGTTTTTACAAATTTGTTAGTCGCGAAAAGCAAGGTAGCTCCGATTCAAACAGTCTGCCTTCCACGTCTAGAACTCAATGGTGCGGTTTTATTGGCAGAATTAGTTAAATACGTGTGCTCTTCCCTAGAATTTCAGGAAACGAAAATATACCTATGGACAGATTCGTCGATAGTATTAGCATGGCTTTCTAAACCCCCATCAACATGGGAAACGTACGTTGCGAATCGAGTATCCAAAATACATTATTTGGTACCCAAAGCAACTTGGCGTCATGTTCCAACGCAGGATAACCCGGCTGACCTGGGAACCCGCGGTTGTACACCAGGCGATCTTAACACAAAGTCTCTGTGGTGGCAAGGACCAAACTGGTTAAATAATCCTATAGTCACATGGCCAAATCAAAATTGTATTAAACAAACAGAAATAAGTAAGAAAATACAAGTCTTTCATACCACGTCTGAAAGTAATGACATTCTCATGAATTTCTCGTCATATAGTAGAGCACTTAGAGTAATATGTTATATTTTTCGATTTTTTAATCGAATTTCTAAAACCCATGTGAATTATACTTTAATAACACTAACCCAGCACGAAGTAAATAACGTAAAAACACGACTTATAGTAATATCTCAAAAAATTTTCTTTGAAGATGAATATTTAAAACTCTCTAACTCTGAACAAATTTCGAACAAAAGCCCTTTAAGGTCTCTGAATCCATTCCTTGATTCTAACTCGATACTTCGTGTAAATGGACGCTTATCACAATCTTTTCTTTCATATAACGAACGCTATCCAATTATACTGTCAGGAAACTCTCGATTTGCTCAATTATATCTCAACCATTTGCACTTATTCCTTTTTCATGCTGAATACAATCAAATGTGGTTCAAACTGAATTTTATATCGCTAGACTTAAACCCCGAGTAAAAAATATAATTCGTCATTGCAAAATTTACATAATACACAAACAACAGTCATGTTCCCAAATAATGGCACCACTTCCTCCTGAGAGATGTCAGCTATCACCCCCCTTTCAAGTAACCGGTGTTGATTTCGCTGGTCCTTTCGATTTAAAGGCCTCGTCACTTAGAAATTCTACCTTTACAAAAGGGTATGTTTGCGTCTTTGTTTGCTTTAGCACCAAGGCGATTCATTTGGAAGCGTGCTCTGACTTATCCTCTCCTGCCTTTCAAGCTGCATTCGCCCGCTTCGTGGGGAGGCGAGGACTACCCCAAAGGGTAGTTTCCGACAATGGCAGAAATTTTCTAGGAGCTAGTCGAGTATTGCTTCGTGATTTTTCCTCATTTATTAAGTCTATTGCCTCAGATATTTCTCAAAAGTATGTCTCTCATGGCTTTGAGTGGAAGTTTATACCACCTCATGCACCCCACATGGGTGGCTTATGGGAGGCCGCAGTAAAAAGCTTCAAGTTTCATTTAAAGCGGATTTCTGGAGCTCATAAGTTCAATTTTGAGGAGCTATCTACTATTTTAGCCAGAATTAAAGGCATTCTTAATTCTCGCCCAATCTCCGCTATATCAGAAGATCCCACAGACCTCACCGCGCTCACGCCAGGACACTTTTTAAGAGGAGCTCCCATAATGGCTCTACCAGAGCTAACCATTCAGCACATGTCTCCAGTGAATAGGTGGGAAAAACTAAAAGCTCTCCACCATCAATTCTCTATTAGATGGAAAGAAGATTACTTAAAATCGCTTCACAAGCGATATAAGTGGAGAAACAAATGTCGAAATATTCAAGTCGGTGATCTGGTAGTGGTAATGGATGATTTACAACCTCCTTTTGAATGGAGATTAGGGAGAGTTGAAAAAACCTATCCAGGCTCGGACTCTAATGTTCGAATTGCGGACATTCGCACAGCATCTGGAACTATTACACGGCCAATTGTGAAACTCTGCTATTTACCATTCCTAAAACAGGAGAATCCACTACAACTGTATCTACCACACTTGTCTATTGCAACTTAACATCATTCATGATTTTTGCTTTATCCTTTATCTAATACTCTAATAAATAACACCTTTCTCTTCTGTCTTTCAACTTTATTCATACATTCATGCACTACACACTTGTAGAAATCATCAAGCTAACATTGGTTATAGTTATTCTTACCTATCCTTTTTCATTTAGGAACGTGAACTTATTAAGATGCCTCAACGCCAACATCGCCGTGTTCAGCACCGTCAACAGAACCAACGTAATAGAAGTCACAGGGCTACAGACTTGTATTTATGCCTGGTTTGCAGTAAGCATCATCCCTTAAAATTTTGTAAAAAATTCCTTACGATGAACACAATTAACCGTAAACGTGCAGTCGAAAGGTATAAGTACTGCACAAATTGATTAGCCAGAAGCCATACAATCCGATCGTGTTCATCTATGAAGACCTGCAAACAGTGCGATGATTTACACCATACGCTGTTACATACAAAAAAAAATCCGGTCAAAACTCATTCGACGTTCAACCACTCAACATTTTCAACCGCAATCTAGGGCACATCAACAGGATGAATGCCAAGTGGTTACACCTGACGTTAAAGTATTATCAGAAGCAATCAAATCTTTAGCAACAGTGCTCTGCGTATCTGGCAACCAGTAATCTTTTGCATGACTGCAAGGCCGGCGCCATGTACAAACTACCTTTGTACACATTATTTATCAAATATAAAAATATTTAATAATTTGTATATTAACAATTATTAATCAAAATTGAACTATAAATGGATTACTTCTAATTGTATTAATAATTATTAACATAAAAGTTGAATTATTGCTATTGTATTTATTAAATTTAATATTTTGCTAAGTGTAAATTTAGTACTCGCTGTAAAAATCAATTGTCAAATTTATCCGAACTATGAACTTGTTTAAAAGGCTAAGCTTCGTTAAAGTCATATTTTCTAAAATAACTTCACTTGCCTGTAAACCTTTATAGTGAGCACTTGATATTTAATTATTTACTCCTGATCTCCCGAATATATAATCGTATTGGAATACTTCCCAACGGTGAAATAAATTGCCTTCAATTAAATAAAATACTCAGCTTTTTATTTAACTGCAAGGAGGAAGGTAAGAGTTTGCCTTATTTAAGTTCCAACCACCAAGGGGAATTATTACTAATTTGTATCGCATTTCTTTTATCCTTTATCCCCACCAACCAATTATAATTACTCTGATTTGAGTAATTATATTTTAATCTCCTTTAAGATTGGCGCCTTTGGGTTAAAGAAACCCTTCACCTACCCTCTGCACCAGCTAAAGGAGCCCAACAGTTTATTATCTCTCACATAATAAATCTACACTGTTTTTTATATGTTTCATACTATTACCCTAATAATAATAAAAAAACAAAAAAACATAATAATAATAAAAAAACATACATGGTCACTTCGAGTGCAAGAAGAACAAATATACAAAGAACGAAAAGGAATACTTGTAACTCACCACAAAGTAATTGCATGCATATTGGCTGAAGGAGGTAAATCAAAAAAGACAATAACTTCAGTATAACACAATCAATCGGTAGAACCGGAGTAAGTAAAAACGTACATGCATAAAACATAAAAACAAACATTCACTTGCTTATTGTACAAACAAGAAAAACATACAACACGTTTAGTATATTATTAAAACAGAGCTTTAAAAACAGAAAATTCCAAATTTTTAAGCTAAAAAGTGCAAGAAGTAAAAACAACAACAAAAATTTCAGTTAATAAGAAAGGTTTGTGTAAAAAAGAAAAACAAAACAGAAATCGTTAAAAGTTAAATTTAATAAAAAAAAAAAACCCAAAGTTTCATTACCAAAAGTCTAATTTTTAAATATAAAAAACAAAAAAGAAAAAAGTAAAATATCCGAAATTACCATAAAAAGGCGCAGAGTTAAGGAATTGCAAAAAAAATTTTTTGTCAACAGCCATTTTGTTTTCTAAGAAAATTCTAAAAAGAAAAATATTCTGTGAAATCAATTAAACGCCATTTTTTTCTTAATGTTTTAAAAATTGTTTCGGTGTTTCTTAAATTTCCACATGTTCCAAAAATAGCGGTTCGAACAACGGTTAAAGAATAACACTTTCATTGGGTACAAACTGCATACCAATTAAAACAAAAACAATATAACGGGTATACGAAATATAACACCATTCTAAAAATACAGTAAATAATACAGCATATAAATAAATATTCACATTATATAAAAAAAAAGAAATATATACCTACCGTCATTTTTCAATCGAAACAGAGTGTATTGGAAACAAAAATAATAAATTTACAAATTTATAACAACGAAATTACAAAACAAAAAGCATTTAACAAAAAAAAAAAAACTAGTGCAGATAATAAAAATAAATTTCGGTTCAATTAAAAAAAAAAAATAAATAAATTTACCCAGTACAAATTTGTTAAGGAAAAGTCTTTTTACCAAACCTAATTTATTAAAGCAAGCAAAAGTGAAAAAAAAGAAAGAATATCCCGTTAGATGTTAAATGCTCATAAGTATATAGTCTGCAAATATATTCACCATACCAAGTGCGGAAAAAAGTTGGAGAGGAAAGAAAAAATTCTCTGAGCATCAACATTATATACCTACATACGTTTTGTGTTAATTTATTATCAAGGTATTTAGAAAACGTTTATATTTACACATTTTGTTTAAAAAAAAAATTTTTCCATAACTGCATTTTAACAAGTCATCTCTATTTTACTAATTTGCATATAACATACCAATGTATATAAACATTTCTCTTGGCTATTCGTTAAAAAAGAGAAGTGGCAAATGACCCAATCTTTTAAGAGTTGTTCATATATGACTACCCTTCACAGTCTCTTACTTTTGTGCTAATAACATAAAACCGTAACGTAGATCTGTGTCTCTTAAAAGCATATGTACATCACATAAGAACAAAACAAAAAAAATTGTATACAGTCCGCTTATCAATTGAAAGAGAATTTTTTACATGGGTATCAACCAGTGATAGAAAACTTGGTACGATCGTATTTTTTCTGGTACTACTTCAAGTTCAATGTAACCGTGGTACTTCGAGACTAATTTAGTACTCTAGCCGATTTTTCGCATTTAAAGTACATTTTTATATATATAAAAAAAAAAAAATTGCGCAGTTTTACTCGTTTTTTGTTATGGCATATATTATTTACTTTTGCAGTAAAAACAGTGCATATATGAATATGTGATAATAGAATGATTATATGCGATCATTTCATAATCTCTTAAAAAGAAATTTTGTACTTATTTTTGGTTTTCAATTAAAAAAAAAAAAAAAAAAAAAAAAGCACTGAGAGTCAAAAAAGTACAGTTTGATATTTTTTTGGGGTACCAAAATAAAATTCTCATATCCATCCCTGGTATAAACACTCAACCTTTATACAAAATTGATGATTCGTTTTAACCACTATACCTAATTTTACGCGCTTATGAATTGAACGTTGTAAAATCAGCTCATTAAAGGAAATAAATTTTTTCACTTAAATCAAAAATAGAAAATAGTTTAATAAAAATTTTGTTTCAGTAGTTTAAGCTACATAATAATACAATTGTCCCCTTTAGGTTTATTGGAAAATACTGAAACATAAAAATTTTCACAATAAATTTTTATTAGATCCCAATTACCTGAATTATTACTTTTATTCAGTTTACTCAAAAGTAGTAAACGCAAACCAACTTCTGCTTCAGGTTTAAACGAACGCTTCATATTTGACTGCGATCACCTTCTGCAGTTTTGTAACCGTTTCAATGGAACCCCTGTCGAGGACCACTCAGAATCAGTTCTCGAAGTTAAGTTGAAAGATCTAGATAATAGATGGGGAAAAGTAGAAATATCATACGAAAAAGTTATGCTAGCCCCTGAAAAAGAAGTAAATACCGAATTTAAAGAAGCCGCAAAAAATGAGTTCGAAGCTTGTGTTGAAGCATATTATCTCTGCACATCCCTAATCCTAGATTTAATGAAATCAGCTAGGTTAGATACATCTCAAATTCATGGCTTTGATGCAACAGCTCGTTACTCGTTGCCCCCTCAAGCTCTTACTCAAAATAACGCAAATAGTTGCATTAAACTCCCTCCATGCGACACAGAAATATTCAAAGGCAGTTATGAACAATGGCCATCATTCAGAGACATGTTCACTGCCGTGTATATAAATCATTCGAAATTAACTCCAGTTACTAAACTGTATCACCTTCGCAACAAAACAAAAGGCGAAGCAGGCGCAATTGTTAAACGCTACCCTCTCTCTAATGACAATTTTGAACTCGCTTGGAATGCCTTAAAATCCCGGTATGAAAATAAAAGAGTTCTTGTCGATAACCAAATCAAATTGCTTTTTGATATTCCATCAGCGAAAAATGAAGAAAGTGAGTCAATCAGACGAATTCAATCCTCAGTAAATGACTCTCTAGCTACACTCAAAACTCTTGGAGTGGAAGTAGAAAGTTGGGATCCCATACTCATT
Organism: Eustalomyia histrio; assembly: GCA_949748255.1. Taxonomy (NCBI): domain Eukaryota; kingdom Metazoa; phylum Arthropoda; class Insecta; order Diptera; family Anthomyiidae; genus Eustalomyia; species Eustalomyia histrio. The sequence continues at coordinate 172,369,931 of OX456523.1, read as the reverse complement.
CGATTAATCTCAACTAATCTTCCTGATTTAACTCTCTCTCTTTGGGAACAATCACTCACATCACCCCGTGAGTTACCCAAGTGGTCTCAAATGTCCCAATTTCTCGTGGACAGATATGAAGCAGTAGAACGTCTCACCAGCATTAGAACAACAAAAGATTCCTTTAATTTCGCAAGCACATCCCAAGCTAAGATACAAACTTATTTATCTCAAGAAAGTTTAATCCATTCTTGCAAATTATGCAATGAAGAACACTCGCTGAGAAAATGTCCTAAGTTTCGAGCATTCTCAGTGCAACAAAGAGTTGATTATGTCTTTAAAAACAAGTTTTGTAATAATTGTTTAGCTTCATCTCATTTAAAAGCGAATTGCAAAAGTAAACACACGTGTGTTACTTGCAAAAAAACTCATCACAGTTTATTACATATGAAGCAGAATTGGCAAAACTCATCACCAATTTCTGAGTCACAACGCTCACGTGAACCCCAAAAACCCCCTCAAAACTCAACGTTTAATATATCGTCTCATAGTGAAGCAAATGCCCACGATGAACGTTCCCAAACCACAAAACAAATTCAAGCCAACTTCTCGGCAAGCTACGAAAATATATTACTCCGCACGGCGTTAATGCAAATAGAACACAAGGGGGAACTCTTTACCATATGAGCTCTTATAGACCCAGGTTCTCAACGAACATTCTTATCAGAAAGGATAAGAAACAGACTCCAAATCCCATATAAAAAATCCCAATTCGAAATCATTGGTATTGGCGGTCAAAAGCAATCAGCCAACAAAGAGTGTGAATTCGTATTATATGCCAAAAGATATGATATTAGATTCCCTATTAAAGCCATAATATTACCTAAGGTAACCAAACGACTCCCTGCATGCACATTTGAAATCCCCCAGTCACCCGAATTAGCAGATTTGGATTTAGCAGATCCAACATTTAACAAATCTTCCCAAATAGATCTGGTACTGGGTAATGATTATGAACATTTCCTAAATATCGAAGGTATAAAAAAGAACATATGTGGAGAAACCTCAGCCTATAACACTATTTTTGGATGGGTGCTCAGTGGTCCAATGAAGACTCAAAGCATTCAGGCTTTCACAACCTCCGTCCTCAAATCTGATACCCGTGATCTCAACAATCTCTTGAGAAAATTTTGGGAGCAAGAAGAGGTTCCCTTAACTCCCATAAGATCATCAGAAGATGAGGACTGCGAAAAATTGTTTAGACAGACCACCAAACGTCTGCAAAATGGAAAGTATATGGTAAAACTGCCATTCAAAAAGGAATTTCCCGAAAAAGTTTTCCTCGGCTCATCTCGGTTTATAGCGTTAGCACAGTATTCCACAATGGAAAAGACCCTAGCAAGAAATGTCGAACTGCAATCCCAGTATAATGCGGTACTCAAAGAGTATCTAACACTTGACCACATGGAGGAAATATCTCCACGTGAGATTGTATGTAAAGACAAATATAACTCATTTTATTTGCCTCACCATGCAGTAGTTCATCCAGATCGCAAAACGACTAAATTAAGGGTTGTTTTCAATGCATCAAGGAAAACAAAAACACAATTTTCCCTTAATGATGTTTTATATACTGGCCCAACTTTACAGCGCGATCTGATTACTATTATTCTAAATTGGAGAAAATACCGCTATGTATTTAGTGCCGATATACAGAAAATGTATCGGCAAATTCTCGTTTATCCTACAGACAGATCTTTTCAAAGAATCCTATTCCAAGATGACCACAAAGGTCCCATTAAAGATTATCAACTAAAAACTGTAACCTTCGGAGTGAATTGTGCTCCCTACCTCGCGATTCGAACGTTGCTTCAAATCGCGTCTGATTTCGAATTATCACATCCCAAAGCAGCCTCAATTATACGTAAGGAAACTTATGTCGACGATATACTCTCAGGTGGTCACTCAATAGAAGAAACATTATTATCACAAACCCAAATAATCCATGTTCTAAAGTCAGCGGGAATGCCCTTAAAGAAATTTACGGCGAATGAACAAACGCTTTTATGTAACATACCCAAAGATGATCTGTACGATGAAGATTTCCTTCGATTTTACGAATCCAGTTCCACAAAAACCCTAGGCATTAAGTGGAATGCTCTCAAAGATTCCTTCACTTACAGTTTCTCCTCAATAGAACCGTCTGAAAAAATAATAAAACGTAAAGTTCTGTCAGCCGTTGCAAAACTCTTTGACCCGGCTGGATGGTTAGCACCAGTAATCATAAAAGCCAAATTGCTTATGCAGCAATTATGGTTGGAGGGAAAAGAATGGGATGAAGAGGTTTCTAAAGATTTACTCCAAAGTTGGAATAGTTTTGTTAATGATATTTCAAGCGTTAACATTATTCACATTCCTCGTTGGGTACAATACCATCCATCAGACACGGTAGAAATCCATGGCTTTTCAGACGCATCAAAAGCAGCATACTGTGCTACGGTTTATATAAGATGTCAGAAAAAGAACAATACCGTTTTTACAAATTTGTTAGTCGCGAAAAGCAAGGTAGCTCCGATTCAAACAGTCTGCCTTCCACGTCTAGAACTCAATGGTGCGGTTTTATTGGCAGAATTAGTTAAATACGTGTGCTCTTCCCTAGAATTTCAGGAAACGAAAATATACCTATGGACAGATTCGTCGATAGTATTAGCATGGCTTTCTAAACCCCCATCAACATGGGAAACGTACGTTGCGAATCGAGTATCCAAAATACATTATTTGGTACCCAAAGCAACTTGGCGTCATGTTCCAACGCAGGATAACCCGGCTGACCTGGGAACCCGCGGTTGTACACCAGGCGATCTTAACACAAAGTCTCTGTGGTGGCAAGGACCAAACTGGTTAAATAATCCTATAGTCACATGGCCAAATCAAAATTGTATTAAACAAACAGAAATAAGTAAGAAAATACAAGTCTTTCATACCACGTCTGAAAGTAATGACATTCTCATGAATTTCTCGTCATATAGTAGAGCACTTAGAGTAATATGTTATATTTTTCGATTTTTTAATCGAATTTCTAAAACCCATGTGAATTATACTTTAATAACACTAACCCAGCACGAAGTAAATAACGTAAAAACACGACTTATAGTAATATCTCAAAAAATTTTCTTTGAAGATGAATATTTAAAACTCTCTAACTCTGAACAAATTTCAAACAAAAGCCCTTTAAGGTCTCTGAATCCATTCCTTGATTCTAACTCGATACTTCGTGTAAATGGACGCTTATCACAATCTTTTCTTCCATATAACGAACGCTATCCAATTATACTGTCAGGAAACTCTCGATTTGCTCAATTATATCTCAACCATTTGCACTTATTCCTTTTTCATGCTGAATACAATCAAATGTGCAGAATGGTTCAAACTGAATTTTATATCGCTAGACTTAAACCCCGAGTAAAAAATATAATTCGTCATTGCAAAATTTGCATAATACACAAACAACAGTCATGTTCCCAAATAATGGCACCACTTCCTCCTGAGAGATGTCAGCTATCACCCCCCTTTCAAGTAACCGGTGTTGATTTCGCTGGTCCTTTCGATTTAAAGGCCTCGTCACTTAGAAATTCTACCTTTACAAAAGGGTATGTTTGCGTCTTTGTTTGCTTTAGCACCAAGGCGATTCATTTGGAAGCGTGCTCTGACTTATCCTCTCCTGCCTTTCAAGCTGCATTCGCCCGCTTCGTGGGGAGGCGAGGACTACCCCAAAGGGTAGTTTCCGACAATGGCAGAAATTTTCTAGGAGCTAGTCGAGTATTGCTTCGTGATTTTTCCTCATTTATTAAGTCTATTGCCTCAGATATTTCTCAAAAGTATGTCTCTCATGGCTTTGAGTGGAAGTTTATACCACCTCATGCACCCCACATGGGTGGCTTATGGGAGGCCGCAGTAAAAAGCTTCAAGTTTCATTTAAAGCGGATTTCTGGAGCTCATAAGTTCAATTTTGAGGAGCTATCTACTATTTTAGCCAGAATTAAAGGCATTCTTAATTCTCGCCCAATCTCCGCTATATCAGAAGATCCCACAGACCTCACCGCGCTCACGCCAGGACACTTTTTAAGAGGAGCTCCCATAATGGCTCTACCAGAGCTAACCATTCAGCACATGTCTCCAGTGAATAGGTGGGAAAAACTAAAAGCTCTCCACCATCAATTCTCTATTAGATGGAAAGAAGATTACTTAAAATCGCTTCACAAGCGATATAAGTGGAGAAACAAATGCCGAAATATTCAAGTCGGTGATCTGGTAGTGGTAATGGATGATTTACAACCTCCTTTTGAATGGAGATTAGGGAGAGTTGAAAAAACCCATCCAGGCTCGGACTCTAATGTTCGAATTGCGGACATTCGCACAGCATCTGGAACTATTACACGGCCAATTGTGAAACTCTGCTATTTACCATTCCTAAAACAGGAGAATCCACTATAACTGTATCTACCACACTTGTCTATTGCAACTTAACATCATTCATGATTTTTGCTTTATCCTTTATCTAATACTCTAATAAATAACACCTTTCTCTTCTGTCTTTCAACTTTATTCATACATTCATGCACTACACACTTGTAGAAATCATCAAGCTAACATTGGTTATACTTATTCTTACCTATCCTTTTTCATTTAGGAACGTGAACTTATTAAGATGCCTCAACGCCAACATCGCCGTGTTCAGCACCGTCAACAGAACCAACGTAATAGAAGTCACAGGGCTACAGACTTGTATTTATGCCTGGTTTGCAGTAAGCATCATCCCTTAAAATTTTGTAAAAAATTCCTTACGATGAACACAATTAACCGTAAACGTGCAGTCGAAAGGTATAAGTACTGCACAAATTGATTAGCCAGAAGCCATACAATCCGATCGTGTTCATCTATGAAGACCTGCAAACAGTGCGATGATTTACACCATACGCTGTTACATACAAAAAAAAATCCGGTCAAAACTCATTCGACGTTCAACCACTCAACATTTTCAACCGCAATCTAGGGCACATCAACAGGATGAATGCCAAGTGGTTACACCTGACGTTAAAGTATTATCAGAAGCAATCAAATCTTTAGCAACAGTGCTCTGCGTATCTGGCAACCAGTAATCTTTTGCATGACTGCAAGGCCGGCGCCATGTACAAACTACCTTTGTACACATTATTTATCAAATATAAAAATATTTAATAATTTGTATATTAACAATTATTAATCAAAATTGAACTATAAATGGATTACTTCTAATTGTATTAATAATTATTAACATAAAAGTTGAATTATTGCTATTGTATTTATTAAATTTAATATTTTGCTAAGTGTAAATTTAGTACTCGCTGTAAAAATCAATTGTCAAATTTATCCGAACTATGAACTTGTTTAAAAGGCTAAGCTTCGTTAAAGTCATATTTTCTAAAATAACTTCACTTGCCTGTAAACCTTTATAGTGAGCACTTGATATTTAATTATTTACTCCTGATCTCCCGAATATATAATCGTATTGGAATACTTCCCAACGGTGAAATAAATTGCTTTCAACTCAGCTTTTTATTTAACTGCAAGGAGGAAGGTAAGAGTTTGCCTTATTTAAATTCCAAACACCAAGTGGAATTATTACTAATTTGTATCGCATTTCTTTTATCCTTTATCCCCACCAACCAATTATAATTACTCTGATTTGAGTAATTATATTTAAATCTCCTTTAAGATTGGCGCCTTTGGTTTAAAGAAACCCTTCCCCTACCCTCTGCACCAGCTAAAGGAGCCCAACAGTTTATTATCTTCCCACATAATAAATCTACACTGTTTTTTATATGTTTCATACTATTACCCTAATAATAGTTAAAAAAAACATACAGTTTTTAATTTTGAGTGCAGATTCGTAATCTTCATAAAAATGAAGATTAGATTTGAGAAATTTGTTCTTATAAGGCTTTAGCAAGTAGAATTTTTACTTACATCTTTTCAGAAAATTTCGATTTTTTGACAAAACTATTTATTTTTATGTAAAATTTAAAAAACCAAATCGCAAACAAATTAAGAGTTACTCAATTTTTTAAAATTTTCTTATTTTGAACATTACTTAAGACTGTATTGAATAACATAACTAAATTATAGCGTATAGGTTAAGGAATAATTAAATTTTAAGTCAACCCCGCTTCTCGTATAAATTACTCGAACGACAAATTACTAAATCTTAAAAGTTAACTTTTTGTGCTGCCCTAAATATAAACAAATTTTGTTGAAACTTGGCACAGAGTTTTTAGTTATTATGGAATATGGGAAACATTTTGTACACCCCAAAACATATATTTATTTATTCTTCCCAAACAAATTTTTTTCAATAAAAGGTGTAAACAATATAAATCAGCTGACGCAAATATTAGATATGTGTATTGTATATTATTAAAATTACCTATTTACAGTCAACGTCGTTTTAAGACTGTTAGGTAATACCAAAGAGAAATTAAAAAATACAAAAGGCAGTGTTGCAAAGCTGTACATAAATAGTTTGCACATTTTTTAAGATTATCCAATAATCTGTCGATTATAAAATTTGATTTTGTATGTGTAATCGCGAAAAGTTTTTGTTTACAAGATAATGACCATATCTGGATTAAACAACATTGTGTCTACTGTGTAATGGGACTGTTAGAATATTAAGCATATAAATTTATTAAAAGTTATCATTGATACCAACTTTTTGTGTTTCTCTTGGTCCAGAGCGAATGCGAGACAATTCGCTTTTAGTATACTGTTCTTCAGGAAGGTCCCGCTCCCGATTATTATGTTTGTGTTGCGCCCGATCATCTGCACCACCTCGGCCTCGATTATAATCATATTTGGAGATGTGTCGGCTTGAATTATTGTATTGTTCATTATTTTCGCGATCTGCTTCGCTGTCTCGAAAATCTCCACGTTCACCACTTCGATGACTATCAAATCGCCTATGTTCATTGTATGTATTATAACCCCCACGATAAGAGTTGTTTCTATCGCGGAAAGAAGAAGATCCACCACTGAAATATTTTTGAGCTCCTCCACTACCACCACAAATGCCTCGGCCATCACGATCTCTATCGCGATCATCGTTCTGGCGTGTGTAACAGTGACGACCAATTGACTGAGGGCCATCGTAGCCACCCAGTGGTTTCTTCGAAGACACCTCTTCCTCCTGTTTCTTTTCGTAGTGATAGAAGTCATCGAAGATGGAGGTTGTGTGTTTATACGAGTGAAGAATTTGTAACACTTCGATGCCCTTGGTATTGGGAACTTCTTGTGTGTCACGAGAATTGGTCACGGGCTTGTTTTCGTTATTTTCGAGGGTTATGTGACGTAATTTATTGTTGGGCACATCCTTCACATAAATCCACTTCACTTTGAACTTTCCCTTCCATTTGTCCTGCGACCAAACACTCGACGTCGAGTTATAGTCCACGGCAGTCATCATTTGAGCCATTCCACAGAAGTGGCCTGATCCGTTCACGGAAAAAAATAGCAGTATGTTTCCACCATCCTTGTTGCGTTCTTTAAAGGCATCATCCAGCCTCTTATTTCCATGATCAGTTGAGCACCAGATTTCATATTTTATACTGCGATGAATATCGTCTTCTGAATAAGATTTAATAACAAAAAATCTAAAAAGAAAAACAAACAAATTGTTGAACATTTGAAATTTAAATAAAAATAGAAAAACATTTACCTGGCCGCAGTAGCTATTCCTAAATCAATTTCAGCCGGGTTGTAATTGTTCTTATCACGTAGTTCCTCCAGTACGGCCTGTGGCGTTTCAACAGCCGCCCTGTCATTTACTTCAGCAGTATTTCTCGTATTATTTTCGGATTCGCGGTAATCAAACGATCCAGATTCACTATCGTGTTCATCTCTTGATGAGGCGTAATGGCTCCTTCGATCCCCATAACGACCGGCACCTGAGGCAGCAACACTTCCACTACCGCTGTTTATGCCTCCTCCTCTACCTCCAGTAGACTGACCTTCGCCACCACCACGACGCATTGGACCTGACGATGGACCACTGCCACTCTGCTGTCTACCGCCACCACCAGCGCCCTGGTGCAAAGGATGTTCAGTCGACCAATTTTTGCGTGAATGACCATTTGGTGAATTTCGTACACGTCCAAAATTGTAATTCGGTTTATTGTTTTCATCTCGAAGTACGTCCTGGACTTTATTGTGGCCACTGTTATCTGGCCGTCCGCCTAAATCGAAGTCACTTCCTATTCCTGGGGAAAAATCCGCAATAATGTCACTTAAACCCAAGTCAATCGGTGGGGGAGGCGACGGCACAGGAGGCGGATTATTGTTTGGCAAGTCCCAAGTATTCACGTCCATATTGTGCTTTCCAGGCACCATTGGTGGAGGGGGCATGCCTGGACCTTTCTTTTTGTGGCTGGAAGTTGTAAGTGTAGTCTGTGAACACAAAACGATATTTATTGCAACAAAATTCGATAAAAATTCGTATGTAATTGCACTTACTCTGGATGTAAGTTTAGCAGGCTGTGAAGCGATCGAAGCCCACGTAGTCTTTTTTGGTGCTGCGGTCGTTGGTGCTGCACTTGGTTTCTTCTGCTCTGGCACATTATTGACGCTAGGTCTATTGTCCAACTTTTCTGAAACGTGACTATCGTATCGACCGTCCTCATGTCGACTGCCCTAGAAGCAAAATTAATCAGCAGATAATTTTATTATTTATAACTTCACATACTTATGATCATGTGTATAATAGTTATTGAAAATTTATAAACAAAATTTCATGCAAAAACGAATTAATAAACGTTTTACAAAATTTAAAATGCTATTATGCATATGGAGCTTAATAATCTCCTGTCCGACAGTTCGGTCATGTCGGCCTGTCCGACAGTTCGGTCATGTCCGACAGTTAGGTCAAATTCGACTGAATATTTATAGAAATTGAGCACGTTTTTACACTAAATATTTCAAATAAAAATTCATGAATTTGTGACAATACGTTTTATTTTTTAGTAAAAAAAATTAAAATAATTGAACTTTCGAGATTTTCCAAAAAAAAAAAAATTATAAATTATCTGTTTTGTGTTTCTCATTTTTGATCGTTTTTTATTTTACTTAAAAAAATTTTTTGCAAATTAAAAAGTAAAGTTAAAAGTTCGGTTTTGTCCGAACATTGAAAATTTTACAGAGGTTCGGCTTTGGACTCGGATTCGGCCAAAAACGTGAGTTCCGTCGAACACTATTAATATCTTACCTTATTATGATTTCCCGAAGAATTGTCGGATCTTCGAGAACTATTAGCTCCCCAAGCGCTGTGTTGATAATCATCTCTTTTTGAATTGTTGTAAAATGCGGGCTTATTATATTTTTTATTGGTGTCTGCAAAAAAAAAAATTATGTAAGTTATGTGTTTTAACTTTCATAACATCCTAAAAAAACTTGCATAAAAAAGAGAAAAATAAGAAAATATTTATATCAAGCATCAATCAGTAGATTAAAAAAAAACGTGCAGTATGTGATAACAACTATGGACATTCTTAACTGCTGGAGCTATTGAAACGAAACGTTTAAATACACTAATACCCCGATTAGCGTCGTTAATTGGGACCGAGAAAGTGCGACGCAAATCGAAACAACGCAAATCGAATCACATTTCCCCATATATATCTTAAGGCTTTTTTCATTGCTTCCAAAAATAATTATACATTTATTTGTTTTATAATATTTTATTTATTGCAACAAAATTAAAATTTAAGGTAAACCAAATTAATTAAAAAAACTTAACTATCGTAAAAACAATTCATACACATAAAAACTCAACGTACATAAGTAATTCACCAATCTTAGTTATAAGATTTTTGTTTTACTCCAAATCAATCATCACATCATGTGTCTGATTTGATGGCTGTCTATCTTTTTGAAAAAAAATTGTCTATTTTTTGTTGAACTTGAAAAGATTTCTTTTGTAAATAAATTTCTTTATAGCAATTAATAGCAACTTCCATAGCATTTTTTGCATTGCTGCTACGATTTTCGTCTGGATCGTTATCCGTAAAAATATCCATGGCTTTTGAGATAAGTTGCATAGCTTCTGATATCTGAGCAGTCTTCAGATTTTTTTCTTTTGCTTCGTTATTTAGAGTGGGTATTTCGTCCATTAATGCACGTTCTACATCAATTGAAATTAGATCTTCGTTGTTAAGGTCTTCTTCGTTTGCCAACAATAGCTCATTTATGTCATCTTCTTCCATTCCATCAACTTCTGCTACTCTAGCACGTTCAGAAAGGTCTGCGCAAATGTTAGATACCTCATTTATTTCAGGCATGTTTATTTGGACTCACTCAGGCCATATTTGTCTCCAAGTTCCGTTCATACACGTTTTTTTTACCTCTTTCCAGGATTGATCTATATTTTCAATAGCCATCATTATGGTATAATTTCTCCAAAACTCCTTCAAGTAGTTGACTAAATGTTCGTCGAAGATAGTAGCACTTAAAATTAGATATGACGCCCTGGTCCATTGGTTGCAAAATGGATGTGGTATTTGGAGGCATAAATACAACTTTAATATTCTCTGAAAAATCATCACAGAATATTGGATGCCCTGGAGCATTGTCAATCAATAAAAGCATTTTGAATTCGATATTTGCAGAAGAACTATAAGCTTTTAATTCTGGAACTGCGCAATTCTCCATCCAGTCTTTAAATAAAGTTGCTGTCATCCAGGCTTTTTTATTTGAACGCCAATGAACAGGAAGTTCGCATTTTTTAATATTTTTGAATGCTCTGGGGTTTTCGGAGTGATAAACAAGTAGAGGCTTAAACTTAAAGTCACCTTCAGCATTTCCACCCAAAAGAAGCGTTAGTCTATCTTTACTGACTTTAAATCCTGGGCAAGATTTTTCAGACTTCGATATGAATGTTCTTTTTGGAAGTCTCTTCCAAAACAGTCCCGTTTCATCAACATTTAAAACTTGCTTGGAGGAGTAGCCCCCTTCTTGAATAATGCATTTAAGATCTTCTTTAAACTTATTTGCTGATGGAATATCTGCACTAGCTGCTTCTCCTTTAAGTGCAATATTATGCAAATTTGCTCGCGCTTTGTAACGGCTGAACCAGCCTCTGCTTGCTTCAAATTCTTCTAATTGTTCACCACTTGTTGATGGAGAATTACTTTTTATTTCATTAAATATCGACAAAGCCTTATTTTGAATTAACATTTGGCTCAATGGCATCCTTCTCTGATTCTGATTTTCTATCCAAATGGATAGAAGGGACTCCATTTTTACTATTAATGGACTTCTATTTTTTGTGACTTGTTTGGCTTGCAAATGTGTGGCAGCTTTGCCATAGTCCTTTATCTTATCAGCATCACGACTACAAATGGTTCTTACTGTAGTTGGAGCTAAACCCAGAATTCTTCCAATGTCAGCCGGTTTTTCACCAAATTTAAAACGTTTTAAAATGTCTAGCTTTTGTTCCAAGGAGATTTGTTTTCGCTTTTGACTCATCTTTATTTTTTGTAGAGCACCAAATTATCTTTTCACTTCACCACACAAATCTAAACTGACACTTTTTAACTTAAAATTGAATGTACATACATACATATGTACATATTGTGAAATCCCCTTAAAAAAAATGTTACCTGCAGGAAATAAAATGGGAATCCCCTCATTAGACGAAGCAAATCGAAACACCCACGACGCAAATCGAAGCCACAACTCATTTTTTTTTTTGGCGACGCTATTCGAATCAACGCAAATCGGGGCGACGCAAATCGGGGTATTAGTGTAGTAACATGGTCATAAAATAAACTATCTCGAGAACAAGTAAGCTTTTTAAACTTCTGTAATGAATTCCTAACTTAAGGAATTGAATGAAGAAATTCATTTAATATTTTATATTTCCTTCATAAAAGTTAAGAATTAATTCGCAAAGGAATTCATTCAAATCTAGTTAATTTAACTTTTGGTTAAGAAATTCAATCTCTTGAAATCCCCTGAATTGATTAATTTTTCTCTTAATTCCCTAAAAGAATTTTCTTTTTAGCTAATTGCTTAAGAAATTAATTTTTTCGCTTAATTCCCTAATAAATTAAGAAACAATCTTTTTTGTAATCCTTTACAAAAATATTGTTGTCGTAAATTTTATATGATATCAAAAAATACGACAACTGCAAAAATTGATGACATTAAGTCAAAAAAATGATATCAGCCAAATGACCAACTTCTAAGTTGATGTACATTTGTGGCCGTTTTACGGCATTTCGAATTGTTGCTCGCAAAATCTGGCTTTAAATTGGTGATTTCTTCTTCAATGTTTGCTTTAAAGACTTGAAAGTTTTGTGGTTTGTTGTTGTAAACGCGAGATTTCACAAATACACAAAGGCAGAAATCTGGCGTCGTCAGATTTGGCGATTTCGCCATAGTAGACAGATATTAACCAAGAGAGCAGAAACAGGTCATATTAGCAGTAATAATAATTCCGCGTTTCCCTAGGTGTGTATCGCTCCATAGCTTATTGTCAACTAATTCTCTATATGTCTACAAAATAGATGTCAAATACCAATGACATTTGACGCCATGCTGAAAAATTAATCCACATTCACGTTGTGACATTACTTTTGCGCCACCTGGTATAAAGGAATAAATAAATAAACGAAGTTATCGGGGACGGTCAAAAAGGGCGAAAACTCCCTATTTCATTGAAAAAGAAAATTTCAGAATGGAAAAAAGTACATTTTAGAATTTTGGCCACCGACGTGGTATAAATGTGGGTTTAAACTGGATTTAGAAAGTTCAAATTTAGATTGCAGGTTCCTTCTCCAGTGAAAATTCCTTGGTGGTGGCATAAAGGGGAAAAAATCCCCCTTGAAGCGGAGTCCGCTATCATTTTTATATATATTTGATATAGTGTACTGCGTTTTATGGTTTTAAAAAAATTTTGATTCTGTAGAAAAATTACGCATTTCTTTAAAATTTTTCTCAGTTTTATTAGCCTACCTCTAATAATAACTTTCTTAATTACTTATTTATTACCCAGCAAAAATAAATGGAAGTGATTCTTAAGGAATTAATTTTTCATTCCTTATCTAAGTCAGTTATTTTTCAAAACTTCCAAAAATGTGATTTTTAATGAAATTTAACACTTTTCAAATCTATGACGGGTAACTTATTTTGAAAACAACCAAAGTTAAACATTAATCATAGATATTTCTATATGAACTTGACATTTATAACTATGGTTTAAGTTTAAGTGATTTGTTTCAATCGGTTGCATAGAATTTACCAGATTTTAAATTCATAAAATCATAGTTACTATTACTACAAAAAGTAAAAAATTTATTGTAGTAAAAATTGCAAGAATTTCGAATAAAGTAAATGGAATAAATAAAGTTATGTAATGTCCCTTTATAACTTAACCACCAGTCAAACTCAAACTTTATATACAACAACAAATGAGGCTGTTAAATGCCCAGGTAGAAGCTAACGGAGGATTGTGAAAATGAGGCTAAGAAGACCCGATTACTGATGTCCTGTAAAATCTAAATTACAAATTCAATTTATTTGGGATCATCAAAAGGTCTCATTTTTCACTAAACCGTAAGAATGGCTTTAGATGCAACGAAAAAGGACCATAAAAGAAAACTTCCACCCTATTACATCCCTATGTAAAAATCATTGGTTCCGATTCAAATTTTCACAACACCGGAATCAAAATCACTTCTTCTTTTTCTCTTCTTTTGCCACTTTTTTTTGTTGAAAATGCAAGTTTTATGAATTTAATTCTGTTTTTATATGAGGCCAAGTGTTATCGGACCAAGTGTTATCGTTACATGGTAAATGGCAGCCAATATTTAAACATGAAAGCCGTGAAAGTGCAGCACACAAAAATATTAAAAGGTATTTTTTAGAGGAGTTAGACGAATTGTTTGATATCGCAGCAACCAACGCCATAAATGTTATGACAAACAATGCCGACAAACAAGTTTTAACGAATCAAAAAAGGGTCGGCATGGCGTAATATTAAGCATTTACTTAATCGGCTTGAGAGAAGGGAAAATTGGACCGTATTCAAGCTAAAGCAGATTGGAGAAAAAAGGAGGACAATATTGAAATGAACGAACTAGTTGGTACCGACCAGAGAACTGCAAAATCAACTTTTTTCTTGATTTAATCATACACAAAAATTCTTGTTCGCATTTAATAATTCAACAAAATTCACTGTAGAATAAAATCAGCATCATGTTACTGAACGCGTAATTGGGATCAGTATGAATCATATGTCGATTATGTTTACTGCAAATGTAATCACTCAACAAAAAGTCAGCGTTGAATAAACCAGAAAAAACAACAAACAACGCGTATGAGTGTATTCATAATTAAAACAAAATAGAAACACATTTCATAAATTATATTGTTTACATGGGATTTAAATCCGCTTTTTTAGAATTTTTATTAGTAATAAAAATATTCTTCTTTGTGGAATATAAATATTTTTTTGGAAAAAAAAAATTAGGTCGATATCTCAGGCTTGCCTAATCCGGAAAAATTTAAATATTGTCTAAATTTTTTTTTCATCTATTTTGATTGGAAAATTAGGCAATATTTAACTTTAACCGGATTGGGCGAGCCTCAGATGTCGACCTAAATTAAAAAAAAAAAATTTTCACAAAGAACAAATTTTTTTGGTATTCCTAATAAAAATTCTAAAAAAACGTATTTTAGACCCACCCTAATATACATATAAACTTTATGAAATCGATCGATGCAGAACGGCCTTACTGAAATACGCTTCACTTTAAAACAAGGTATCAGAAATTGGCTTGATTTATTCTTTACCTGAACACCGGAGCAGTTCTTTTGGCCCGGAATCCATATGCTACCGGAAAGATGGGAAAAAGTAATGGCTAACGACGGACAATACTTTGAATAATGTATCAATTCATTTTGTTATTATAATAAACGCATTTTTCAAACAAAAAATAACTACATTATTAACTTGTATACCCAATACAATTTTATTTTTTAAAAATTTGTATTCTCTTTCCAAAAGAAAAAAAAATCAACTTTTGTTTATATTTTTCGCTTGCCTGCGAACGGAAAATATTTAATATTCGTAAACGAATGAAATAAAAACGAGCAGGAATGTGTTTCAAAAGAACATTTCTTACAAACATTCGACTTTTGGTATTTTTGTTTGTGGTTTGTGTATAAACTCAACTAAATCAACTAAAAACCATATTAAAGTGATGAATAGATGATCACTACATAGCTAACAAAATTCGTTTGTTGATTTAACACATTGTTTAGTAAACAAATATTTTAACTTTTTTTTATTTATTTATCAATTTGAATAATTATTTTGGATTTAACCGCACTTAACATCTGTACACCAATAATGACGCTCCAAGACTAAGCACGTTAAATTTATTTTTACAGCTACAACACGTTTTCAAATTAAAGATAGTTTTTATTAAATTAACTTCACCGTTCTTTTTACATATTTTCGTAAAACTAACAAATTGAATTTTGTTATTTTAACAAACAACAACTTGTCAAAACGACAATTGCTTCGTAAAGTATTTGTACCGACAATAGCAATGTGCATTTTTATAAAATTTGTTGATTTTATAAAAAAGATACAATAATTTTAATAAAAAAGTAATTACACTGCATGACACAGAAAAAATTAATAGAGTTCGAGCATCAATTCTATATATTTCGGCCATCAAATGTACCAAATGCCCGCATACATTTTGTACGAAAAAATAAGCAAGTGGCAACATTGATCAACTGATTTTATATAAGCCGAAAAAAAGCGTGTAAATAAAAGATTTGCAAAATGTGAAAAGGAAAAACTTTATAAAAAGGATAGAACTTAATAAATTTTATGCAAAATCCCTTATTTATTGATATAATTTTCCTTTAAATATTCTGCAATTCAAAAATTTTCTTGGCAGAAAACAACTGTTGTGTGTTAAATTGGATAAAACCAACTTCAGTTCTAATTTTAGAGCAGACTTTAACAATTAAAATATACATTTACTTGTCTATAGTAGGCCTAAAGAATAAAAGTAAACTTTAGAACTCGACTTTAGAACTCCTAAAGTATACCTTATTTTAACTATGATTATTATTAACTAAGGCTTAATAAACCCGATTGTATTCAGTGATTGAATTCCTTAAAATCGTAAAAAAAAATCTGTACCTTGGATCGAAAAATAAAGTACACCATTGTAATCAGCATGACCGAAATATATAGAATTGATGGTCGGAACTCTATTAATTTTTAAAAGTTAACATTTTGTCCTGTAGTATTATTTTAACAATTAGTTTCGTTAAAAGTTTAGAAAATGTTTATGCTGATTTCATTTACAACTTTTGGTTCAGTGTAAAGACATATGCATATGTATGTAAGTATGGAAGTGTGTACATATGAAATGATATTAATTATACATGGGACTAATTAATTGAATGGACTTATTGATGATTTTAATATCATTTCATTGAGATTAATTGTAATGAAATTATTTTCATTACCATTTTTTTAAATAATGATAATGGTTTTATTTGTCTGATTTCATTGATTAATGATAACGTTTTAAAATTCCATTGCAATTAATCAACAAAAACAAATAATTTCCATTGACAGATTGCTTTTTAAAAATCGTTAAAATGGAAAAATTCCTGAAATCAGGAAAATGTTCACTCGGGCTCGTGATTATTTTAAAAAAATAGGAATGAAATAGGAAACAAATGCAATGGAACAGTGAACGAAATTTGTAATATCGGACTGTGTTAATTTATACATTCATATAAAATGATAAAAAAATAGTTACCCTGTGGCTGTTTTATAAAATTTCCACGTGACCTTGCGGACTTACCTAATCTGTATTATCTAAGGGTAACCCTTGTCGAGCTGTGCAAAAATGTTGTCCATTTTTGCCATTTTGTAAATTGGCGGCATCTTGAAAACCAAGCGGGATAGGGAAAGATGTTTCATCTAATAGAGTATTAATATACTACAACAAAAATAGGTTATATAGAATATATTTGTATAAAACGCGCACAGGGTGCCCCATTTTAATACGAACGAAGTGGAACGGGAAAAAATTTGTATTATCGGCGTGTGTTAATATATCGTTCATTTGCGAGAAGACCGGCATAACTTAAAAAAAGCGATTTCGAGATAATTGCATTTAAAGCATGGTTGGCATTCACTACCTTTTCATAATAACGGTAGTTGCCTACTACAGCTACTTTAAAACGAATATGAAAATTTTAAAATGGCGATTCCATTAAAGGCAAGTGTCTTTTCAATTTTGCCTAACTTTTGAGAAAAATACAACACTTTTAGTTGCCATTTAATGAGGGAAAAAGATATCAATACCATTTTTTGATATGTTTTAGATTATGGTGTGACCAAATTTTTGCATCATTAACCCAAAAATCGTGTTTTTTGAGCTATGCAGGTCTTCTAGCAAATGAGCGATATATTTCATATTGTTACAGAAATTCCATTTAATCGTAGAAATGCAAATCCCCATATGTTAGCCCTGAAATGTAAAACAATTAAATGGCAACCCTTTACCATAACTAATGTTTCTTATGTCAAACTGTAGAAGAACATTCTCAAAGTTGCCAGTGTGCAGCTTCTAGACGATGCTGCCATAGGATGGCAAAGTAGTTCAGTTTATAAGTAAAACGCAAAGTGTGAATAACTAAAGTGTGGCTAACGTTTAGTTTATCTAAATCGGGTAAATAAAGGGTGCTATTTAAGTGTATTTCTGTAATTTTTAGTGACGGTTATAAATAAATAGAGCTATAAATAATTTCAAACGGTGTTTATTATTTGCAATATAGAAAGAACTCGATTTATTTAAAAGGTAAATAAATCAACGATTTTATAAAAGGTAAAATCGTAACAATTGGTGTCAGAAGTGGGATTGCAAAATAATAAGTAGTCGTGAAATTGGAGGAGCTTAAGGTGGAACAGCTCAAGAAAGAATTGAGCAAATTGGAGCTACCCACAGCAGGAAATAAGGTCGAATTGCAAAAGTGGCTCATAGTGGAATTTGAGCGGCGTAACATTGACATTTCAACTTACGAATTTGATGATAAAGAAGCAATAGAGGTTAGTACTCGTAAAGCTGAAGGTAATATGGAGTTAAACGCAATGTTGGCTGCTATGATGGAAAAGCTAGAAGCTTCTAGAGCAGACAACATGAAAATGTTAGAAGCTTCCAGAGCAGAAAATGAGAAACTGTTCCAAACGTCTAGAGCAGACAACATGAAAATGTTAGAAACTTCTAGAGCAGACAACGAAAAATTGTTAGCAAAACTTCAGGAAACTTCGAGAGCAGACAACGAGAAACTGTTGGCTAAGATGAAAACGGAACTGCTAGAAACATCGAGAGCAGACAACGAGAAATTGTTAGTTAAGGTGGAAGAAAAGCTTCAGGAAACTTCCAAAGCTACTAATGAAAAAATTTCTGTGGTTGAAAAACGAGTTTCTGACTTGGAGAATGACGTCGAGAAAAAACTGCAAGATCTGGAAAGTAAAATAAATAATTCTCAATGTCAAGAGGGCCCAGTACGAATTATTCAGGAAAGTTCTGGTAGAGCAAAGGCCCCTACTTTTGACGGCAGCGTCCCATTTAATGTTTTTAAGTTCCAATTCGAGACAGTTGCCGCCAGAAATATGTGGAACATTGAAGAAAAAGCTATAGAGTTGATTCTGGCCTTAAAAGGAAACGCTGTAGAAATTCTAGAAAGTGTGCCAATCACCTGCAGAAATAATTATGACGACATAATGGTGGCACTGCAACGAAAGTATGGTGGCGAACACAAAAAAGAAATATACAGAATGGAACTAAGAGGTAGACTGCAGAAAGCAAATGAGTCATTGCCAAATTTTGCGGCAGAGATTGAGCGGTTGGTGCAGCTGTCGTGTCCGGGCGACAATCATCCATTATTAGATGAATTCAAAATTGAAGCATTTCTGAAGGGAATTCATGATCCTGATGTAAGGTACGCGGTGTGTGCTACACGAAAATCATCTTTTGCGGAAACTGTTTCATTTGCACTGTCACAGGAGACTGCGAAAATAATTGCTAAGCCGCAAATATTTAATGTGCGAAACCTCGAAGTTACCGCTGAAAAAGAGGAAGATATAAGTACCATGTTAAGAAAGCTAAAAGAGGCAGTTCTGAAGGCATTAGGTGAAAAGCGAGGCAAACCGAAGGACAAATGCTACAACTGCGGTAAAATGGGACACTTTCAGCGAAACTGCAAAGCACCAAGGAAGAGCCTTCGGGCCGATCGCCGATTAACCCAGGGCTCACTGTTAAAATT
This sequence comes from Eustalomyia histrio, assembly GCA_949748255.1. Taxonomy (NCBI): domain Eukaryota; kingdom Metazoa; phylum Arthropoda; class Insecta; order Diptera; family Anthomyiidae; genus Eustalomyia; species Eustalomyia histrio. The sequence goes on along the minus strand of OX456523.1, from coordinate 172,350,557 downwards.
TAAAAGAGCTAGCACTGCGGCGCACGATCCAACTTGTGCAAGTGAGGGCCCCACAATCTCCATATCTGGAATACAGCAGAGAAAAAGCAGTCTTACTGCTTGCGGATATATCAACGGCAGAAAGCACATTTGCACTATAGACACAGGAGCATCACAGTCTGTCATCAGACCCGATTTAGTTAAGGAGGCAATTGAACCATTGTACGGCGTGAGACTGCGCACAGCTACTGGGGAAACTGGTACCGTCTATGGCAAAGTGAATGTAAAACTAACGATTTCCAACATAAGCGTCAATCATGTATTTATTGTTGCCGATATTGTGGACGAAGTAATCATTGGTGCAGATTTCATGATTAGTCACGGCATTAATCTGCATATGGGGCAAAAAGTTATGATTTTTCGGAATGTTGAAATACCCCTTGATGTTGGATATGAGCACAAGGCTCAAGTAAGAAAACCGGTTACCATTGAGCACAGCAAAAGTTAGGAAACATGGCAAGCACAGTTCAAAGGCTGAAGGAAAAGACCGTATCGTGGATATTCGACAAACGCATATCGAGCCGAGTGAATCCTGGTCAGCGGCGCAACGAAGTGACCCCATGTTAGCGAAGATTATATCAGCCAAAGAAGAAAACAGGAGGCCTACCCGCGAGCAGATATCAGCTGAAAGTCCGCTGATGAAGGCATATTGGGCCCAGCGGAATAGCCTGCAAGTGTTAAATGGTTGCTTATACCGTACATGGGAAAGTGCCGACGGCAAAAATGTGGTCAATTTAATTGTGGTGCCGGCATCTAAAATAAACGAGGTATTGAGGGAGTTCCATGAAGGTCCCAGTGGTGGCCATCTTAGTGTCACAAAAACTATAGAGAAGTTAAAACAACGGTTTTACTGGGTGGGCTGTCAACAAGCTGTAGGCAATTGGGTAGCAAATTGCGCGCAATGCATCGCAGCCAAAGGACCAGTAAGAACAATCTTTGGAACGGAACTAAAATTGCCTGGCGATTTGGAACTTCGTGTTCAGCCCGCCGCAACAGACAGTAAAAACCACAACTCTTCCCGGGAACAAGAAGACCTCAACAAACGTCAGGAGTTCGTCCGCAATCGAATTAAAATGGTGAGCGGCAAGATGAAGGCGAGGTACGATCGAGCAGCGAATTCTGAAGGATTTAATGAGGGCGAGTTGGTTCTGCTGTTTAATCCGCAACGAAGGAAAGGATTATCTCCCAAACTACAAACGCATTGGGAAGGACCCTACAGGGTGATTAAAAGGTTAAATGACGTGGTCTATAGAATACTGAAATATCAGAGCCCAAAATCTAAGATGAAGGTTGTGCATCTGGAACGACTAGCTGATTATGGGAAGGGGAACAGACTTAAGTGGGCGGCAGTGTTACAGAAATTCCATTTAATCGTAGAAATGCAAATCCCCATATGTTAGCCCTGAAATGTAAAACAATTAAATGGCAACCCTTTACCATAACTAATGTTTCTTATGTCAAACTGTAGAAGAACATTCTCAAAGTTGCCAGTGTGCAGCTTCTAGACGATGCTGCCATATTCTAGTTATTTTAACCCGCATATATAAAAACGCCAGCAGGATGGCAAAGTAGTTCAGTTTATAAGTAAAACGCAAAGTGTGAAGAACTAAAGTGTGGCTAACGTTTAGTTTATCTAAATCGGGTAAATAAAGGGTGCTATTTAAGTGTATTTCTGTAATTTTTAGTGACGGTTATAAATAAATAGAGCTATAAATAATTTCAAACGGTGTTTATTATTTGCAATATAGAAAGAACTCGATTTATTTAAAAGGTAAATAAATCAACGATTTAATAAAAGGTAAAATCGTAACAATATAAATTAATAAAAAAAAAATTGTCAACCCTGTGGTTGTTTTATAAAAGTTCCACGGACCTACCTAATTTGTGTTATCTAAGGGTACCCTTTATCGAGCTTTGCAAAACTAAACGAGATAGGGCTCTGGTTGAGTATTCATTTCCTGCGATAATAAAAATAGGCCAGGTCCGGGAAATATCCCGAGGTATTTTATAATTGAAGCAATTTGAAAATCAGGTTTTATTGTAAACTTTCATTTCTGACAAAAAATGTTGCCCTTTTTCTGTCCTTTTTACAAAATGTCTTTTTGTGCATGGTAATAAAAAGTATAAGCGGGCAAATTAGGTATTAAATTCAATCGAAACAGGCTCGTTGCGTAAAATGCACTGGTAAGCATGATTCGACGCAGTTTGACAAACCTGCTATATAAAACCAAAATGCTGCAATTGTGGTGAAGAACATCCAGCTACGGTGCCGTGTAATAAAGCCATAGGCAATAAAGCCATATGACATTATTTCACACCGCATTGGGACATAATGCCACATGGCTTTATTTCCACAAAAGAAGTGAACTATAGAAGTATTTTTTTTCTGGCGACTTGCTATGCATGAAGACCGCTAGTTTATATGAGCACGTTTTTCTTCCTAAGCGTTGTGCCCATTATGAAGGAAGCAACTTAACAGATCAACAATTCATAAATCTCCAGTATTAAGTAACAATGGTACTTGGACAATTATAAAAAAATTCAGGTGTTTTAAAACTAACATCGCTATTTAATACATGTATAAAATATATTAATTTTTCAAGATATTGTTAAGTAGCATACCAAAGCCAGGGAAAAATCCTCTGTAAAATCAAACCGACCAATTTCACTACTACCAAACTATTCGAAAAAGTTTTAAGCTCCAGGTTAGATATAATCATTAACGAGTCAACAATTTGGTTTTCGAAAAAATCACTCAACCATTGAAAACAAACAAGTTTGCTCCGCAGTATTCTTAGACATATCCCAAGCCTTTGATGGGAGTATGGCATTCCGGACTTATATATAAACTAAGAACACTATTACCAGAAAAAAAACACTGATATATTACAGTCATACATTTCCGATGGGTAGTATAGAGTAAGATTTGAAGATAAATACTCAAAATTATATGAAATTACACTGGAGTACCCCAAGGTATTATACTGGGTCCAGTTTTGTACCTTTTGTATACGCATAACATACCAGTTACCTATAATTGTGTAGTTGGCACTTTTGCTAATGACACAGTAATAATGCCAACTGGACAAACTCGGAATTACCATAAAACCTACAAACAGCGCTAAATGAAATCGAAACATGGACTAAAGCATGGGGTCTTAAACTGAACAACACTAGATCTATTCATGTCGATTTTACTTTACAAAAAATAAAAAAAATCAATGTATTCATTGGTCAGAAAGAAGTTCCAACATCAAACTCAGCAAAGTATCTGGAAATGACTTTGGACGCAAAGCTTCATTGGAAGGAGCACCTAAAAATAAAACTAAAAGAACTAGACATAAAGTACAGAAAATTATATTGGCTTATGAACAGAAACTCTAAACTCTCAGTACAAAATAAGTTAATGATATATAAACAGGTACTTAAACCTGTTTGGCTATACGGAATACAACTTAAGGGTTGTGCAAAAAATACGGAAATAGATAAAATACAACGCAATCAGAACAACATTTTAAGAGGCATTGGTGCTCAAACCATGGTATTTCCGAAATAGTGACCTTCATCAGGACTTAAAAATAGGAAGTATCAGTAAATGCGCATAAACAGCAAGTTCGCCTCCATCAACACATAAACAATGAAATTCCAGCACTACTGCGTACTTCAAAATTAACCAGAAGGCTACAACGGTTTAAACCGCAAGATCTGATGAATCGTATCAATCAGACAAACCCACTTTAAAGTCATCGAATCGCAACCCTTAACCCTAATTAATTTATAGAAAATTACTATTTTTGAGACTAGTTGTAGTATTAGTTAAGCATTTTAGAGTTTAAGTAATGCTTAAATAAGGAGAAAAAAAAACGCATTACATAGTAAAGCCCGTAGTGTCGTCGAAGATTAAAAACTCGCTGGCGATATATTTTTGACAAAACTTTGTCACTAAATATAGCAAGATGTGTTCAAACTATATCAGTCGCTTGCATAATGCACATTTTTTTGAATGAAAGGTTTGTTTCCGAAATTGAAACGGCATTTGAAGCAGAACAAGATAATATTTATATTGACACTTCAAACTAATCCAATGAATTTTGCAATGAAATTGCAAATAATATTATGATGCAATTTTGGTCATATAAAAAATTAAAATGGATTGTAAAATTCTAAGAAGTACCTCACTAAAAACATCTTTTATATTTCACATTTGTAGCCAATTTGGATTGGGTAGACAGAATTCTTTTCCACAATTAAACAACTTTTTATATTTTCAAAAATAGTTTTTGATTTGTCTTCCAACACTAATTGCAGCGGTTTGTGATGTGCGATTTTGATTTGATAGAGAGCATTTATACGAGACAAGAAAAACTAAGAAAAAAACACGTCTGAATAATTAATATTAATAATTTTCTACCCTGTGGTAGTAGATCCATATTTCAATAAGTTAAAAACGAAATAACACACATATGGAAAAGCGCATAAAATCAACAACCGCCAAAAATAAAAACTACCTTTAAATGTATGAAAAAATGAGGAAATGCATTTTTTGCAAATGTACTCTTTATTAAAAAAGTATTTTTAATTAAAAGCTTCAGTTCATTCCGAGTCTAAGGACTTCACAGCTATTTGAAACTCCTGTTCCAAAAAGGCTAAAAAGCCATTTAAAGCCTTTCGGATTAGCTTGTTCGTCTTCTTTTCCTCGTTTCGTCTTTTTCTTAGTCTTAGTGTCGTTGGGGTTCTAAGAAATGCAGATGTGGGTGACTAGGATATGGATAACTGAGGCGTTGATGACTGCGAAATAGATAAAGGCAATATATATCGCTCGGATATGGTTAATTATGATTCGTACATTTCGGTTGAGTATGAATAGCTTGCAGACAATTGTGATGCAGATAACTGGGACGTGGAAGAAGTGTCATCGCTTTGAATAATTAAGGGTGGATTTATATTTAAATTTTATTACTCTCAAATCAGTCTCTTCTTGCATTTATACGCCGTAATTTGGATAATCGTTAATATATGCTGTTTTTATTTGGAGTCCCAGTGCAGCTTTTCTTTTAGTTGGTATTGAGAAAATTCAAAGAAAGTTAACTAAGTTTGCGCTACCATTTTTTAATTATTATAATTCTTATAATGTTCCCTGTTTTTCAATTCCATTATATGAAGATAAATGTGAATTTATTTCATTGAAAACTCTTGAAATTCCTAGGAATATCACAACCTTAACTTTTTTGCACACTATTATTTGTGGTGATATATTGACTCCCCTGAATTGCTGAATTAATTTCAATACATGTTCCTCCTAGAACACTTTGAAATGTAACTAAATTTTTTCATATTGGTATACATGTAACTGAATATCATTTTAATGAACCACTTAATAAATCTATGAGGTTATTTAATATGTATTATAATCAATTAGACATAAGTGTTTTTCATTCTCAATTTAATAGCCGTTTTACATGATAAATAAAAAGATTTTGATAAGATAAAAATGTATGTTGAAATGGTTCGGAAACAAGTTTGGAAGGGCTCCCAAATATATTAGATATAATGATGGGGCTGAATATAAGTAACGGTATTAAATCCCAAGTTACCGTTTCATATTGCCACAACAAAAGAAATAATCAATATATCGTTGAATCGGCTCGTTGTCTTTTTGATGAGTCTGGTTTATCCAACACCTATTGGGGTGAAGCCATTATGTGCTCTAATTATTAACAAAAAAAGTGATTATTAACTTTATTCCTTGTACACCTTATGAAAGATGTGGGTCGAATGCCAAACAAAGAGAAGTTTTATACATTTGTTTCTAAAGCCTACAAATTAATTCCTAAGGCTAATAGAAATAAATTTGATAAGAAATCAACACTATTAACTTTCATGGGTTATGATGAGCCGTTTAAGAGCTACGTTTTGTTCATACAAGCACAAATAAATTTACTATTAGAAGGGGTTTTAAATTTGTATTTTTGAGTGATGTTGTAAGCACGAAAAAAGATAAAAATTCAGCTCTGGGGGAAAATTACTAAGAAGTTAATATTATGTCTAAACATTCTGATGATACTTTTAATGATGATTCTGATGGGGGTTCATATTGTAGTTTGAACTCTAATCTTCAATATTTCGAAAATAATGGAGGTCAAGGTGAACAAATACAAATAAATCCAGTTGAAGAAACTGAACCAAAAGTACGAAGTTCGTCCAGCAGTAATAAAAGTGTTCCTCCTGCAAGGTATTCTGCAAATAATATTATTTCTGAGGTTACTTTTAAACATAAAACAGGCAAGCAAGCTGTGGTATCTAAAGAAAAACTTGAATGAAAGTCTGCCATGGAGTAGGAGATGGATTCGCTAAGAAAGAACCAAATGTGGGATTTGGTTCGTGCTCCCCAGATGCTAACATAGCTGGTTGCAAATGAACTTAAAAAGTAAAACGCGGTGTTGATGATAAAATTTAACGTTTTAAGTCTCGTTTGGTAACACAAGATTTTAACCAGAAGTATGATTGTGATTATGATGAAGTTTTTGCGCCAAGTTACATTTCATATTCTGTTGTCCGTTTTTGGTGAAAAAAAGTTGCATGTTGAAAAGTGCATGGACGAAAAGTGTGCTTTCCTTAATGATAATTTAAAAGAAACAATCTACATGAGGTAACTGGTTATATTAAAGGTGATGGCAGTTTGGTACGCAAGCTTAAGCGAAGATTATGTGGACTTAAGCCGCCAATATATGGAATAAAGCTCTGAATGATGCATTAATTGGTGGTGGTTTTGTACAAAGTAAAGCCGATCCAAATAATCGTGAAATCAAAAATGTTCACGATAAGCTGAATCATAAATTTAATGTAAAGAGTATTTGTCCTACATCACATTAGTCATTAAAACAAAGGAATTTACTTGTAAGATAATACAAAAAAGAATATATTGATAAAATGTTAGTTAAATATGGTTAACAATATGCAAAACCGTCGAAATATCCACTTGATACGTCTTATGGGAAAACCGAATCTGAACCATTACTAAGAAACGATGAATATCAAAGTTTAATGGGATCATTATTGTATATTGCTGTTAATATCGTACACGTCCACATATTTCTGGAAGTGTAACAACACTCTCACTCTCTAGAAGTTTGTTATTTAGATAGTAGCTTTAATTAACCACATAAGGCCCTATTGGCTCGGTTATGTGAATGAAGATTTAATAAAAAAAAAAACGTAATCCAACTTATGAAGGTTGTAGTGAGTTAAATCGCATGGCGAAATATCTTAAAGGAACATCCGAATTAAACTTATATAGAAGCTCAGAATTTTAAAACTAACTTGTTATGCTTATGCTAGCTGGGCAGAATGTAGAATTGATCGTAAGTCTTACTCTGGCTACATATTTATGCTTAATGGAAGTGCTGTAAGCTGGGCTTGTAAGAAGCAAACAACTGTTTCATTATTAACAACAGATGTCGAATTTATAGCCTTGTCTGAAGCTGCAAAAGAAGCTGTTTGGATTAGAAATGTGCTGTTTGATTTGAAATGTCAATAAAAACATCCTATAACAATGTTTGAAGAAAATCGAAGTTGCGTTAATCTAATTAAATAAGAGAAGTTGAGTAACCGATCGGAGCATATTGACACAAAATTCAACTTCTCTATAGATTATCTAGACAAGAAAATAAATGAATGTAAATGCTGTCCTTCGAAAGAAAAAATTGCCAATATTCTTACTAAATCCTTGCCAATATCCAGGCTAGACATTTTTAAATTGAAGTCAAACATTTATTAATTCGCACTTTAGAAGGAGTGTTGCAAATCACTTGCTAATTTGTAAAATGTTTTTAAGTATGTAATTCTTTTTTATATATTTTAAATTGAAATATAGCTCGTCAAAAAATTTGTATTAAATAAATATATCTCTTTAATTCTTTAATAAAAAATACAATTTTTAATATTCTCCTCATTGACGCCCGCCAAAATCGTTGGGACTAGGATGTTGAAACATGTAGGCTGACAAATGTAGGTTCCTTTTCCTGCGTAGACATCTACTCAGACGGGATTTTTGAAAATTCCTACGTGGAGGGGAAAAAGTGGAAGTCTCTCCCTTGACGACCTGCCCAAACCCCTTTGGCTAGATTTAGTCCATACTCTAACTGGTAAAAATAAATTTTTGGACATCCATACGCGGAGGGGCTAAAAGGAGAAATCTCCCCCTTAATAGCCTGCACTCATCCATTTAGCAAGAAACACAGTTTTTTTTTGCAAAAAGAAATTATTTTTCCACATAATCTCCTTTTAAATCAATAAACTTAGTCCAACGTTTCTGCAATTTTTGTATCCATTCCAAAAAATAGGATTTTTCGAGGTCCATAAAATAGGCATTTGTTTGATCAATAATTTCATCGTTGGATGAACCATATTTGGCCCAGAGGGCTTGGTTCTTGAATATTTGAATAAATAAATAAATAAATAAAAATAAATAAATCTCTTTCCACCGAGCCATTTCTTTAGGTTTGGAAATAGGAAATAGTCACTGGGGGCTAACAGAAAGGAGAATATGGCGGAGCCCAATTTATGGAATTTTGCCATTGAGACTACAGATGTCACACAATTACTTTTATGGTCAATTGAGAGCAAACGCGGCACCCATCTTGCAGAGAGCTTTCTTAAAACCAACTGATTATTTAAAATCGAAACCACACTGCCATATGAAATGCTATGGCATCAACAATCTCACGCACTTTTACTCTTCGATCGGCCAACACCATATCGTGGATTTTTTCTACATTTTCGGATGTATTGACCTCAATTGGCCGTCCAGAACGTTCAGCGTCATTTGTACTTGTGCGGCCACAACGAAAGTCAGTAAACCACTTTTTACCATTGAAATCGATGGTGCAGAGTCCCCATAGTATTCACCAAGCTTTTCCTTGGTTTGATTGACTTTTTGCAAAAAATAATGTTTAATGAGCACTCGAAATTCACTTTTTTCCATTTTTAAAAAAATCCACGAGGTTGTATGTTTTGAACAGCTGTTAAACGCAAAGTAAATGACGGAACTTGCTCAAAATTTGACAGTAGTCTATTAACAGGTGGTACTTGATGGGAGCAATGTTGCATTTCATATAACTACGAGGGAAGTTCGAAAAGCCACGGACTAATGATCCGACCTCGTACGTGATTCTTCGGTATGGGCTAACTACTGATTTCTTAAATTTCTACAAGGATGAGAAAAGTAAATCCTTTGGCGACCTGCTCAAATCCATTTTACCTAGAAACCTGAAATTTAATATGTGCGCTATAAAATAAAAAAATATAGTGGCTCAAACGTATAATTGGACACTATGTATGATATTATTCATATGCCGATTTTTTCACTTCAATTAAAATAATTCTAAAAAAACTTTGATACAGAGTTGAAGATTATTAAAAAACTTTTAAAACAATGTATTCAAAGCCATTTTTAAAATAAAGAATGAAAGAAAACAAAACTAACAAATTGCATGTCGAATGGTAAAGAAGGTTTTTGTAGCAATACTTTGTAGATGTTTTAGGTGCATATGGTTGTTATTTTGTCATTTATTAGGTTTAATCTTAAGTTTACATATTGTTACGATTTTACCCTTTATAAAATCGTTGGTTTATTAACCTTTTAAATAAATCGAGTTCTTTCTATATTGCAAATAATAAACACTGTTTGAAAATATTTATAGCTCTATTTACTTATAACAATCACAGAGATTTGGAAAACAAGGGATTCAAAATAAAAAATGTTGTAAACATCATTAATCGGGAGAAAATTCCGCAACCTTTATTTAGGATAGAATTTCAACAATATTCATTTGGGTAAAGGTGAAGTTCACCCAATTTACCACCATAGGTATCTTCTACGCCGAATTCTACACAGAATTACGGTGGAAGAACCCCATAAACGTACCAGCCCACCCCAATGTCAAAACTGTCAGGAATTTGGGCATACCAAGGCATATTGCCATCTTCCACCAGTTTGCGTTGTTTGCGGAGAACTTCATAACTCGAACTCATGCAACAAATCTCGTAATGACACTACGGTAAAGAAATGCGGTAATTGCAATGAAAATCACACTGCAAATTTTAGGGGCTGCCCAGTATATACAGCCGTTAAAAAATCATTTGCCCTTAAAGTAAAAGCGCCATCAACACAAACTCACCCAACCCATTACTCATCCCTGCATCAGGGAAATTATAACACTCAATCCCATGCGAATATTTTAAAATTAAAAACAACCAAACCGCAGGCATATCCAAACCCCCAACAAAACCCGAGTATCCAAAACAACCCAAATAACCAACACAACCTAAATATCCAACACATCCCTTATACCCTTTCAAACTGTAATATCCAGCAATGTGAAGAGGAAAATGCTAAATATAGTCGACTTAAGGCGACAATGGAGTCCCTTGTGAAAACAATGAATAACTTTACTAGCTCAATTAACAATATGATGCAGGAAATGATGAGTATGCAGTCCATGTTGTTGCAGGCGATACTAAATAGACCATGAACAGTCTCAAAATATGTTTCTGGAATGCAAACGGCATACGTCAACATAAGAACGAGCTTGAATATTTCCTTAGAAACAAAGAAATAGACTTAATGCTAGTCTCTGAAATTCATTTGACCCCGAGAAGTATATTCTTTATAAGCGGATATACTTTATATAATACAAATGACCCAAGGGAGAGAGCCTGTGTGGGTTCAGCTATCCTGATAAAATCTCGACTTAAACATTATCCAATGCCAGATGTACGTAAAAATTATATTCAAGCGACAACCATATGCCTGGAAGAATTTGGTCAGGACCTAGCGATCTCGTCAATTTAATCACCCCCTAGATTTGCAATAACGGAACTCCAATACACACACTTCTTTAAATCACTAGGCCCGCGCTTTGACTATAATGCCAAACATCCTTTTTTTGGGATCAAGGCTAGTCAACCCAAAGGGTCGTGCATTTTTTGAAGCGATTTCCAAAATGAGTATAGATGTAATCTCAGGAGGTGAACCAACTTACTGGCTGACGGATCGGCAGAAAATAACGGATCTAATAGATTTTGGGTTAACAAAAGGAATTTCTAGACCATTGATTCGTGTGCAATCATCACTAGAACTGTCATCTGATCACTCTCCGACAATTCTTACTATCCTTAACCCTACAATATCAGTTCGCTTAAATAGCGCTTCAGTGATGACACGCAAATCAACTAACTGGTTGAAATACAAAAAATACATCAGCACACATTGCTCAGATAATATTCCGCTTAGAACAGCAACTGATATTGACCTCTCCATTAAAAATTTAAAATCAAATCTTCTAACTGCAGCCCAATTTGCTACTAAACCCCAACACTGTACCAGACCATATACTGTTTCTTCTGCAGATGTCGAACAACTGTTAAATGAAACAAGGAGAACCCGAAGAGAATGGCAACGCCACAGATCTCCACAACTTAAAGCCCTATTAAAGGAATGTACTAAGAAACTACAAAAGTTACTAATATCTAAGAAAATTGCTAAACTAACTACGGACCTTGAAAGCTTAGATGCTACTCTGATTACTCCTTATGGCGTGCTACAAGAAATCTCAAAAGACCAGTTATTAGCAAGCCTCCCTTACGAATGTCAGATGGAGGATGGGCTAGAAAAGATCATGAAAAAGGACAGCTGTTCGTTGATCACTTAAAAAATGTATTCACCCCAAATAATTCAAGAAATACAGCAGAGTTGCCAACTATTGTATCGCAGGTCGGGGTAGTTAGCCCAATAAGATTCGAGATGCGTGAGGTAGAAAAAGTAATATCTGAATTAAACCCAAAAAAGGCACCAGGGATCGATAAGATCAGTAATAAGATGCTTTTAGAATTACCCAGTATAGCTTTAAGAATAATTCTTAATATCTTACGCCTTGATTATTATCCCTCAGAATGGAAAGTTTCACTTATAACAATGATACCCAAACCAGGCAAAGATAGTACAAAGTCGATTCCTATAAACCCATTAGTCATTTATCGAACATCTCAAAATTGTTTGAAAAATTGTTTATTAACAAATTACTCCTAGCTGTTCAACAAAATAACTCTATCCCTGATCACCAGTTTAGGTTCAGAAAAAAAACACAGCACAATTGAGCAAGTCCACAGGCTTGTGTCTATTATCAGAACAGCTTTTGAAAACAAAAAATACTGCTCTGCCCTTTTTATTGATATTTCTCAGGCCTTTGATAAGGCATGGCACGAGGGTTTACTTTTTAAAATTAAGCACATATTACCACCCAACACTCACAAGCTTTTGGAAAGTTATATCAAAGGCCGACAGTTTACAACTTTATAAGCACCCCTGAAAATATAAATGCCGGTGTTCCACAAGGCAGTATTTTGGGGCCGTTATTATACTTACTCTATACCTCAGATATGCCAAAAAATATTTTTACCCACACCTCCACATTTGCTGATGACACGGCAATCATAAGTGTTCATAAGAACCCAACAATAGCATCTCAAAAATAACAAATCCATATCTCTCAGATAGAAACCTGGCTAGAAAGGTGGAGAATTAAAGTAAACGAACAAAAATGTATCCATATTACGTTCACTTTAAGAAGAGAATCGTGCCCACCAATTCAGATAAATAACCATAATATACCACAAAACAATCATGTTAAATACCTTGGCATTCATCCTGACCGTCGACTTACGTGGATAACTCATATTGATGCTAAACTTACCCATATAAAGTTAAAAACTGTACAACTGTTATGGCTAATAGGCAGAAACTCTAAACTTAGCCTAGATTGCAAATTATAAAACCCATATGGGCCTATGGTATTCCACTATGGGGAACCGCATCTGCATCCAATATTGAAAAAATTCAAAGAAGTCAAAACAGACACTTGAGATTGATCACAAACGCGCCCTGGTATATAAGTAATTCAAACATACACAAAGACTTAAATGTTTCACTTGTTAAAATTGAGATAATGAAGCACAGCAAAAGATATATAAAAAGACTGGAAACTCACCCTAATACACTTGCTCGAAATTTATTACACAACCGTGGCCATCGACGCTTTAGAAGATTGGACACTGTGGACTTATTGCACTGATGAATTATGGAAATGCTTTGAATACAATATGTCCCTGATCCCCTAAGTTTTGTTTGGCACTGGCTGGATTTAATTTTACTATTTAGTTTTAAGATTTGAACAATTATTGTTAGTTCACTAAAATTGTGTGAAGATTCAATAAATAATAATAATTTGTAAAAAAAAAAAACTAAAAATTACAGAAAAACACTTAAATAGCACACTTTATTTACACGATCTAGATAGACTAAACGTTAGCCACACTTTAGTTCTTCACACTCTGCGTTTTACTTATCAATTGAACTACTGCGTCACCAAGTACCTGTATTTATATGAGCTGTCAGGTATTCTAGTTATTTCCAGTTTATTACGACACTAAATTTTTCCAGCTGTCAAAATTCGTGTCAAGAAATTTCTAGTGGTAGAAATTTTTTGTAACAATATCTATCTATCTGTATTTTATTTAACTTTAAGTTTATGTAACTACATATCGCTGATTTACTTCAAGACTGTCAAAAGTCAAAAATTCAGAAATATGGGTAATCTAAAACATCAAACAATTGTATCGATATCTCTTTCTGTCATTGAGTCGTGACCAAAAGCATTTTGTACTTTTCTCAGTAGTTAGGCTAAATTGAAAACTTTAAACGCGTTTTCTGCAAAATCGATTTTTTTTTTTAAATTAAGTCAGTCTTGAAGTAAATGAGCGATATGTCACTAGCATTAAGTTATTTAGTTATTGTTACATAGCTTTAAGAACAGTCAGTTATAAAGCAAACGCCAACGAGAGAACTTATTTTATTTATTAGTTTTTCTTACCTTTTTCATAATCAATTTTACAATGTTTATTGCTTTGCATTTGCATGCAACAAAATAATTGTATTATATAAACAGTGATTCCATCGCATAATCGGACAAGTGTTCGTCTGATATGTATATCGTAAAACAAAAACAAATTGTTCTAAATATATGGAGTTTTTCACTATAATTTACTATTTACATCCTTATCTTACCAAATAAGAAAAAAAACAAACAATAATATTCCTCATAATAATAGTACATTTACATCAGAGAACTGCAAAATCAACTTTTTTCTTGATTTAATCATACACAAAAATTCTTGTTCACTTTTAATAATTCAACAAAATTCACCGTAGAATAAAATCAGCTTCATGTTACTAAACGCGTAATTCGAATCAGTTTGAATCATCTGTCGTTTATGTTTTATGCAAATGCAATCACTTAACAGTGTTCAGTAACATGATGCTGATTTTATTCTACAGTGAATTTTGTTGAATTATTAAAAGTGAACAAGAATTTTTGTGTATGATTAAATCAAGAAAAAAGTTGATTTTGCAGTTCTCCGATTTACATATAAAAACAATATCAATTTAATTTTTTGTGCTCAACGTATAATCGGATTAAGGAAACCAACAATGTTAAAAATTCAGTTAGTTTATAAATATGCACTTCAAAACTTGGTTTTTTTGTCACATTTATTCTTAACTTGAATGTAGAGGCAGTTTTAGTTCTGAATAGAAATCTCATAGAAATGGCTACAAATGGAAAACAATCTAATGTCGAAATAAGACAATTAATAGTTAAATTGAATTTTGAAGATAAAACAGTGAAATTGCCGACTTGGTTGGAATCCGATGTCCACGTCATTATGAAAAGGTTTCGTGATAAGTTTAGCTCATTGCTAATAAAAGCAGAGATCAAGGCAAAATATTAACTGAACGGTAAGAGCGTACTTTATTAAAAGAAATCAAACAATACCCTTTTAAAACTGCAAAAGATCTGTAACAGCATGATTTATAACAAAAAATGAGCATGGATTTAACATGCGTGTTATTTATTATGAACTTGTTATCCCCTCTGCTAAATTCATGTTAACAAACTAGTTGGCAAGCAATACCCTTTCATTATAACGGTAGTTGTCTATCACGCTTTGATCAATACCGATACGAAAATTTTAAAACTGCGGTTGCAATAGTGACATGTGTCTTCAAATATCACGAGGTTTATCTCATAATCTTACCTGTTAAATTTTGTTATGTTTTCAAAATACCGTTATAAATCGGTATTTCGGTAGTTTAGCGTTATTATAACGGTAGTTTAAGATATTTCAAAATTGAAACGGTAAAATAGCGCAATAAATCCGGTTATACAAAAAGACACTTGCCTTTAATGGAATGGCCATTTTAAAATTTTCATATCGGTCTTAAAGTAGCTGTGGTAGCCAATTACCGTTATTATGAAAAGGTATTGAATGCCAACCACGCAAACTACCAAACACTTACCAAATGTTGTGTTAAACCGTGTTCAACGTTATAGGGTTTTTATAAATAATTGATATTTTTCTCTTTTTTCTCTTATTTATTATTGATTAGTTATAAGAAAGAATTGAATAAAGCAAGAAGCTTTGTATTTGTTAAAAGGAAAGAGTCATCCAGTTTTTTCTTTAACTCAACTTGGGGAAAGGAGTGACCTCACCCCAATATTTGGTCCTTCGAAAGTCCTAGAATAGGCTAGGACTCGAGTGCATTAGTGACAGAGTGGTCCACTAATTTTTTGTAAGATCGTCGGTTGTTTCCCATAAAAGCAATCCTATCTACAGCGGAATTTTTTTCAACAACTTCATCGTACATCCCAGCAGATGAAGGTTTTGGAAGGTAACATTACTGTGTGCATCCCGTGTCATAGGAAAGGCTATCAAGATCAGAAGAAAATCTCATCAAACAAGTGTTTAACAACAAAAAAATACAAGACAGACTGTCTACAAAAGAGGATTGGCAAGCAGACATTCCTACAGGAAAAGAAAGGTATGTACTTTTTTTAGTTTTTTTGTGGGCGACAATCTATTTCTCTAAAAATAAAAATATAGTGGGTGAAATAATTAAACTTTTTTATATGAGAAACAAAAAAGTAAACAAAACAACAAAAAAGGGTCATATGTAGATGCAAATAAATTTCATGTAATATTGAGGTTATAAAACAAAACAAAATTATAGAATCAAAACCCACTAAATATTGCCATCTCAAAAAGTTTACCACTAAATTATAAGTGATCGAGTACTAATTGTCACCACTAATTAATCTCTTCAAATTCAATTCCACTTGTTCCTATTATTTATACACAACCTGACCTACACAACATAGAAACAAAAATCCAACATTGAAATAAGTTTGCCGGTGTATACGCATAATAAGAAAAGGAAAAAAGTGAAGATTAAAGTAAAAAATTAAATATTTGATAAATAAAAAAAAACAATTAACAAGAAAACAACAATTAAAACATTTAAATCAACAAGAGGAACACCCCAAGCGAGGAAAAGTTTCATAAGAAATATATTAAACGTTAAATTAAAGAAATTAAGATAAAATACAACGAAAAAAATCCTTTGGAAAGAGGGAACAACAAAAAATATAGTGGTACCTGTACCTGTAAAAAAAATCAAAAAGAAGTGTGATTTTTTAATATAAGAAAGCCAAATATACTTAATGGGGTGTGTGTTAAATGGTAGCAAAGTATGCTTCTTGGTAAATTTTTGACAGTTTTGAGGTGAATAAAATTTCACTAGGCCAGAATTTTTGACATAAGAATAGAAATTTTTGAAGTTTTAAAATTTAAAAGCTTCTTAAAGCAAAATGAAAACAAAACAAATAAAAAAATTCGATTCTTTTTTACACATAAAAATTTAAAACTTTTTACCCATAGAAAAAATATTTTTTCGTACAAGCAAGACAGTAACTGTACTGTGTGACATCATCAAGTACTGAAAAACGGGAGACAGAATAAAACGGGAGCAGGCAGAGTTTCCCAAACTTTAATAAAAAGAGGCAAATACCTGTGGTGAGTGACAAATATATTATATCTTTCAATTGCGTAAATAATCGGGTGGATTATTATAAAAAAAATACAATTTGGATAAATATATAAGGTTTTTTTTTATTCGGAAATTTTTTAAGCCCAAAATTCGGAATTTTGTGGTAAATATATTAAAACAAAAAGGAAAATAATTTAAAATTAAAGCAAGTTTTTTTTTCATATTTTATATTATTTATTGAATCTTCACTTTTAAAAACTGTGAACTAACAATAATTATCCAAATCTTAAAACTAAATATTAATTGTTAAGTCCAGCCAGTGCCAGACTGATGTTGTGTGGTTCAACTGGGACCATTATTTCCCCTTATTATTAGCGGACCAGATCCGCAGTGTCCCTCCTCCTAAGACGCTGGTGGCCGTGATTATCAGTTAAGTTACGGGCTAGTATGTTGGGGTGTGTTTCCAGTTTTGTTAAATAGCGTTGACAGTGTCTAATAATTTCATCTTTGACCAGGGGTACATTCAGGTCTTTATGTATGTTGTAATTCCTAACATACCAGGGTGCGTTCGTGATCGTCCTCAAGAATTTATTTTGCATTCTCTGAATTTTCCCTATATTGGACGCAGAGGCAGTACCCCAGAGCTGAATTCCGTAGCACCATATGGGTTTCATGATCGAATTGTAAATGAGTAATTTGCAGTCCAGGCCTAGTTTAGAGTTTTTGCCAGTAAGCCAAGCGAGTTGAGCAGTTTTTAGCCTCATCTGAGTTATTTTCGCATCTATATGATTTTTCCACGTGAGTCGACGGTCAAGGTGAATACCTAGATATTTCACACATGTGTGTTGGGGTATATTCAGATTATTAATTTTAATGGGTGGACACGTCTCTTTTCTCAGTGTGAAAGTAATGTGGATACATTTCTGTTCATTCACCTTAATTCTCCACTTATCCAACCAAGCTTCCAATTGTGAAATGTGAGTCTGTAACATTCTAGACGCTATTTTTGAGTCATCGTGGACGCTTAAGATTGCAGTATCGTCAGCGAAAGTCGATGTGTGGGTATTAATATCTAATGGCATGTCTGAAGTATAAATGATATATAACAGAGGACCCAAAATGCTACCTTGTGGAACTCCGGCTTGTATATCTTGAGGAGAGCTGACAAAACTTTTTTCAGCAAGAGTGAATTTTCGATTTGTTATATAGCTTTTGAGTAGCTTGTGAGTATTTGTTGGTAACAAAAGTTTTATTTTAAACAGTAGACCTTCATGCCAAACCTTATCGAAAGCCTGTGAAACGTCGATAAAAAGGGCAGAGCAGTATTTTTTCTCCTCGAACGTTTTTCTGACAACAGTAACCAGCCTGTGGGCTTGCTCAATGGTGCTGTGTTTTCTCCTGAAGCCAAATTGGTGTGATGGAATACAGTTGTTTTGTTCCACATAAACAGTTATCTTTTCCATTAGGATTTTCTCGAACAGCTTTGACAAATTGGATAATAGGCTTATAGGCCTATACGATTCCACTTTTGTGTAATCTTTGCCTGTCTTGGGTATCATTTTAACGAGTGAAACTTTCCATTCTGGGGGATAGTATTCAAGGCGTATAATAGCATTAAAAATAAAGAGAATTATCTTTAATGCTATACGGGGTAACTCCAAGAGCATCCTGTTACCGATTCCATCGATACTAGGAGCTTTTTTGGGGTTTAGTTCAAAAATAGTCTTTTCGACCTCTCTCATCTCAAACGTTAATCGGGTAGCTGCTCGGTGCTGGGGTAAAATCGGTGGCAACTCTGTTACAGAACTTGTTATATTTGGCGTGAATACTTTTCTTAAATGTTCTACAAACAGATCTCCTTTTTCAGTATCATTTCTAGCCCAACCTCCGTCTAATTTTCTCAAAGGAGGCTTACATAAGACAGGTCTTTTTAAATTTTTCGTTGCACGCCATAATGAGTAATCAGTTCTTGATGTTGGATCTAAATTTTCAAGATATCTGTTTAATGAAGCAGTTCTCTTATGTTCAAGTAGCTTTCTTAATTTTTTAGTGAATTCTTTCAACCGTTCCTTAAGTTGAAGAGATCTGTGCTGTTGCCACTCTCTTCGAGCTCTTCTTTTTTCATTTAAGAGTCGTTCGACATCGGCAGACAAAATAATATTTTGTCTGTTGTGTCGGGGGGGTTTGGTAGCAAGTTGAGCAGCAAGTTTGAGATTTAGTTCAAAATTTTGAATCGAGAGGTCGATATCTTCCGGTGTTCTTAGCGGTATGTTTTCCGAGCAATGTGTACTGATAAATTTTTTATACTTCAACCAATCTGTTGTTTTGCCTGTCAGTGCTAAGTCACCAGAGGGGGGTACAATCCCTCGGGGGTTTAAAATAGTAACAACTGTAGGTGTGTGATCAGATGAGAGATCCAATAATGGTTCTACATGGACCAATTCTCTCGCAATAGACATTGTTATTCCAAAGTCTATCAGATCGGGTATTTTTCGACGATCCGTTGGCCAGTACGTGGGTTCTCCACTAGAGATCACATCCATACCCAGCTTAGAAATTGTATTAAACAAAACACGGCCCTTAGGGGTACAAGCCGTGACCCCCAGAATGTATGCTTGGCATTATAGTCTCCAGCTGCCAGAAAACGCGGTCCTAATGATTCGAAAAAGACTGTGTACTGATCCTCCGTTATGGAGAATCTGGGGGGAGAATAAATTGACGAAATCACCAAGTCCCTATCGAATTCTTCAAAACATATAGTAGTGGCCTGAAGATAATTTTCGCAAAGATCACACATAAGAAAATGTTTTAATCTAGATTTAATGAGAATAGCTGATCCTCCACATGACCTGCCTCTTGGGTCCTTAAGCTACGGTCACATTTGGCAAATATTTTCCGTAAAAATGTTTGAACATATTTGCCCAAAATTTTGTCAAAGCAATATAGAGATTATTTTGTGGTCACACTACACACATTTATTTGCCTCTTTTTGTTTGATCAAACAACTTTCAAATAGTGAAAAACAAAAATGAGGAAAACATGTTTGCCCTATGGTCACACTTGAACAAATATTTGACAATAAAAATTGTTTGATCAAACTATAATAAAACATAGATTTATTTTCTCAAAAATTAAAAACTATAAAAACTTAAAATCTGATAAAGGACGATACAAGTTTTTTTGAGTTGTGCTTTGAAGCAGTATCGGTTCTTATGGAAGAGGAGAAAAACGTTAAAAAGAAGTTTTGGCAAAAGTTTACTTTTTCAGACACCCTCAAAAAATATACAAATATCACCCCCTCTGGAATTAAAAAAAAAAAAATCTCTATGGGGTTAAGTGTGTCGGTTCAAAAAACAACAAAGCACACCAAAAATCGTAAGTGTGACGGCTTTTATTAAAGAAAATTTTCTTACGATTCCCAACATGCATTTCGTTTAAGATCCGGGAAATAGAATTGCGGAAAAAAGATATGACCCCCTCTGGAATGAAAAAATTATTTTTTTGGTGTTAAGGGGGTCGGGGACCCTAGACGCGATATTTCCAAAAAACCAAAACACACCAAAAATGGTAAGTGTGATAACTTGAATTAAAGGAAATTTTCTTCAGAATCCGTGAAACAGAATTAGCGTTAGGTTTCTAGATGTTAAAAAATACTAGTGTTTTGTAGTTGCTATCGTTGGCGTTACCCAGGGATTACCTTAGGGTGGTGATTGCAGAAACTGAAAATTATTTCTCAAAACTTTTCATTTTTTTTACTAAATGCCATTCCGTTTAATATGAACAATAAATTTCAGTTTATTTCAGCGAAAACTTCACTTTTACTTTTCTACCATCTAAAATTAAATTAAAATGGACCTAACGCGAATTCTATTTGCTGGATTTTGGTGCTCCTGCCACCTTAACAACATATATAAAATAAATTTTCTTTTTTAATTCCCAAGGGGTTAAATATCTTATAAAAGGGTGGCTAAAAATTTAATCTTCAGCTGAAGTTTTTATTTAATATTTTATTTTGTAAACAAAGTGACGAAACATATGATTATTTGTTTGTTTTATTTAAGTGTTGACATCTAGATGTTAATTTTAACGGCAAAAGCGCAAATATTTTACTTTTAACGATATATTTTGAAATATAAATTAACTGCTGAATCCTACATTAGCTATTAAAGTTGGCATAAGTCACTACCATATAAATTTGGCATAAGCCAACGCTTAGCGTTACTTACGTCAAATTAGTATGCGAATGACACAAACCGACGCATAAAAACAGCTATTGCAAAATCATGTTATATTATCTTTCGAAAATTCTTGTACACAGAAAAAAATCTTTACATAGTAATAGGTTGTATATCAAACGCTGAAGTTTTCTTAGCAAACATTTTTAAGTAACTGGGCAATATACATAAAATGATTTTTTCTTTGCATCTATTATAGTGTACATATTATTGCATACGATTTTTAAAATAACATATGTTTCAAAAATGTTTAAATTTTGTTTAGTTTGCTTCTAATTAAGTTGGTCATAATATTTTTTAATTTGATGAGAAATTTCCTATTTTATTTTGTTGATTGTCTCAAAAGCATACGATGTTACTTGCAAAAAAACAGATTTTTTAAAATTCGGAAAATTGGTCTGTCAAAAATTAAGTTAACCGAACTTGAATGAAAGTGATTTAATAAAATTAACTAAAATAAAAAAATTTACAAAAATTTTAAAATTCATCTCACTTTGTTCTTTAGAAACCTTATTTTTTAGATTTTAAATCAAAATATTTTTTTTAAGTTCATATAGGTTTCAAAAAATTTAACTAAACCCCTCTAAAACTTTTATAAATATTAGTGTTTCCAATTATTCGACACTGCCGGTTAACCGGTTAGGACATTATTCGAAAAATGAAGAAAATTGATTAATCGGTTATCCGGGTCGATTAATCGGAAAATTTGCATTTAATCGATTAATGCAATATAAATGTTTTTATTTTATCAATAAAAACACAGAGCTGCTTTTTGTAAAATACCTAGTTAAGTTTAAAGTATTCCGATGAAATATTGCCATAGAATCTTGGTATTTTTGGCAGAAAATATTGTCAGACATGATCAGTGGAAATAAACCCTAAAGCCTAAAACTGACAAATTCAGTGTAGCCAGTCTATAGCCGCTGGGTAAAATTGAATATAGAAAATTTTCTTAATAATCAAAAGCAGCTTTCAAACAAAATTTAATAAGAAGTTCTTAAAAATATTGTACTAAGTTTGACAGCACTCCCACTGTTCACTGGCAATTTCACTATTTGTTTTGGGCTTTAGAGTTAAAGATGCTTTTAAGTAAAAAAAGGTATGAAAATCTGCGTGTTTCTATTTTTAAAATATCCAAGTTTGATTTTTGCACAAAAAGTAATTAAGTCGAAAAATTTCCAAGAATATTGTAGTTATTAAAACGCAAATTCCAATTTGATCTTCATCCATTTTGATCTTCATCTAGTGATGCGAATAAGCGAATTCTTAAATATTTTTGACAACACTATCTTCTTTTTAAGTTTAAATTATTTGTTTTGACATTAACCAAAATAGAGCCACATAATCGATGAATCGGGTAATTTATTAACCGAATTGGAAACACTAATAAATATACAAGTTTCAAACAAATACAATCATTTCAGTTTTAGGATTTTAGATATTTACACGATTTTTCTTAGATTTTAATGATTTAAGTATTAATATTTGACAAAACTGTTGAAACGGCTGTTATTTGACATTGTTTGCTCTTACAAACATTTTGTAAGATCAAATAATTGTTTGCCCAAAAATGAGGAAAATATTTGCCCTTTAGTGTTCACACTATGTTCACATTAGGCACATTTTTGTTTGATGGCAAATAATTTTATTTTCCCAAAATCAGCTGTTTTGTTGTTTGCACCTCAAAAATATTTTGTGGTCAGACTACGGCAAACAAATGTTTGACGGTTTTCGTCAAATATTTGCCTAATGTGACCGCACCTTTAGTATCATACATTGTGTACCCGCGAATTGAAAATGAACTTCTCAGGGTTAAATGGGTCTCAGAAATAAGCATTACGTCAATTTGCTGATTTCTGAGAAAATACTCGAGCTCTTCTTTATGTTGGCATATGCCGTTAGCATTCCAGTAACATATTTTCAAACTGTTCATGGTTTAGTTAACAAAGCTTGCATCAAAATAGACTGATTTCTCATCATCTCTTGCATTAAAGCAAGTTAAACGAAATTTTTTGGAAAAATTTAATATATATTGGATTTTATTTTTGAATTTTGCTTTTTTCTGTCATCAAGACGCAGTTTAGAGAAAATTTTTTACATTGCTTTTTTTCACATAAAAGGCGTTCATTCTGCAATAAGAGCCTCAGGTTAAGGAGTAAATATTTGTAAAGATTGTTTTTAATAAATATATAAAAATAAAAATTACTTCAGATTTTGATTTGGGTCATTAGTTATTTTCGGTCAGGGTAGGAAAATGGCAGCATCAAGAAGTATATGTAAATTTGACCTCACACAATTAGTAGCGTTCTGCACGAATTTTGATAAAACTTGTACCGAAGCTTATACGTTTTAGTTTCTCGATGTCAAAAAACAAGAATTAGAAGATGGGTCAAGTAAGATACCAATGAAGATATATCGTTAACATATGAGGAGGCTAGTGAACAATATCAGGCTCTCAAAACAAAAATTTAGCAAAAAAATAAAATTTTTTTCAAAAGAAACAAATTAACTTATTGGTAGCAGATCAACACTAAAATTGCGAGCCTGTGAAATACAATTTTTTGAAGGAGGTTACTCCAAGTCGCCAGACTTTAGATATATGTTTCAGGCAGTCATTTGAAAAGATCCAACGGTGGCTCTAGCACAAAAATTATATTATTTGCGTAGCAAAATAAGGGGAGATGCCTACCAAGCCATAAAGGATTTTGACTAGGTAGATAATAATTTTGAATTGACCTGGGGAAAATTAAATACTAGATTTGAAAATAGACAGGATCAGATGAAGAAAATTCATGCTGTCTCGCCAGCTCAAAATGAAAATGTCAAGTCTCTTAGAATATTTCAAAATGCGGTTAATGATTGTCTATCAATTTTAAAGAATTATGGAATCGAATTGCCTGATTATGATCTCTTTTTAACTCACTCACTATTAAAGAATGGGAAATGTCCTTGAAAAATCATCGTGAACTGTCCAACTGGACACAATTAAATAATTTCTTTTAGAGAGAATTGAAATTTTAGAAAACATGACTGATAGGAAAAAGCCTCTGCTTTAAGAAAACCATTCTTCAAGAACCCAAACATTTCATACTGAAGCTGAGCAAAATTATAGTTGTAAAAAATGCAAACAGAATCACGTTTTAAGAGTTTGCCTATTATTTAAAGCCATGTCGCCAAATAAACGTCTTAGGTTTGCTTTTGAAAACAAATACTGCATTAATTGTCTATCATCACACTTTTAATACTCAAGTCCAGAATTTATTCACTTATAGAGAAAATCTTCAAGATAATATTCAGGCTTATTTTGTTCGACATGAAGGAACTACAGTGTTACCTACAGCGCTGATTCATATAAAAAGTTTTGGGGAATTTTTTACTATTCGAGCTCTATTAGATGCTGGAGCAGAACGAAGTTTTATTACCACACGTATTCAGCAAATGCTTGCAATACCACTTAAGACACATCAGCGTCAAATATCAAGGTTTGGTGGATCAATCGTGGGGAGTTTCAAACGAAAATGTTATATTACTGTAAAATCAAGAATTTCTGATTTCCAATCTTTTGCCCTCCCGTCCAGTTAAACTTCGAAATTATACAGAAATTAAAAATCTACCATTAGCGGCCCTCACTTTTATAAACCAGTCGGGATTGATATGATAAGCGAAGCGATTTTCTTCTTTTTATCAATCTTCAGGGGGTGCGACAAAACATATCTGAAAATTTTGATGCTAGGGAGTCGAATTTTGTCTGGTACTTGTCAGGCCCAGATAATATAAATGAAATAAATGCTTTTTCTTCTACCGTTTCTACTTCAGACGATTTTTTTTTTACACAATCAAATAAAAAAGTTCTGTGAACTGGAGGAGGTCGAAAGAGACATTCAAACAACTGAAGCCGATACATTTTGTGAAAATTTTTACCGGACATGAACTATTAGTTCCATATTTTTGGGTCCCTCAAGGAACAGCGCTCTGGGTTAATATCATAGGATGGAGAAAACTCTCGAAAAGACTCCAGATTTGAAATAATCATATCGATATGTTCTTCAAGAATATATCGACTTGAATCATATGGAACCCGTAGTTCACCAAGAAAACAATGCTAAAAACAATTTTCATTTTACCTACCACACCACGCCGTTATTTGACCCGAAAGTAAATCTACAAGAGTTAGGGTGGTCTTTAATGCCTCTAAGAAAACGAATAGTGGATTTTCTTTGAACGACGTTCTTTATCAAGGTCCAACTCTTCAGACCGATTTAATGCAAATAGTGCTTAGTTGGCGCTATTATAAATATGTATTCACTGGTGACATTGAGAAAATGTTCCGCCAAATAATAATTCACGAAGCTGTTTGGCCATACCAGAAAATTTTGTTCCGTAATGAAACGAATGGTTACGTAAAATCTTTTCAAATGAAAATAGTCACCTTTGGGGTGAACTGTGCCTCTTTTCTGGCCATAAGAAATCTACTGCAGTTAAGTGAAGACTGCAAACATTTACATCCGAAAGCAAGCACGATTTTAGAGAGTGAGATTTATGTGAATCAGAGAACTGCAAAATCAATGCTGATTTTATTCTACAGTGAATTTTGTTGAATTATTAACAGTGAACAAAAATTTTTGTGTATGATTAAATCAAGAAAAAAGTTGATTTTGCAGTTCTCTGATGTGAATGACATTTTGTCCGGAGGACATACTCTTGAGGAGGCAAAATTAAAATAAAATCAAATAACTCAGGCTTTAGAATCTGCAGGCTTCCCCATGAAGAAACCAACAGCTAATAACAGTTTTTACTGGCACACTTGGCCCGGGAGGATCTTCTTGACGAACATTTCTTAAAGTTCGACGATTCCAGTACCATCAACACCTTGGGGATTCGCTGGAATGTGAAATGAGACTTTTTTATTATGTTGTATAGCCGAACCAAATTACAACCTCTTCTACAAAAAGGCAGATTTTATCGGTTATAGCGAAGTTATTTGAGCCTCTAGGCTGGCTAGGGCCAGTTGTGGTAATAGCTAAACTTTTGATGCAAGAGTTATGGGAACTTAAGGCACACTGGGTGAGGGTATCCCACCGCATATACTACTAAAATGGAAAACATTTAAACAAGATTTACCACAAATTTCTTCACTGAAAATTCCTAGATGTGTACATTTTACACCGACTCATCAAATACAAATTCACGGGTTTTGCGACTCATCAGAAAAGGCATATTGTGGTGCAGTTTACCTACGGACTTCTACTTCTGACGGAGAAATCAACTGTAATTTGCTGGTTACAAAAACCAATGTTGCACCAATGAAAAAAGACTAGATTAACAAAACTTGAATTGTTTGGAGCAGTTCTAGTATTAAAGTTAGTGAAAAGTCTGTGGACGGACTCCTCTATAGTCCTCGGATGGCTACAAAAGCCACCTAACACTTTAAAAACTTTTGTTGAAAATCGTGTAACAAAAGTTATCAATATTGCCAGAAATAATCGCTGGAAAAATGTGAAGACGGGCAATAACCCAGCAGATTTAGGTACCCGCGGTTGTACTCCTTAAGAGCTCATAGGAAGTAAACTATGGTGGCATGGACTCACCTGGCTAACCCAGCCCATTTAAAAACTGTCCTAGAAGAAACCAACAGCAAAACCTTACCTGTGTGCGCAGGTGACTCTTATAACATATTGGACAATTTTTCTTCTTTTGCGCTAGCTCTAAGAGTCGTGAGTTTTTGTTTTCGTTTCATCAACCAAACTCGGAAACTTCCATTTAGAAATGAGCAGTTTATAACCACAGAAGAAATTCGTTTACTTAAAATCGTCTGATTTCAATCGCTCAGAAAACCCATTTTTACAAGTAGTATGAATGCCTTTAGGACAAGCGTTAAGCCCATTTCTCGACAAAGATGATCTTTTACGTGTTGAAGGCAGTCTCCCATAATAATTCCAGAAAAATCAAGACTTGCTTCTCTTTTCATCGAATACGCTCATACAATTTTACTTCATGCTGAACATCACATCATGTTACGCTCTATAAGAAAAAGTTTTTATATACCTTGACTTAAAAATCTAGTACGAAAATGTATTCGAAATTGCAAACCATGTACTATCTACAAACATTAAGTTCAACATCATATTATGGTCGCATTCCCTCCTAAAAGTGTTAATTTTTCGTTGCCCTTTACTTACGCTGGTGTCGACTTTGCAACGCCCATTTAACATAAAATTATCAAATTCGCGAAACGCTAAATTACTCAAGGGCTATGCAACCGTATTTGTGTGTTTTTATACAAGAGCAGTTCATTTAAAAGCCTGTTCCGATCTTTCAACAGACGCATTTCTAGCCTGCTTTAACAGATTAACTGGGCGTAGGGGGTTACCGAAAACCATGTTTTCTGATAATGGTCGTAATCAAAGTTCATAACGAATTCTTAAAAATGACTGAAAGGGTCTTAGTACAAAAATATAGTGCCCAGGGATTCACCTGGTCGTTCATCCCACCCTTTGCACCCCACATGGGCGGCCTCTGGGAGGCTACCGTAAGAAGCATGAAGTCTCATCTTAAAAAAGTGGCTAGCAATCTCAACTTTACATTTAAAGACTTTGCCACAATGCTGATCAGAATTAAAGCTGTATTAAACTCACGTCCAATGTCTCCATTGACAGAAAACCCATCCGAATTACTTCCTTTGACTCTAGGTCATCTCTTGAGAGGTGCTCCACTTATCGCTCCACCTGAAGCCCCTGAAGAACCTTCGTCAGAAAGCTTGAATTTTATTAAACGCTTGAATTTTATTGAATCCTAAAGAAATCCTCAAATTAATCCACCCGATATAAAATTGAACATCACGATAAAAAAAGAGAAATAGTCGCTAAACAAAAATTCCAATAGTACAATATATATATTTTCTTTTCATCCTCTCTAGCTATCATAATGCCACGATGCAATTTATGTCTAAAAAATCACGCCGTACGGCACAGTCGTGTCGTTATAGACATGACCATCAAGAGAAACAACGCAATTATTTGAAGAAGTGGAACTACTGCCTGAACTATTTGGATGAGTGTGTGCCATACACACTCATCCACGCCATTTATGCCAGTTAGAAAATATGTGGGCAAAATACCACTCGATGGTTCCTTTGGAGTGTCCCCATGACGTCACGACGTCGAGCTACCAGGATGGAAATACTCAGCAGGTTAAGGCGGAAGAGCCCCCAGAAGAAGAAGCTAAAACCAATGGGGTGCGGGCTGACGATAACCAATAACACCATTTGAGTTGCTATTGACACGTCCACCTCATTGGAAAACACCATACCGCGTACAATCGATGTCGTTATGTTAGATTCCGTTATCCAGCCTGGTCAAACCCTCCCGAAAGCACCACGATCCATATTTGGATGGGTTATCTCTAGAGTGTGGAATGGCTGACGTTGTCACCTACATTTTTGCGCGGGAGGATGTTTGAACCGTGTTCAATGTTATAGGGTTTTTATATAATATTGATATTTAACTCTTTTTTCTCTTAAAAAATTTATATTTATTATTGATCTCCCATTTTTTCCTTGTATATAATACTCACGAAGAGTTTTTTTATGTTCTCCTTGAATTAAATATTAGCCGTTAATAATAGCGCCATTTTTCATATTTTTATATACATATTTTTCTCTATGTACATAAGGGTTAAAATAAACCATATTTTTGTTATTTAGTTTTGTATTTGTTATAAAGAAAAAGTTGTCCAGCTTTTTCTATAACTCAACAATTGGGGAAAGGAGTGAAATATAATAAAAAAAATTTTTGTGTGCGAAAAAAGATTTTTTATTTAAAAACTATGGAAACTCTTTATCATTGCAGATCTTTTAACAATTTTTTTTCTTGTTTTTCCATTCTTTCTTTACGAAGCATTTTACAGATTGGAGGAAAACTTAAATTAAAATTTCAACATATTTATCAGATGTTGACATTTCAGTTAAAAGGTTGGTAATAATGAAAAAAAGACGATGGCATCCCATTTTTCAGAGTTGATTTACAAGCCATTGACAGATAAAAATCATTTTAAATAAACTATATGCTAACTCTTTGCTTAGCTCAATCGGTATGGTAGTAAGCAGACTGTTGTCTGCGATGTATACACTGTGGATAACTTTTCGTTATAAATCGCTGTAAATAAATACTGTTTGCAATACACTGCACAAATACAACTATCATGGTCGAGTTGCAAGAAAAAGCCATTTAGAAGCCCAAAAAATAAATGATTGAGAGTAAAATGTGTTAAAGAGTATTTACTTAAAACATTTTTGGAATAAGGTAATTTATTGTTAAGATATCTCAAATATATTTTCATTGATAGCTTTCATTAATTACAAGGTTCAGTTTACCGAAGAAAGAAAATTTAATTTGCATGGTTCTGATTGTAAGATGTTTGTGTGGAGTGCCGGGGTAGGAAATTGCATTTTATTGATAGAAAAATGGACAAATTTTGCCACCTCAACATTTTGAAAAAAAATGTAAGGCAAAGTGTAGAGATATTGGGCATTGCAAACAATTTTTGCCAAGACAATGATCCCCAAGCACACTTTGGTTTATCCATCACACCGGTACAGAGCCCAGACCTTAATGTAATTGAATATCTTTGGGAGGAACTACCTAGAAGAGTGTACCAACAAAAGTTTAACAAATTAAATGAGCTAAAGGAGGCTCTACTGGGAGCATAGAACTCCATAGTACCTTAAGTTTGTCAAAACTTTCTAAAATCAATTTTAAAACGTTTACAGACCGTTTTGCAAGCAAAGGATATGTCATAAAATATTAATTGTTCTTTTTCGACGTTTTTAGCAATTCTGCTTTTCTTTGTCTGATTATGCGTTGACCACAAGAAATTAAGTTCATTTATTTTTTCATTGTAAATATACTGTCATCGTGAAGAATGTTGTTGTTATATCATTTGGAAAAATTAGGATGTATGTTAGAGCGTAAATAAAAGCGAAAAATCATTTATATAGATATTTTTATTTAGTTTAGAGCACATACATAGAGAACAAACACTTGAAACATATGTTTTTTAATCGTATGTTTTTTCTGCTTGAAAATACTTGCTAGGAAAATTTTTTTTCAATAAATATTTCCAAACTGTCACTTTTTGCTCTCTCTTTTCTTTTTACTGAATATTTATTATCCAGTAAACAAACAGAACTAATAATCACTTCAATTTAATTAGATAAAAGTCAGGGTTTAAACTATTTTTTGTTATGTTCAGTGCTTTTTGGAGATTTTTGCCAGCAAAGCAGTTCACTCAACAAACCCAATAGAGTGGGTCCAGAAAAACATCAAAGTTTTTATTTGCAATCTCCGCAATATTCCCCTTATTCCATAATGTCTTAAAACTATATGTGCCAAGTTTCAGCAAAATTTGTTTTTATTTAGAGGTAGCACAAAAAGTTAACTTTTAAGTATTAGAAATTTGTCATTAGAGTAATTTATACAAAAAGTGGGGTTGACTTTAAATTGAATTATTCTTTAAACTACACGTCATTTTACCAAAATTATCCAACAGTCTTAATTAATATTTATAAAAAGAATGAGATCAAAATTTTAAAAAATTCAGTAACTTTTAATTAGTTCGCGATTTTTATTTAAATTTGTACATAAAAATACACATTTTAGTCAAAATATCAAAATTTTCAGAAAAGATGAAAGTAAAAATTCAACCTGCCTTATAAGAACAAAATTCTCAAATCTAATCTTAATTTTTATGAAGATCACAAATCTGCAACCAGAATTGAAAACAAATTTGTGTTTTTAAATTATCCGCGTTTTTGAAAATTCAACAAAATTCGATTTTTTGTGGCATTTTCCTAACTATCTAAAATGTCATCGAATAATCCAACTTGTTGTACCTTTGCAATCTTTTTACCAAGGGCTTTCATTAAAAATGATATTGTTTTTAATTTTTGAAAGGATAATAGTTATTCTTAAAACTGAATGTAATATTTTACTTTTTTTAGTTTTCCCCTATTATTTAGCGTATTAAAATTAAATTGCTTACAGAAACCCTGTCTCACCAAAAAATATATTAGATTTGATAAGTTGCGATCCAAATAGTTATATTAAAATTTTTTCAATTTTTTATTTATTTAAAATAATAGAACAAGTAGACCTTTGAAACTTCAATGGCGATGTGCTACCTCCAAATAATATATTAGTTTTGATGAGTCGGGATCTAATAATTATATACAACTTTTTTCAATTTTTAATGTATTTAAAATACTAGACCAAGTTGAACTTTGAAAATTCAATGGCGATGTGCTACCTTAGAGGTAAAAAACTTTTTTTAAAAATTTCTTTGGCAGACCATATTTTTTTCCATAATGGCATATTTGAAGGGTTGTGGAGCTGGCTAATTCGAACTTTGTTTTTTACCACCTTAATATTCAATAATAGCGGAAATAAAACCAACAAACTGAAATAATTTTAATTTTTATCAGAATCAGAAAAACCAAAAGGTAGCTCAATTAAAATGTGTATTCCACTGAAAGTTGTGTTGTATGTAGGATCATTATGATTCCGGCGAAGAAATTCCATGCTAGCAAATCTTCAATAGCTGCGATAGTCCTCTCACCACAATAATTAAAAAAAAAATCATCTTAAAACTACTCCATCCTATTCAAAAAGGGATTTTCATGTAAATATTAACGTTGAATCTTTTCCAAATTAAAAAATATTGTAATTCGACGGCGAAGAAAACACGGGTAGAAAATACGAAGGGCACAGTACTGGCAATGTGTCAGCTTTTTAACTTTTACAAATAACACCAATATATGATTGGCCATAGGTATTTGCCCACGTTGGTACATCATTGAATTTTAGTTTTCTCCAGTAATTTATATTAAAAATATCCAGTAGTGTGTCAGTACTATGTTTATATATGTTTTTTGAAATAATTTGTGAATATTTTTGCTGTTAACGAGATAATGAAACTCCTTCAAACTTATGTGTACAATTTCGATTAGTTTTTAAATCTCGTGACTAAATAAATCACTAACAAAACTTGGTTGTGAACGGGGTATAAAAAGAGCAAAACTAATTTTAAAAAGCGTTCATAAATAATGGTAAAAGCACCAAGTTAGCATCCCTGAAAGTAATGTGTTATTTTTTTTCTGTTTCTCCGAATGCTTCCCTAGGGCCGAGAAATAATAGAAGAATTTTGCCAACTTTTTCAAGAAATTAGCTACATCTGACCAAAAATCGATGTATTAATTTACTGTAACTAAAAGCCAGTAGGTTTTGTAATTTGTTTAAAAAATCAACTGCCAATGAATTTTTTTCTGCACAAATAACTGTCGTGATGTAACTGCAGAACTTCTGATTGTACACTTTCTTTTGACGCTTAAAATATACAGTATTTCTAGTTTATGTTTAATACTGTTTGCTAGTGTAAGAATATTGTTGCTTTTTTTTATAAATTAAGAAAACAGAAAAAAAGCATTAAATATTAAATTATATAGAATTGCCAGAGGCTGAAATATAATTGTAAACATAATAAACTAACGTGTACACTTTAAACTTTAACTCAAATTATTCTGAATTAAGAAATAAATATTTCGGCTGCACATGAATTCCTATCGGGCCATAAGAACAGGCAACTGAAGTTGAAATTATCTGAACGTCGTATGACGACAATTGTTTTTCGCTGATCTACGTAGATTCGATTCTGAGAAATCATGTTTTTATAAAAAAAAAACACAAATTTTGCAAAGTTGTTGCAAATTATAAAATTTTGCATTCAAATAACTCACTGAGTCAAATAATTATGGTTTTGAGTAATTTTATTTCAATGATCAAAAATAACCACGACGAAAACGCGTATATACAAGAACTTAATTTCACGAATATTTGAACTCTGCTTAGTAGGGACACTTTAAATGATTTCTATGAAATCCCCAGTTTAAAGGAGGTAAAAGTTCCTTATTTGTAGCAACACCAATTTTGCACTATTGTTTTGAAAATGCAGTTACTGTATAGAGATTATTTATTTTTCGTATTAGAAATCAGTAACACATAAAAAATCGCGAAATAATCTAAAAAATTTGAATGTTTTATAAATTTTATTTGAGGCTTTATTTAAAAAAAATTGTCAAACTGGCATAAAAATGTATACATAGTTTTCTAAATATAAATTGCATTATTCTGCAAATATTATAGCCTTTGATTCTTTAACAATAAATAATGTGCACATTATTAAGTTTCTGACACCATAAGGCTCATGTATCTATTAAAGTTTACCACTGTGTGTAATGATATGCAGTAAAGGGTTAAGTTTTGACACAGTTTATATATAACTCACCAAAATTGGATCCTGAAGATTGAGCTGCTGATTTACGAGATTTATAATTACCGCCCCATGATGCAGAGGTGCTTTGATTCTCCTTAGCATTAAACGGAGGATATTGAAATTGCATAGACGAAGAGCTTTGATTGGCAGCTAGTATAAAAAGTTAAAAAAAAGGTAAAAATGTAAAACTATAAAATTTAATAAAACTCCAATAAAATTTAAATAAAACAAAGGAAGTACAGACAGTGTTTTTTAAACTGTCTTAGCGATTAAAGAAATGAAATATAACTTTTTTCATATAAATGCCTTGGGATTAGCATTTATATAAAAAAAAATGCATCAATTGTTTTCCTCAAGTATGAATTGAGACCATAGTAATATGGGACAAAAATAGAAGGAGTTACCATATAATAATGAAATTTTGAAAAAGCGTATTAACTGCTTAATTTCAGTGCATCATTAGCTGTTACTCCACTCTTTACTAGATTAACTCTGTAGTGTAAATTGACTGTAAGCGAAATTTAAATAGCCGTATTAAAACTTCATGTATTATTTATTTAATATGGCAGTACATTTTTGATTTTATATAGGGTGTTTTTTAAGCCCAATCAAACTGTCATACTACGCTTAATTTTTAATAATTATGATCAATATACTCTGGCAAATCCTAATGAATAGATTACGCTTAAACAATGCTTCTGCATAATGATTTACCTTGAAAATCAATCATCAATTCGCGCAAACTGATCCGATGTCTTATCGCAAAATTGTGTTCAGAGACGAAGATCACTTTTGGCATAACGGGTTTGTAAATAAACAAAATTGTCGCATATGGACCAGAGAACTGCAAAATCAACTTTTTTCTTGATTTAATCATACACAAAAATTCTTGTTCACTTTTAATAATTCAACAAAATTCACTGTAGAATAAAATCAGCCATGTTACTGAACACTGTTAAGTGATTACATTTGCATAAAACATAAACGACAGATGATTCACACTGATTCCAATTACGCGTTCAGTAACATGATGCTGATTTTATTCTACAGTGAATTTTGTTGAATTATTAAAAGTGAACAAGAATTTTTGTGTATGATTAAATCAAGAAAAAAGTTGATTTTGCAGTTCTCTGATATGGACCCAGGTAGAAATTGCCGACACACATTGGATTCAAATTGTACCAAAGTGGCGATTAATTAAAATTTAGAAATAAAATTTTTATAATAAATTTCGGTATAGGGTAAAATTAAACAAAATTCTGTATCATTAGTTGTCAAAATCAACCAACTTAGTTGTTTAATTTCTTCTCAGTGAGCTGTCAAAGTTAGCAAATTATTGCTGTTTTTGCAAAAAGTGGAAAAATTGGATTTTTTTTACAATTCATTTATTTTTTTAAATCTTTTATAATGAAACCTTCAACTTCAGGTATAAAAATATAGTAAACAATATTTTGTTTATAAAAATTATGTCTAATGTTTTAAATAATTTTTTTAAAAAAGGTCCAAATTTAGGATATTTTTTTTATTAAATAGGCCACAATTATTAAGTTAGCTATACACAGAAAAAATTATTGCCAAACAAATTTCAATCATTTTTTTTTGTTAGTTTTCAATTAAAAGTTTAATCATATCAATTAAATTTTTAATTAATAATGAACTTGGTGTAAAAAATAATCTAGTTTACAATAAATACTATTGGCAACATATAAAAGTCATATTATTTTGATTTATTTATATATTAACTTTTATTGCAGTTATTTAAATTGCAAATTTGCATCACAAATCCCTAAACAAAAAGAAAAAACAAAATGTTTATTAAAAATATTTTAATATAACGCGTTTTAATAAAAGCGCCATAACTTAATTTTTTAACCTTTATGTCAAAGGCAACATACCTGGGTATATTTTGCGTTTTCAAAACGCTGCAGCTCTGTGAACTGGATAATCGGGTCGACTTGAAATTTCGTGATATCCTAGAAAAAACTGTTTTACGCAATAATCCCAAGATTTGTTAGGATCGGATCATCCGTTTAGAAGATAAATCCCATTTACAAAGTTGCACCCTTACGTCAACAGCATACATACCTGGGTATGTATAGTAAAACGCATGCAAATATGATGATATAATTGAAAAATATAGTTTATTTTGAGTTAACTATTCTAATTATAATTGAAAATATATAAAAAAAATACTTGTGGTATAAAAATTATTATAAA
Organism: Eustalomyia histrio; assembly: GCA_949748255.1. Taxonomy (NCBI): domain Eukaryota; kingdom Metazoa; phylum Arthropoda; class Insecta; order Diptera; family Anthomyiidae; genus Eustalomyia; species Eustalomyia histrio. The sequence goes on along the minus strand of OX456523.1, from coordinate 172,314,803 downwards.
TTATAAAATATTAAAAAAACTACGAAAAATTTAAAATTATTTAAATTCACATACATCTATCGCATTGCGGCAAGTCTTTGGAATGCTCTGCGCACACTGGTTTGTTGCATAATATGCTTAACGAGTAGGGCGTTATTTCGAGCAGATGTAGCAATTGCCCTTTACTTTTAGGCGGCCCGTACTATCACGTTTCTCCGCTTCATGTGCTCCAGCATCCACAACTCCGATTGGTCCACCTTTCATGGCTTCGATGGCGTTGCGCGTTGAAAAACTCTGGATATTCGCCCTTTTCTCCATTTCTGACTTGCATAGTTGCTCGCTTAGCTAATGGAGAAACATCCTACGGCGGCTTGTAGGTGCATTCAGGTGAGTGTTGTTGTCAACACATATTACGTATGCAGCAAACGCAGCAACGTCCACAATATTATAAAAGAAAGCTAAAGGCCATCTATTTGTGCCCCGCTTGGTAATAAATTAGGGCAAGCACTTGTCCATATTATCAACGCCACTTTTGGGTTTGTTGTAGTCCAATATAAGCAATGGCTCCTTCTTAGGACCGGCCGTTTCTGTTGTAAAGGGTGTCCCAAGAAGAACGCAATTTTTAAATTTTAAATAAAATACAGATATTTAAAAAAAAAAATCGTGAAACTTTATTATATCGTAAAGTATACAGAATGAGGTTATGTATGGAACAATATATCGTGCAGATGGCCGCCGCGGCTTTGCTGGCATGCACGCGATCTTTTAATGAAATTTTCAATGACCGTTTTGCATGAATGCTGCGGTATTTCATTAATGCAGCGTCCAATTTCCTCTTTTAAGGCTTGAGTCGTCGTCGGCTTATTCGCGTAAACCATCGACTTCAAAAAACCCCAAAGAAAAAAATCTAATGGTGTTAAATCGCACGACCTAGGCGGCCAATTCTGATCTCCAAAACGCGAAATAACACGACCGGGAAATGACTGATGCAGCAATTGAATTGTTTCTCTGGCTGTATGACATGTGGCGCCGTCTTGTTGGAACCACATGCCCTCCACATTCATTTCTTCAATTCTAGGCAAGAAAAAACTGGTTATCATTTCACGATACCGAACACCATTGACTGTTTGCGCTTGACCTGCCTCATTTTCATAAAAAAAGGTCCAATGATTCCTCCAGCCCAAAAACCACACCACACAGTGACACATTGAGGATGCATTTGCTTCTCGTGAATCACTCGAGGATTTTCCTTACCCCAAATGCGACAATTCTGCCTATTGACGAAGCCATCAAGATGAAAATGGGCCTCGTCACTGAAGATGATTTTATCGGCAAAATCAGCATTTTCATGTTATCTCTCCAATACCCAATTAACGAACTCCCTTCGCTGTCCATGGTCAGCTGGCTTCAGTTCCTGAGTCAATTGAACTTTGTATGCATGAAGATGCAAATCTTTCGTCAAAATTCGCTGCAAAGTGGATTTGGAGACACCAATTTGCTGAGCTCGGTGTCGAATTGAGGTGGATGGAGTTTGAGCGACATCATCACGTACAGCTGCGACATTTTCGGTCGATCGACCTGGTCGATGCCGCGTTGTTGTCTTTACATCACTAACAGACCCAGTTTCGGCAAATTTATCCATTAATCTCTTTACAGTTGACTCTTTTGGAGCATTATTGTGACCCCAAATTGATCGCAATTTGCGAACTGTAGCCGCAAAACTTTCACCATTTTGGTAAAACAATTTCACAATGAGAATGCGTTGTTCATTCGTGTAGCGCTCCATTTTTACTAACCTCGTACCATCTACTAGCAAACAATAACAATTGTTCAAATGTCAAACAATGACACTTCGAATGTTGCCAGATTTAAAAATTGCGTTCTTCTTGGGACACCCTTTATAATGAGTAGTGGACAACATTACAACTGCCTTGTCTTTCTTGGGCACGTACGAGCACATCGTAACGTTATTATAGAACCCAAACATTGATGATTCAGCCTCACGACGTTTCTTATACAAAATACTTGATTTTTAAAAAATTTTCTGATAGAAACATTTTTAAATTCTATTTACTTTTCCTTAAAGTAAAGTTCTCAGATTCTGCAAACTCTGCAAGTTAAAATTCATATTTTCTTAAAAACTTAGATTCTAAAGCCTTTTTTAGAACACTTTGGTCAACGAAACATTGTACACCTGTCAAAATTAGATCTCTTATTACTGAAACTTATTTAATGCCAATTCTAATGTATGGATGTGAATTGTTTGCCGAATGCGATGCTGTCAGTAGAGATAAACTTAACTCGAGTTTCGAAATATAACACGTTATGTTTCGGAAAGAAAATATGTAAGCCCATTTCAACAACAACAACAGCCAAACTCTATGGTTAACAGTTTGATGAACTACTCAAAACAAGGGTCTTAATATTTCTACACAAGGTTGTTTACACTAAGCAGCCTGAATATCTTGATCGTCTCATTATCCTAAATTCCGAAAGATGTAAAATAAAACCACTTAAACGTCGTAGTTTAATTTACAACTGGCAATTTTTCATAAATGCGATCCGGCTTTGGTATTCAATCCCATGCCAATTACAAATTATAAGTAACGCACAAAATTTCAAAACTAAAATTCATATTTTGTATGCTATTTGTTAACTCCTTATTTAATTATATCGTTTTAACCAAAATATTGCGTAAATTAAAAATTATTATTTGATCTAGAATTTAGTATATTTTTTAATACTTCAATAATTGTATCATACAAATGCATAATTCTATACTGTAACTAGATACATTAGTCTTGTGTATAGAATTTCAAATAAAAAAATAAAAATTCTTAGATTCTGAGGATTTTTCATCATGAAAAATTAAAAAATTAGATTAAATTTTTTTAAGTATTTTTCTTTAAAAAATCCATGGAATCAAAGAAGTTTTCTTGAAAAAGTCCGTAATACCAAAGTTTTTTCTTTGGAACAAAGATTTCTTAAAGAAATATTCTTAAATTTAAAGGACTTTTTCATAGTTTCGAATCATACGAGTAATATAACTGTAGGGACCATATAATGGTGAAATTATGGTTTTTTATTATCATAATATGATAACTATACATATTATAGTACGACTATTGTTGGCACAATCATAATACCAAAAATATATGATGTCCTTTGAATATGATTGCCCCAACCATATTTTTTCTCTGCGTAGATAAAAAACATGTACATAAATTGCCATTTCCTACACTAAAAAATGCATGTAAAACAACTCCAATATATGTGAAAATTTGTATGTAAAATAAAGCAAAATACTTATAATTAAACACTTTATGCTTGGAAAATAGATTACGCACTATTACTTGTAACAGTAAACACAAAAGGTATTACATTTAATGTTGATAAACATGTTTCCAAATTTATATACATATTTTAAAGTAAACTTTATGCATTTAATATAGCAAACTTCTATTTTTGTTTATTATTAAGCATTTGTGTTTAATTTTAAATTAAATAATGCGTAAGTAAAGATGACAATCAATAAAACTAAATAAATTAAAAACATTTTCCAATACAATAAGCAAACAATAATACTTCAAAAATTAGAAAAAAAAATATCAAAAATATCTTAAGCAAATAATATTTCGGTAGTAAGTGCTGTTTTACTCATTTGTACAAAATTTTAAACTTGTTTATATTCATTAAATTTTTGCAGTTTTATCCACAACTCACAGTACAGATCTTTTAAAACCAATTGGATGTGCAGGGCAAGTATAAGTACTGCGGTCAAGAGCAAATATTTTGTGGTGCAAATTTTGTCCGATCTTCTCTGTTTTTTTCAGTTGTAAACTCAGGACTTCAACTCGTGGTGTGCGGCGGTGAGCAGTTTTAGACGGATATCCTTATTTTGAGAGCACTTTTGGAACTTTATTCATCTTTCCTTCTCAGATTCTGAGGATTTATTTCTATTGAAACTTGGACTCAGGTTCTATGAAAATTTTCGTATAAAAAAAAAACTTTTTATTCTGTAGACTATCTCCTAATAAAAACCTTCAGATTCTCAAGTTTTTTTGTAATAGAAAATCTCATATACTCGAGTTCTGAGGAAACCTTTCCGGTGTAGTGGTATTTTTTATAGCAGATGAGGACTTTTTTTATAGATACATCCTAATATTTTAAAATTTTTTCTAAAAAAAAACCTCAGGGCCTAATGATGTTTCTAAAGAACATTTCCAGAATTGGAGGAAAGTTTCTACAGAAAAACGAACAGGTTCAATGGACCCTCTAACTCTGAGGAATAATTAAAAAATCCTTAGATTCTGTGGACTCTTTTCAATAGATGACCCCTCAGATTCTTTAAAATTTTTTTATAGAAAAACTCTATAGAAAAGCCCTCAGATTCTGAGGAATGCTGTAAGAATTCCCATTCGAATTTGAGAAAATTGTCTAACATTCTAAGGCATTTTTAAAATAGACTATTTCCTATATGAAAACGCACAAATTCGGAGAAATAGTTCCAATAGAATAATTATCTGAAAAATAAATTACAAAAAAAACTTTAAAACGTATACTATGATGAGTACAAATCTAACAATTTTCTATAAGAAAAAGTCCTAAGGAGTTTCTATATTAAAAAGTCCTCATAATCTGAAGTTTTTTTTAGAAAATGAGTGGATTTCTTGAAAGAATCCCAGAATTTTTCATAGAAAAATAACCTCAATAACTAAGGAGTTTACTGCAAGAAAAAGTCTTCACAATTAGATTTTTAGATATTGTTATTCAAATTATGTTTAAATTATTTGTTAAAATCAAGAATGTTAACGTTGTTATTGTTGTAATTAAAAACTTTAATGTTAATTATATTTTTCTCATCTATTATTTTCATTAATAAAACATTTCTCTAAAATGCATTTTTTTATTTCAAGGAATTATAATAGGAATTATATTATATAATGTTGCTGAACGTTTTTGATACAATTAAAAACGTACTTTTATACACATTATGTCTATTATTTGTAAACACAATGTGTCTATATATTTTGATTTTAAGCATTGTGTCTATTTTTGCCCAATTTGTAAATAAAACAAAAAGTTTTCAGAGAATTCTCTCAATATTTTTTATTATGATAGAAGGATTTATGACAATTATGTGTTAAATATAATATCGGCCAAAGGCTCGCGACGGCTTCGGTGGCATACCTCTATCCGATGGTCCATATTTTCAATGACTCTCGAGACATAATTGAGGTTCAATGTCGTTAATGTGCCGAATTATCTTATCCTTTAGCTCTTGAATTGTTCTTGGCTTCTTGACGTACACTTTTTCTTTAAAATATCCCCAAAGAAAGAAGTCCAACGACGTGAGATAACGCGGCCATTGAATTTCTCACGCAAAAGAGCCATTGTTTCGTTGGCTATGTGGCAAGTGGCACCATCCTGTTGGAACCACATATCGTCCGATGACGAGTCTAGGTTGACGGCTCTTCTGACACACTATCGCCAACAACAGCAATGTTTTCCGCAGAACGAACTAGGCGAACATGCACAGGTGTTTTCACATTTCCTACGGACCCGGTTTGCTGAAATTTGCGCACAATTCTCCCGATTGTGGACACATTTGGTCGATTATGCAAATCAAACAAATCAAGAAGATCCGTAGAGTCCAAAGTCACAGGATTTAAGCGCAAGTTTAGCAGAAATTGTTAGTTACATCAGGAAAAAGTTGTGTTTATGTATTTAGAAGTTTGCTGAAATCTAGCTTAACATCATAGAAAATTCTGCAAATTTAGGTACTGTTTTCTGTTACCTTAGCAAAATTTTCAACAATTTGTATCAACTGCAGTATCTCATTATAGTATTAGAAAAGTTTTAAAAGAAGCCATAGCAAATAGTAAGATATCAGGAGTTATATAAATATGTGTGATTTTTTACCATAATTAATTATATTTTTATTTATATAGATTTTAGCGGAAAAGATTATGAAGAACCCATTGTTACACATGTCGGTATTGCTCATACACTGGACTACTCATGGTGTACCATGTGAAAAAATTCACATCCTCAACGTTCAGATATTAATAATCGTTTTTTTTTTTGTTGTACACAATGGCATTATCACAAACTACAGAGATGTAAAGACCTATTTGGAGAAGAGAGGTTATGAGTTTGAATCCGATACTGATACAGAAATTATCGCTAAATTGTTACATCATTTATGGAAAAAACATCTCGGTTATTCATTGCGAGAATTAGTTGAACAAGCTATTCAGCAATTGGTAAGTTGGAATTGGAATTGGTTAGAGTATAGTGTTGCTACGTGACTTAGAATGGCCTTGACTGATACGTTATTTCAGGTCTGGTCAAGTTTTAAGCTTAAATTTAATTTGTCAAGGCAAAATTAGTATTCCGCCAAAATCAGTATTATGTATTAGAATTCAATCAAAAAAAGCATGGTTGGCATTCAATACCTTTTCATAATAATGGTAGTTGGTTACCACAGCCACTTTAAAGCCGATATTAAAATTTAAGAATTGCGATTCGATTGAAGGCATCTGTCTTTTTGTATAATCGGGTTTATTGCGCTATTTTACCGGCTTAATTTTAAAATATCTTAAACTACCGTTATAATAACGCTAAACTACCGAAATACCGATTTATAAAGGTATTTTACAGATATAAAAAAATTTAACAGGTAATATTATGAAAAAAGCCTCGTGATATTAGAACACACATGCCACTATTGGAATCGCAGTTTTAAAATTATGCTTAATAGAAGTTCTAATTTTCTCCTATGAGTAATTTTCTTAAATGCACACAATAACATATTCTACCAAACATACATTGTTGCATTGTTTATCACATGCCAAAAAAACGTTAAGTTGCTTTATTAATAATTTACCAACAACCACTTGTAGTTTATTGGTGACACATATAATTCTTCATTCCCACTTTGTGTTTCTTATAGAAATACGAGAGTTAGGAATTTGATCAGCTTTCATTAGTGCCTACATAAATTACCCACAATGACACTGAGTGTCAAAATACTTTAAATAAAAACAACTTTTAAATAGTAGTGTTTAGCGGTGCTGCCATATAATTAATTTTAACTGTTATTTGACGTTTTTCGGGATGCTTAATATTTTTCAGATTTTTTTATAAAAAATTGTTTTTTTTTATTTTATTCATGTATTTTTTCAGATTTTTCATTGTGCATATTTAATATAATTAAAAAATATAAACAAACTTTGCAATTGTGTTCAAAAATAGTTACGAATTCAAACATAACATTGTGACATGAAAAGTATTAAAGTGTATACACACATTGGCCAATTCTGTCTATTCATATCCATTACTTCCCATTTCCATGGTAAAAATATATAATAAAGAGAACAAATATGCTATTAATTGTTGCAACATATAATAAAAAATATATAAAAAAGCATGAATTTGAAAACAAGTTGTTTTCATGAAAAAACTGAAAAAGAGTTAGGAATCCCAAAAACTGGGATAAACTGTTTATATGGCAACACTGCATTAACCAAATTTAATATTTTTCAACACATTAGCAACTTTGAAAATGTTGCCCACTTATATAAAGATGTTGCCGCTGAACTCTGTAGCATGTTGAATTTCTCGGAGATTAGTTCTGACACTCTATTCCTTTTTTTGCTCTTTGATCATGTATACACTACAATGATTTAAGATATGATATATTTTCATATAAAATTATATGTAACACTGTACATAATTATATATAGCTTACACGGAATCACATACAGAACTATATATAATTATATATGCTCTCTAATATTTGAGATATAATAATATATGGCCCATTATCAAAAATATTTTTCAATATGGTATGAGATATAATTGTATATGATCTAATATATGAACCAATAAAAGAAATATTGATATTTGATGGGGTATAAGGTAAATTATATATGGTACAATATTTGCAAACAAATTTGAGATAATGTTATATATATGTATATGATATAAGCATGGTTGGCAAGCAATACCTTTTCACTATAACGGTATTTGTCTATCTCGCTCTGATCAATACCGATATGAAAATTTTAAAACAGCGCTTGCAATAGTGACATGAGTCTTCAAATATCACGAGGTTTATTTCGTAATATTACTTGTTAAATTTTGTTATATTTGCAAAATACCGTTATAAATCGGTGTTTCGGTAGTTTAGCGTTATTATAACGGTAGTTTAAGATATTTCAAAATTGAACCGGTAAAATAGCGCAATAAACCCGGTTAAACAAAAAGACAATTGCCTTTAATGGAATGGCCATTTTAAAATTTTCGTATCGGTCTTAAAGTAGCTGCGGTAGCCAACTACCGTTATTATGAAAAAGTATTGAATGCCAACCATGGATATAAGATATAACTAGATATAATTATATGTGGATCCATATTAATGGTTTTGAATCCCAGCCAGAGATTCATTTTTTTAGTGTTTTTTTAATTTTTTTATATTAATAATTTCATTTACAAAACTTTCAAATTTTAACTCATTTCGGGACAACCCCTAGGTACATATAAAAAAGTTATGATCTTTGTTTCCAAAACTTCTATAACTGATGAAAATTTATATATTTTTTTGTTTTAAATATAATATATTGCTGGATCTAATTTGATCTGCCATTCTTCGGATCAATTTAGATTCTTCTAAATCCCCAAATATATTCCTGGATCTAGTTTGATCAGCCATTTTTCAGATCAATTTAGATCCTTCTAAGTCCCAAATATGTTGCTAGTTCTAATTTGATCTGTCATCATTCGAATCCTTCCCAAATATATTACTGGATCTAATTCGATCTTCCATTTTTCGGATCAATTTAGATCCTTTTAAATCCCAAATATATTGCTGGATCTAATTTGATCTGCCATTTCGGCATCATTTCGGATCAGTTTAGATATTAAGGAATATCAAATTGGTTTGATATTGTGCCAGATCAATTTTTTTTACTCTGGTACATACAGTTAATTACTAGAACAAAAATATTGTAAAAATATTGTTGTCAAAAAGAGGTAAAATAAACTTAAAAAAAATATATTTTTCAATTATTGGTATTCTAAATCAACTTAAAAAATAGAGTTTGTTTAGTAATTGTGTACAGTATAAATACCCATTTGAAAAAGATAAGATCTCATCATATCGTGCTTAAATCTAATTAGATATGATTAAATCTAATCAGATATTATGCCAGATCTGTACATATATAAAGGGATATGGATAATTTGGTAACATGTGGCCAGGTATGAGCAAATCTGGTGTTTATATATAAAAACAAATCTAGTATAAGAACGTAGGCATTTGAACCGATTTTATAGACACTAAAAAATATGTATAGAACTAAACGTGCTGTTTAATTTTTATTAAATATGATGGACATAAACACCAAAACAGTATTTCTAATTAAATTATAAACGCAACTAACGCTTGGTAGAGGCAAACGAATTTAAGAATATATTTGTTTTTCTAACAAAATCTTTAAATTCAAAACTAGCAATAACAATTTATAAGTTGTGTAATTGGGGAAAACAACTGAAGCATTGGTTTTTTTTTCATATAAATGCTAATGCCAATGCAATGCTCCGGTTCAATACCGGAAAAATCAAAAACCCAATTTGACTTGAAACTAAATTTTGTGGAACGTTATAATATTTTTGTGGAATATAATATTTATGTGGAATATAATATTAAATTAGACATCTGAATATTGGCTTTTACGTCTGAAAATTAAATTTAATTTGAAGCTGGTTGTCGTAACTGCCAGAATTTAATGATTTTATACTTGTCAAGTGACCTAGTGAAGGTTGTAAGTCCGGTTGAGTGTGGAAATATTTTCAATTAAACCTGTTTTTTTTAAACCAGTCAAATTTGACAGCTTCTAATTAGATTTATTTAAAACCAAACTTTTAGAATAATATAGAATATTTAGACATATAATTCAGCATTTAAGCATAAGATGTTTGGATTTCCCGTGAAAAAAAAAAACTGTTATACTCCATAAAAAAAAGCTTTTTCACGACAATGAGTTTCCCGTGAAAATTGTGAAGATGTTTGTAAAATTTCTTAAGATATTTTTAAATTAAATTACAATTACCAAATCGTGATGATATTTCGTTGTTGTTTTTTCTTTGATATTTGAGAATTTGAATTACGCTCCTAGGTGGAATAAGAAATTCTCATTGAGTTTGTAATTTAATCCCACAAATAACATATCCCAAGATATTCTAAACATTAAACATTATTTCATTAAACATAATTTTTTGCGCAAAAAAACCGTCAATTAAACCAAGAAAAAGCTTGATAAATACTATGGAGACTCGCAAGATCGATTTCAATGGTAAAAAAGTAGTTTGCTGACTTTCGTTGTGGCCTTACAAGCACGGAAGATGCCGAACGTTCTGGACGCCCAGTTAAGGTCTCTACACCCAAAACAATTGAAAAAATTCATGATATTGTGTTGGCCGATCGGAGATTGAATGTGCATTCCAAACCTAAATGTGTATTTCCAAACCTAAAGAAATGGCTCGGTGGAAAGAGTTAGCTCCAACGATGAAATTATTGATCAAACAAATACCCATTTTATAGACCTACAAAAATCCTATTTTTTGGAAGGGATACAAAAATTGGAGAAACGTTGGACTAAGTGTATTGAGCTAAAAGGAGATTATGTTGAAAAATAATTTTTTTATTTGCAAAAAAACTGTGTTTCATTCCAAAAAGTCACGGACTTATTGATCCGCCCTCGTACTCAGCAAAATCTTGGTAAAGGGTAGAACTTATTTCAAGTATTACCTGGTAAAAGCAGGCACTGACCCAGGGGGGATCAGGGGATGATTATACAATTATAATACACAACACACTTTGCGACGTGACATGTTTTTACAAGTGTTCGGAGACCAAAAACGTTGTTTTATTTTGTTAATTCTCGACATTTTTTTTAAGATTTTTGTATCTTTCCTTAGCCTATTTAATAATATTACGCCTTAAAAAATCCAAAATTTTTTGGCGTCTTGGAGTGGTACAAGAATTAAACAAAAAAAAACTACACACAGGTTATTTTGTTTTAGAACTTTTTAAAATGAGTAAAACAAATATAATAAACATACGTGTTTCTGTTCTTGAAATAATTTCTAAAAAAATATTTATGTGCTGTTCAAAAGTAAAAATTTTCAAATATTATATGAATTTCGAGGTATATTTTCCCTAAAGTGATTGTACTTTGAGTTGTGCCGAAATATTTAAAAAAGGCCGATAACGTCAAACGGATACAAAATGTAATTATAAATATATCTAACACGGAATGAAGACTCTTCATTAATATGATAACAATTACGAAACCTGTGCTTTAGTGAATACTGCTCCATTTCCAATTGAATTTCAGACAATACAAGGTCTAACTGAGAATTTCCAATTGAAATTCATAAAAGCCCAGTTATAATTTAGAAAATACCAAATATAATTTTAAATTCAGAAAATTCCCAATGAAATTTTGAAAAGCCTAACTGAAATTCAGAATTAAGACTGCATTTTAATTATGATTTCCTAATTTCAATTGAAGAGTGCGCAGTAAACCATACCACCTTACAAGCAATAAAAGTGCGCCGTACATATTCGAATATAAAGCATTTTTGCAAGGCAATTTCTAAAAAAAAATGAACGTATTGGTCGCATTTTTAAGTTTTTCGTTATATCTTCGGAATTTACAGTCGGATCTTAAAGTAACTTATATCCATGTTTTTATCCAGTATTTTGCTCTAAGCGCCGAAGATATTAAGAAAAGCTTAAAAACAAAACCAAAGTTTCCAATAGTTCCGCTGGAATTAAATACTTATTTAGCAAAATTTTAATAATTTTTTGCTAGCTTTATTTTTCTGATATTAGGGTTGTAGAAACTGAGATCTGGTGGGTAAATACTACACTCTAATAAATTTTTATTTAAATTTACTACCATAATGGTAGGTAACTTAATGCCTACCTTTATACCTATAAAATTACTAAAAGTGTGTAAATTTAAATGTCTGGGAATTTTGTTTTCGATACTGTACATGTGTGTAAATTTCATATTTATGTGCTTAAGAAAACACAAATTTATGAGAATAGATTCATTTAAATGCTTAGAAACACATAAATAATATTTTTATTAGCGATTTTGGTAAAACCGCGTTTTAAAACACCACAAGTTTGTTTGCACATTTTATTTATATCTACATAATTTATAATACATATATAATTGTTTTTATTAAAAACCAAATAATACCGAATCTGCTGAATAATTAAATATTTGCTGCATCTTTTCAAATGATTCTTCAACGTGTCGAGAGGTAGCCTTGAGGGAATATCTTGAATGGTGTTCATTTTGGAACTTTGATGTTTTGGGCGCCTTTTGCATCTGCAACACAAAACCATTGTTAGAATCTCATTATGTCTTCTACAAATAACGTTAAACATACTTACCACCTTCTTAAAATTTACAGTTTCAAATTCGAAGAATAAAATGACATTGTAACCAATAATATTAGCGAAATTGGGATAATTTTATAGCCCTTTTCAATTACATTTGCGTTTGTATATTTCAAATAACAGATAATTTTTTTGACAAATTTTAGTTAAACACAAACTTTTTTAGAATTAAGCACAAATGTGTAAAATTAAAGTATTACACAATTTTGTTCTTAATTATTTTAATTTTACTATAAAAGGTATTTGTGATTAATAAAAAATGTATAACTTTTTATACAAAAGTGTGCTAAATTATTTTTCAAACATTTCGTGCTTAATTTAAAACACTATGTCTGGTTTTAAATAAAAAGCTACACACAATATCGTTGGTTGTATAAGAAGTTTTATTTAAAAACAGAACTCTAAAATCCCCAAAATTTAATTTTGCACACACAAAACTCTTTTCTGCGTGCGGGAGATAAATAACAGTCAAAATAACACTATTTACTAACACAAAGACACAAATAGAAAAAAGACAACAAAGCAATGTCCCACTTGACCAGATAGACTTTCATGAAATTGTCGTCTATAAATTACTGTTGACGACAAGTTTAGCAGTGTTGCCACGGACAAAAACTTTGTTAACACATTTTTAAAAAAAAAGTTACCAAATGAGAAAAAAACAAAATTTAATGTTTTATGTTGTTAGTTAAATATATTAAACTATTATTATTTTTTTTAATTTGTGCTGGAAATATTATTTTATAGCAAAAATTTATGAAAAATTAAATTACCTGCTTTTATTGTCGCGTTTAAATGATAAATCTTCGGATTCACTTTTTGCATTGACTGCAACTGTCTTTATCAATAAAAACCGTCAAACGTTCCGCTGACGTACCGTTTTCAGTACGTTATAAACGGAATCCAACTCTGGTTACGTACCGTTTTTTGGATTCGTATACTTACCAGAAAACGGATTTTACGGAACATCGAAACTTATTCAAACTTGTTGAAAGTCCGTCAAAGACGGAAGGTTTACGTGAATTTGTGTGGTGTAAAAACCGGAGTTGAGTCCGTTGAAAGCCAGTCATTGAAGGACCGGTTACGGACCGTTGTGTCGCGTAAAGTAAAGAATGACTCCGTTTTTAGAACGCCGTATCCGGTCAGTATCCGTACCGATTTTTTAAATTATAAACGGTCTTGAGTTCTTGGTCTTAAGTTTATCCTATTTTTTTTTATTAATTTTGAATAGTACAATACATATTATTTTTTTTAGATTTATTACAACGAAAGAAAATAATAAACAACACAAATAAAACATTCGAAGAAAGCAATTACCATCCATTATCACGTTTTAATTTTGGACTCTTATAAAGTTTAATACCTGATAGAAATAAATTAGTTTATGTACCTACAGCTGATAATATTTACAATGTAAAAAGTACTTTTCGATTAGCCGCGTAAAAGTACTTCAAGTCACTAGTTCTGCATCTTAGTTTGCATAAATGCAATTTTAAATTTAACAGAAGGGTTGCGCGAAGATATATACTCTTATATATTATATTTGGCTGCATATTTATATTTTTATAAAAGCAATAAACAACACCGTGTGTTACGGAATCAACTGATGAAAAAGGTGAAGACCGCTTTAGCGGAAACGGTTGCAACGTGTTTTACGGACGTAAGAGAGTCGCACGATCCGGATTAATTATTCTTTATGTTATAAGAGAAATGAAAGGGGGTTTTGCTTCGCTATTTAATTAAATTATAAGCGATGTCTTTCTTTTTTAGATTGGTTTGAAAAAACCTGTTTTATTTAGATTTCATTCTGCTTTTATATAGCTAACATGAAAATTTTATTAAATTCTAAAATTGAGTTACTTTCTAAAGTTACTCGATAACTTAAATTATACCTAATAGAAATTTCTGTATTTCCCCTATGAGTGATTTTCTAAAATGCACTCAATAACTTATTTTACTAAACATACATTGTTGAATTGTTTGTCACATGCCAAAAAAATAGCGTCAAGTTGCTTTATTAATAATTTACCAATAACCACTTGTAGTTTATTGGTAACACATATAATTCTTCATTCCCACTTTGTGTTTCTTATAGAAATACGAAGAGTCTTCACTAGTGGCGTACTTGAAATTACCCACAATGAAACTGAGTGTCAATGTACTTTAAACAAAATCAAACTAATTGTACTTTGCGCTACAATGCAATTTTGTATGTTAAGTGTATGCATGTGTAGTTTAATAATATGCCACATCATGTATACACTACAATGTGTTGGAGAGTCCGTAAAAATGTTTCTTGGGAAGTTAAAAAAATATATTCTTGAATTCACATACATTCAAACATGTAAAATACAAATACTTATCCATTATGCATTTTTTTAATATTTTTTGCTTTTTTATACCACCAACACTTAAGTTTACTTAGCAATTGTTCATTTTAGAATCCTTGTTCTCATCGATACATAGAATGCCGCCAATTAAAACAGTCATATTTTGGTAATCCAGAGCTGATTAACATCGAACTACACACTTTTATTATAAAATTAATAGCGCTTTCAAATCGACGGAATAAAAACGCGTATATAAGAATATTTACTGTTAAATAAAATTTAAAAACACAGAAAAAACCAATTTATATATTTGATTTCCAAAAAAGTTACCAAAATGAAAAAAAAGTTCGCATCCCCACACTGGAAAAAAAACAATTTTGGTTAAAAATAACCAAAACGGCAACACTGAAGTTTAGCAACAACATCGTTTAGTTTCTCGGATTTTGAAAATTATTAATGACAAGATGAGCGACAGATTCCTAATCTTGTCATCAATAAAACTATATTGAGTACAAAATGAGAGACCATATCATGTTTTTTGTCGTGCGACAACAGGTTAACTTGTCGGGAATAACACTTTATTAAGGACAAAACGGACGAAATTTTCATCTATTTTATCGTATTTCATACAACATTGGCGACTAGATAAGTGACAATGTCTTTCAATTGTTCGTTAACTATTTTTGAAATTCTCGTCTATGGTGTGGAAAAATGTAAAATAACGCGGCAATATTCAGTTAAATCTTAAAAGTGTGGCTGAGTGGAAGAGTTTTTGTGTGCTGAATTAATTAGGAAAATCCAGCAAAGTTTGTCAATATGAAAAATGATGCAAATAAGGAAAAAGAGTTAAATTTTTATTACCATTAATTTTAATCTCTATTTTTAATTTGTTATATTGAATTGAAAATATAAATTTTAAATTTTCAAGTTTTAATACTTTTAATTCTTAGTTTTCAATTCTAAGTTTTAGAAACCAATAAAATAAATTTGAAAAATATTAACTAAAAAAATTTAGTTAAAACATTTATTTTACAGAAAAAATGCAAAAAAGTGTATTTTTCTGTTTAGAATCTATATGTATATTATAAGTCGACAATGTCTTAGTTGTGTATGTCGTTGATATGATCGTCGACGATAGTGTCGTCATAGATTTACTAAGTGTCGTGCACCGAGGCATTAATCACCCTGAATTAGATAACGACAAATAGTTGCAAAAATTTTACTTTGTGGTGGATATCACAGCGAAATTAAATGAGCTGAATCTAAAACTGCAAGGAAAGGGAAACCTAGCCTATGTTCTGGTAGAAGAATTGGTTTGTTTTTAATAAAAATTAATTCTTTTTGCAGAAGATATTCAGAGCGGTAATTTACTTCATTTTCTATTTCTAAAGCAAT
Source organism: Eustalomyia histrio (assembly GCA_949748255.1). Taxonomy (NCBI): domain Eukaryota; kingdom Metazoa; phylum Arthropoda; class Insecta; order Diptera; family Anthomyiidae; genus Eustalomyia; species Eustalomyia histrio. The sequence goes on along the minus strand of OX456523.1, from coordinate 172,298,618 downwards.
ATCGCGATAAAACCATAAATGAAAATTTAGTCGTGTTTGAAACTTAAAACAAAGAGTCAAATTTATCCAAACTTTGTAAAACTATGCAAAGCTAACGCTCCCATTGAATTCGTTTGCTCAAATGTAACATATGTTATTGTTTTTTTATTTTAAGTACAAGTTACCTTGTTTAGTAAAGCTAAAATTTTCTACTTAAATAACCATTCAAAGCCACCCATTGAGTTTGTTCAATTGTTTGTTATTGAAGTACAAGTTAGTGTTGTTAGCAGAGTTCGTATTTGCACACTACGAATTGCTCATTTTCCTTCTTTTATGTATCACTGTACATGAATGAAATATAATCAATGTGTTTCATTTTTCATTTGGGTTCATTTCTTGTAACGCACACATTTCATTTTCTCATTGTGGTATATTGTGTCTCATGCTTTTATTCTCATTCATATTATGAAAATTGAAATTTACACATGTTCTCGTGTGAAACATGAAATAACACATTTTATTTTCATATATCACGAAATGAAAAAAATTAATGAGACTGGTAGTGAATATTTTCATGATACGCTTCGTGTTACTTTTTTCACGATACACTTCGTGATACTTTTTTCATGATACATTTCGTGATACACACATATTTTCATTTTTTTAAATTTTTTCTTCGTAGTTAAATTATGCACTCGTAAAATTTAATGTAAAACACAAAATTAAGGTCTTAATTAAAATAGTTTAAAATTAATTTGTTTTTTAAATTGATATTTCTAAAACTAAATCATAGATATTCAATGTCAAATAAAATTAAACACCCGAAGAAAATATTGGTTGGAATTCGATTAAGACCATTAAAATATATTTCTTAGGAAAAAATTTTATTTAGAATTACCTATAATCAATTAATTATGCTTAAATATTGCATTAAGAAATAAAAAAGGGGAAAGGAACTAAAAACTATCCTATTATCCAATTATTGGTATTTCCAATCAACTTTAAAAATAAAATTGATTTAAAATTTATTAATTGCGTACAGTAGTAGGAACCATTTATTTAGTTAAAATACTAGATAATCGGTGCAATCTATCACAATTATTAACAAGTAAAAAAGGGCTAAATTCGGCTGTGCCGAATCTTTGAATACCCTCCACCTAAGGGGATGAAGATGATATACGTATATACTAAATTTTGCGTGAACTGTAATATGAATATGTTTTGTCAATTTATGTAACGAACTTTTGTTATTTAGTTTTAGCAATGTTATTTACAGAGGTCTGCTCTGTTAGCGACTTTAGCATTGTTCATTTTTACGTTAACTTAGTTATCATAGTATGTAAGACAATAAATGTAATCGAACAATAAGAAGACTTAATAACATTTTTACTTACTTAACAGAAAAAAAAAATAGATACAGAAAAATTGTACAAATTTGTATGGAAAATTTAGAGGTACCTTCACATTTTCACTCATAACTTTTGATCCGCTTGACCGATTTTGCTCATTTTAAATACCAAACTGCTCGGGAGGATGTTCAATAATCTGGGTAAAAATAGGCAACCCCGTTTGCGTCTTTGCGTCGTGATCGTGATTTCAACAGACAGACAGACGGACATCGCTAAATCGACTTAAAATTGCATAAGGATCACGAATATATATTCTTTATGGGGTCTTAAACCTATATTTCGACATATTACAAACGGAATGACAAACTGATATATACCCTCACCATTTATGGTGAAGGGTATAAAAATATGTCAATATTCAAAACTAGGTACTACAAATACGGTTATCCTAATCAAATGTACCATTAAATTAGGGTATCAGGGATCAGGGTAGGAAAAATTCCTTCTTTTTAAAATTTGTTTTTTTTTTTTTTAATTTGATATAGATTTTTTGAAAAACACGATTTTAATGGAGTTTTATGAATTGTTGATCTGTTATTTTGTAAATGAATAGTATTAGTAGGATTTTATCATATTCTTATTATAAATTATTTTATTGTAAAGAAACATGAAAATTTTTATTAGTAAATTATAGAGAATAAAAATTGAGAAATTCCACAGAGCCAGTAGGATAGAATACTTAGTATTTTTGGTTGACGCTACCCAACCTTATCAATATCCACGCTCTCCTTTCTCCCCTCTTTGGTCATTGCTTGTTGATGATTGTCTATTTTATATTGAGTGCTTGGAAATAAATTAACAAACTCGAAAACAACACACAATTCGATTAACATCAACGATTTTTTTAATTTTTTTTTTTGGTTGCATGCTAACCCAGTAGACCAAATCCTGTTGGGTTATAGCATGTGTGATATTTTTGAATCTTGGCAATTGTACTAGAAAACAGATGTAAAAAATTTCAGATCAAACAAATTTTTGAAAAACACGATTTTTTAAAACTTTTTTGTTTGGGTTTAATTTTATTTAACTCATTGCAATATATTGTGGAATGATATATTTTTTATCAAATAAAATATATTTTTGCGATTTTGTTAGATTTATATATTGGAGTTATTTGTTTTCATTTTTAAAAACCAGATGCTTTTGTTTAAATGTTTTTTTTTTTTCTATAACTGTTTGTTCTTATTCATCATTGTAAAACGTATTTGCATACCGTTGTCCTTTTGACACATTTTCTTAAAAAAGCCAACATCATAAAGCCTTATAGGATTTTTACACTCAACAACATCTTTGTAAAACGGATGGAAGATGTTGAAAAAGTGAAACATGTATTTACATTGGCAACATCTTTCATTTGTCATTTATTCAGCTGTCAAAAAAAATAAAAGAAAAAGACGAATATTTTCTGTTAAAAACAAAAAATGGATAGATAAAGCATTAATCATTGGAGTAGTTAGTTGTTGCTTTGCAAGAACAAACCCGATTTTTAATGCAGTACATTGAAATATTAAAGACCACTCTGGAAGAAGATGATGATGAAGAAGAATTTTTGGTAGACATAAGAATGAAATTATTACATGTGCCGCTTCTTTTTCCTTTGTTGAAATTTTTTTTTTTTTATTTTCTGCAATGTCAGTTTTTTAGTGATGGCACAAAAATAACGAAAGATGTAAGATGGAAGAAAATGAGAAAGGATCATCTTTTGCAGATGTAGAATTTTTATGGGAAGATTTTAACATCTTTGCAAATTAATGAAAGATGTAGCTCAGTGGAAAAGGCTATTACACCCATATGCATAGACATAGCCATATGCACAACAGCCTTATAAGGAAAATTTGTAGTTATTTTACATGCTAATTTGAGTTATAAGTGTGTTATAAAAATCAATAAAATGTTTATGCATATGGCAGTTAAACATGGAATGAAAATTTCTACTTTCATACATATATAAATGCGTGATACTCATGAAAGAGTTCATTCTGTAGTTGACCCTTTACGCGAATACCACGTTTAATAAAATTTAAATCATTATGAATTATTATAAAGTTTTAGAAAGTGAAAATAAAATTGAGTGCAAGAAGAACTAAGCAATGCTAACAAATATAACATTGTCCGCCATTATAAATTAGTTCATAAAAAAGAAATTCCGCCTACAAACAAACGGAATAATGAAGATTGTACTGGTCCATCTCCAAAAAAAATCTAAAATATGTGTTCAAATAAATATTGACAAAAATGATTCTTTAAAATGTTGTGTGGATTTAGTTACTGTTAAAAATATCCCATTTCGGATATTTGATGATCGAGAATTATTTAAAACTTTAATCTCCCCATACGAAAATGCATTTAATACAAATTTAAACTCACGGAACATTATGAAGTTACTGGAGTCATCCAGTGTTAAAATACAAGATATTATAAAACATAAGATAAAAAATGAAATATCAATTTAGTATCACGAAAGTTTTCACCACCAATGTCATACATTTTCTTCATTTCGTGGTATATGAAAATAAAATATGTTATTTCATCTTTCACACGAGAACATGTTGTCCAAATTTCAATTTTTATAACATGAATGAGAATAAAAACATGAGATACAATATACCACAATGAGAAAATGAAATGTGTGCGTAAGAAGAAATGAACCCAAATGAAAAATGAAACACATTGATTATATTTCATTAATGTACAGTGATACAAGATAACTGACCAGAAGTATTTTCGTTAGTGAAAATGATATAATAAAGAACACCAAATACGTACTCTGGTTGTAAGTAAATGTTTGTTTTAATTTTTTACTTAAATAATAAATTATCTAATAGTGCAATATAAGTATATATTATTTAATTTGTTGTGAAAAACACTACTTATATATGAATACATATATATTTTTTCTTATGAATAAATAGATTAGGTTTATGCGAGTACTATTTATTGTTGGCAAGAAAAAATTTTGTGGCTCTTTTGAAACTTTGAAATTTTGTAAATTGTAATTTTCGACTCTTCCGACTCAAAATTTTGCCGACCCCTGGTGTAAGAGATTGCCTCGAGGGCAACGCTAGAGAGTCCGTGGAATCATTGTTGATAAGTTATAGAAATGTTAATGCTATAATCGAAACATTATCAGAAATGTATGGACGGCCAGAACAATTGATTAAATCACAGATTCACAAAGTTTGATCCTTGCCTTCAGTAAATGAACCTGATTTAAATTCATTAATAAATTTGCCAATAAAGTGAGTTATATGACAACATTTGTAGAATCTGTTGATGTAAGCTATTATCTAGTTAACATATTGCTTTAAAACAAACTTCTTTCGAAAGTTTCTTCATCACGACGCCTACAATGGGCCGATAAGCCCTTAACTTGAGAACGAATCCCAACAATTACACTTTTCACAGTGGCTTTATGATTTGCAAAAGGTCATAAACATAGTTACTGATGCTAGGCCTCTACCGAATGAACTTCAAAGTAAGGGAAAATATATGTGCGTAGCTATCGAAAATAAAAAATGTAGAATGTGAGTACTACTGTCTCAAATGAAATTCCAAATTGATCTCAGTCTCAAGCTCGAAACATATTTCCATGCACTATAACATGGACCTAAAGGTTCGGAAAAAAATATATACGTTTATTGATGATGGAGCAAATGTGTGAATATAAAATTCCAAAATTGCAGAAAGTTTAGGTATAACTGGTCCTAAGGATACTTTGGAACTTAATGGATTAATCAACAGATATCACGTGAAAAGACTGAGATAGTAGATGTTGAAATAAGTGTTTTGGAAAATATTCAGGAGCGTTTCAATATAAAAAATGTTTATGTCAGTTCAAATTAAGATCTTCCAAAACAAAGCTCCCAGATGGGTTACTTCTAGTTGTACACTATAACATATATAACAATTCTTCCCACGCCTCATTGTCCTACGGAAAGAATAATTCTCGAGGTCGTCTCTGTCTGTTCGAACGTCTTGGGGCTGCTATTGGGTCAGTAGTTGAACCGCTTGTTTCGCTGCCAATAGGTGTTGCAAAACCAGCTGCCGGTAGTATTACATGTTCAGTCTCCGTTAGCTCTTATGGTTGAAGTCTTTCTAAACTTTGGGTGTTATCAAGAGGTTCTGCCACAGTTGGGATATTGCTCGCCTTGCCGTTGTCTATTTCATTTTCATTACCGGCTTGCGGAGGCTCTGATGGTTCAGACATTCGCCAAGGGCTACTAGCCGTGACTTCATGTTGCATTGGCTTCCAATGTCTTTTAGGCTCCATATCGACTACTGAAGATCGAATTTGATCACTGTGTCATCTGAATAGTTTTCCTTGAAAATTTATTTTATAGTGCAAATCACCTAAGCGTTTCGAAATCACCCCTGGAATCCACTTATCCATCCTCGGGTTGTTAGATAAGAAGTATACTGCTTGATTAGGTTCACACGTGTGGAAGTTAGGGTTTAAATCGACGTGTTGTTTTTCAGTTACTCTAACATTGACTTTTTCTGGCCGGACAAGGACTAATCGTGATCGCAGTAGACGACCCAAAAACAGCATCGATGGCGGTTGGACCGTTTATGCATGAGGGGCATTCTTATACTGTCGTAGGTATTGATTCAAATTATACTGGATTGTTGACTTAGCTGATCCCATACCTTTTAAGGCTTTTTTACAGTTTGAACGCTTCTTTCCACTTTTAAGAAATTCCGAAATTCGTGCTATTATCTGACACGACTGTTCGTGGGACCCCATACGCGGTGAAGAGATCATCCATTAGTTTAATATAAGCCCCGGATGTTGTCGATGACGTTACTTTAACCTTCATCCATTTGCTAAACGCGAAAGTCACAATGAGCAGCATTAATCCCAAGAATGGACCAGCATAGTCAATATATACACGTTCCCAGGGTCCACTAGGGTACTCCCAATGATGACCACTGAACTTTGCCATCTTGTCAATGTCGCCGTCAATGGCGGGCCAGTATACGAATGAACAAGCCATACCTTTCATTTTTACAATGTCCAGGTACATCGCGTGTAGATCAGCTAGAATTTTTTCACGTAATGCAGTAGGAATTACAACTCTTTGTTCAAAGATAAGGCAGCCTGGCGTTAGTCTGTAATTTTGTTCAGGTGAAGAGTACCCTTCTTTCTTTAAACTCCGGCCCCTTTCCAAAACTTGTACGATTTTCCCTAAGTGTGGATCTTTCCGAGTTTGTTGAGCGACAACTGATGCTCTTACTTGATTTATTTGCTTGATAATAAAACCATCAAATTCATCGTATTCTTCTTCCGAGGGCTGTGCATTGGCAATACGATTTACTTGAAAATTGTTCGGTGATTGTGTTATACATGAGCAATAGTCAGCATTTGCGTTTGCCTTTGTGGATTTGCATATTATGTTATAATTGAAATTACTTAAAAAATCCGCGTAGTTAGCCATTCGACTTATGCATAATGCTGATAATCCTTTTTCTGGGTGTATACTCTGCGAAAGCGGCTTATGATCCGTTACTAACGTAATATGTCTAGCGTATAAATACTTAAAAAATTTCTGTACAGCCCATACGATCGCTAACGCCTTATCAATTTGTGGGTACCTTATTTCCGTAGCGGTCATCGCACGGCTGACGTAAGCGATCGGTTTTACTATTCATTTTTTAGTATGCGTGACAGTACTGCGCCTAAGACTGTCTTGCTTGCGTCAAAGATGTGTCGGTTGCATTTTTATTCCATTTGAATTTTTTTTGAAGAAGCATATCTCTTAAAGGTCTGGATTTTGAGGCCAAATCGGGCATGAACGAATTGTAATATGTAGCTTTACCTAGAAAAAGCTGCAACTCTTAGTTGTTGACGGCTTCGGAGCGTTTTGAACGGCTTCGATGTGTTTATTTGACTTATGAATACCATGTCGGTCATTTTTATGACCAAAAAATTTCATTGTGGGCGTTGCAAAAAAAATTTACAACGGTTTAAATGATGACCTTATTCCTTCATTTTATCAAGTATCAACTGAATGCTTTTTATCATTTGTTGAAACGAATCTGCATACACTAGTATGTCATCGAAAAAACTTAGCACGTTCGGTATATCTTTCAACAGATTCTCCATACGCCTCTGCCAGATTGCGGGATGAAGGCGGCGCTATAGACTGCCCGCGTTGGCCAGATTAATCCATGAGTTGTTGTATTCAACGTCAGTACGTGTGCAAACTCCTCGTCGATCGTTAAATGGGAGTATGCGTCAGTTACATCAAGATGGGAAAATATCGTTGAACCTCGCATTTTATTCAACAGGTCTCCAATTTTCGGTATTGGGTGCTCATCAATCATAATACGTGGGTTAACTGTCGGCTTGTAGTTCCCAGTTATTCGTATACCTCCTCCTTTTTTCGTAACTACATGGGTCGTTGAGGCCCATTCAGAGTATTCCACCTTTCCGTATAAACCAGCTGCTATTTTCTTATCAATTTCTTAAACATACACGTCCCTTTACAAATATTGGAGTAGCGTCCGGTTTCAAATGCATTTTAGTTGCTGGGCCACTCAGTTTTCCTGCAATATTGCTAAAAATACATTCAAATTTACCAAGTACCCGTTTCAACTCTTCTTGTTCTTCTGGCGATAGCTTTGCGGGAGTAGTGGTGATGTTGTTGATTTTGTTCTAAGGCGTAAAAAGTTTCAGAAAATCAATTTCCTTTGCGAATTTCGAAATCCACTCCCTACGGCTCCCTCCCCCATAAAGTATCATAATCTTTGTTTACGATATACAGATCCAATCTGCAAAAGTATTTCCAATGTTTACATTTACTGGTATACGCCCTATGCAATGTAGGTTATGACCCTTGTAACTTGCGAATTGAATTGTCTGTCTGTTGGCCGCAATTTGAAATGGGTTCTAATTGCCCAAAAGGATTTTTTACTCATAATCAAACTACGCGAACCTGAATCTAGTTTTATTTGTACGTCCTTACCATCAATACATACTGTTATAATTACTTTATCATATGGCTTCACAGATTTATTAACTTCCATTTTGTTAGCTTAAGTACGGCATCAACCGGCTCCTCCTCCTCTGAGTCCGAAATATGGTGAGTTCTGCTTCGGCACATTTTCGAGATATGACCAGCCTTTTCACATCGGTAACATTTTGCTCTTTTAAACTTACATTCACTTCTCAAGTGATTCCCGCCACAACCATGCCACGGTGTGTCTTGGGTTTCTTTGAAAATCCTCTTCCATTTCTGCTGCTTGTATTTTTTGAATTTCGTTTGACGTATATCGATGATGGGTGTAGTTCGTGAACTTCTTCAGTTTGGCTCAGCTCTGCTGGCTTAATTTCCCTTGTTGTAGAATGAGTAAGCTCCATATTGTGTGCGATTTCATATGCTTCTGCGAACTTTTTAGGTTCTTGTTGATTATTTCATCACATATCTCTCGAGTGCTCAATTCCGCATACAAATTGTTCCGATCTAAGAAATCTCCAAATTGACAGTGTAGTGCACCCTGCTTTAGGCGTAATGCGATCTCTGCAACTTTATGCTCTCTGCATATTCATTTTTTTTGTTATCAAAATGGTTTATTAATTGGTTTTTTATTTCATCGAACGTCAACGACTCTGGATTCTTGGGAATTACTAAAATGTTTAATGCTTTATTCAGGTCTACCCCTATATAAACACGGGCATGCATATGGAATTCGTTTGTTGGGACCTTACCTAATTGCAATGCCCACAAAAAAACGCTGGAAATAATCTCTTTGTATGAACACTTTTTCGATATTTTGACGTTTTAGCCAATTTTCATGACGTCATATTTCGAAAACCGAAAGGGTTCGCGGTTAAAAGGTTAATGATTTGATAAACACTACCCACTTACAATATTTGTAGCAAATTTCATTAAAATCGGAGATGACAAATCCGAAAATCAGTTTTCTGTGCGGTTTGACATGGAATGGCAATCAACGAGGTTTTCTTTCATGTCATTTTCGAAAATCTAACAACTCCAATTATGATGACAATTTAGAAGTTTTAATGAAGTGGAAACTTTTGGAAACCGCCAATGTCCTTAATGTCAACGGATAATCAAAGAACTCTAAGTACTTTAAACGACACAACAAGAAGAAAGAAGTCCTGCTTCGACTATTGTGGCGTAAAAATTTTAGAGCTTTTCCTGATTCTTATAGTATAGCTTTCAAAAGGTTAAACATCTTCGAAAGGAAAATGTCATCAGACCCAGAAAATGCTAGAGAATATTGCGATAAAATTGAGTATTATTTGAAAAGGGGTTATGCTCGGATTCTTTCTGAGGAGGAAACGTTAAGATGTTCAAAACAAAACGCTTTATATACCACATTTCGGATTTAAAAATTCTAATAAAAAGAAACTCCGTTTTGTATTGGATGATACGGTTGAAAGTTTCATTATTTTATTAAATAAAGCCCTCCTCCCGGGTCCCGATTCAACTTCTATTAAAAATTTTATTTAAATTTAGACAAGCTCCTATAACAGTTTGTGGAGATTTAAAAGATATGTTTCATAAGATCATCACTATTCCTGAAGATCAAGATGCGTTAAGATTTCTTTGGTGAAATGGTAACCCTTCTCAAACACCGAACACATACGAGTATGTCATGCAAGGAATTATTTTTGAAGTAGCATGTTCGCTAACAACAGCTCATTTTGTAAAAAATCGTAATGCAGAAGACTTTAAAGATAAATATCCTTGAGCTGCTATAATAGGGAAACATTATGTTGATGACTACATCGATTGTTTTGATTCAGAAAAGGAAGCTAAAGAAGTTGTTAATGATATAAAACGCATACATGAATCAGGAGGTTTTACAATGCATAATTAATTAATTAACGAACTCAAGTTTTTTTAAAAAATTTGGTATTTCAAATAAAATGAAATAAATGCATTCATGAATAATATTGAACGTATTTTAGTAATGCATTGGGTGCCGAACTCTGATTCATTTGTTTTCGCTCTGAAAGTACCAGGAAATATATTGGAATTTATATCTATACTTACAAAGCGACAACTCAGGAGTGTATCAATGTCAATTTTGGATCCATTTGGTTTCGTGGCCGACTTTTTGGTATTGTAGTTGTTAAAATTTTGATGCATGAGGTTTGGAGAAGTGGTAAAGAATGAGATACAAAATTACCCGAAGAAATTTAAATCGTGATTGAAAGAAGTACCGAATATTGTTCAGTTCATGATTACAAGATATTATTTTATTGATTGCGATATTATAAGTATAGAACTTAATTTGTTTTGTGATGCTAGCGAGGAAGCCTTAGCAGCAGTTGCTTACAGCTCGTGCTCCTATCCGATTTCATTCGATACCAAAGCTCGAATTACAAGCAGCTGCTATGACAGTACGTTTAAAGGATACAATATTAAAATGTCATGATCGTGTTAATGTAGAAAAAAATGTTTTTTGGAGTGACTCTCACACAGTGATTCGCGAATATAAACAATATGTAGCGAAAAGGGTCTCGGAAATATTGGAAAACTCAGAGATTAGTGAATGGCGCTGGTGTCCAAACTTACAAAATCGATCTGATATTGCAACAAGAGCTAAATTTCCCGTCAATTACGACCCAGAGTCGATGGAAGAAAGCCCATATTTTCTTTTGTGTGCGGAGGAAGAGTGGCCGGATGAAAGTAATATCGGGAATAGAAAAAATAAGAGTGACGATTTTATGAAGTCAAAACGAAATACAAATATAGTCGAAAATATTGTTACGGAAATTCAATTCATCAATTTCCATTCACTCGTAGAAACATAAATCTCCATATGTTAGCCCTGATATATAAAACAGTTAAATGGCAACCCTTCACCATAACTAATGTTTCTTCTGTGAAACTTCAAAAGAACATTCTCAAAGTTGCCAGTATGCAGCTTCCGTACGGTGCTGCCACATTATAGTTATTTTAACCCGCACATATAAAAACGCCAGCAAGGTGGCATGGCAAGTTAGTTGATAATAAAACGCTAAAGAACAAGTATTGACAATTAATAGAATTGTGTATTCCGTGGAAGTGTAAACTTAATAGTTTAAATAAAGTCTCTTATGTAATCGTTTTAAGTTTGTATTTAAATAAAGATAAGCCATAAAATAATTTCAACGGTGTTTATTATTTGCAATAAGAAAAGAACAAGATTTATTTATAGCAAATACATCAACGATTTTAAAAGGTAAAATCGTAGTAATATTGTATATCGATTTTTAAGGTTTATAAAATTAGTACGAGTTATGGCTCGGATAAAAAGGTTTTGTAAAAATGTTCCATTGCAGGAGAATTGAGCTCAGACGAAATATTGAATGCTGAAAACAAAATTATGCAAGTGTTTTCCTAGTGAATATGAAATACTATGAAAGAAATATCTAGTAACTTAATAATATTAAATCCATACATTGATCAAGTGGGATTGATAAGGGTTGCCGGTCGCCTGAACAATGGTAACGTACTTTCTGAATATGCAAAACGACCGGTAATACTTCCAAAGTCATAGGTTTTCACGTTTACATGTGGATTTTTATCATATAAAAGACTGCCATCGGAACACCGCAAATGTAATCGGAAATGTACGGTAAAAGTATTTGATACCCTCACTAAGAAGATTGGTACGTAGTGTTGAAATTTTTTGTATAGTATGCAAAATTAGAAAAGCAAAGACTATCCACTTCAAATGGGAATATTAGCAGTAGATAGTCACTCCTTTTGTTAGACCAATTACTTATACCATTCAACGTTTCTATGAAAAATGATGGGTTGTTTTGCATGACAGTCAGGGCAATTCATCTCGAAGTGGTATCTAATTTATCAAATGATTCATTTTTATTGAGCCTGAGGAATTTTGTTATCAGACGTGGGGTTCCAATTCAAATTCGAAGCGACAATAGCCGAAATTTTGTTGGAATTGTTAAAGAACTACGGAATAAATTTTATTTTATGAACTATAATGAGATAATTCGAACCCCGTCAATACGAGTTTGTTAATTGAATGTGAAAATATTGAAAACTCTATACCATTAACACATATTTCAGTAACGCCTTTTGAACCCGAACCAATAACTCCGAACCACTTCTTATTAGGAAGTGTAAGTTCAACTCAAACTCCAAGTAATTTCATTTATTTATTTGATTTAATTTCCTGTAGAACAAGACTGAGTCTTATTAATTATTATTATTATTAATTATTGACGCATTTAATACAAATATTAATATAACAATATTGATAGAAAGTAAAAAATATAAATAAAATAATAATAAAAAAAAAATTAATTAAAATTATTTAAAAAGTATTCTATTCAATTTTAATTTATAAAAACTAAAATTTCCTTTTTTTTTTTGACCTTTCAAAATTGCAATTAACATTATTCTATTTCTGTTTAGGGTCATTAAAACACTATTTTTCTTTATCGGGATATTCTCCAAATAAATACTTCATAGAGTTTTATTAGCCAAAACATTGATCTGAAATTAAACTGACTATCGTAATTTATAAATAATAATGTTTGCGAATAAACTGTTTCACGCGCCCATCTCTATTGCCGTTATTTTTGTGCTTGTTTTTATGTTTTGTTTTTCAGTGGTGTTTTTTGCTGTTTTAAAATTTGAAGTTTTTGTAAAGTGCGTATTGTGTTTTGCATTAAATAAAGTAATCGGTATAAGGTAATTGGAAAACCGATTAAACAGTTAAATTAAATAAGAACAAATTTAATATTTTTAGGAATAAGCCCCAAAACTATTTTGATATCGCGCCTTGAACTATACAACTTTATGAGAAATACCGCTTTAAATTATTGGAAGGATAAAATCAATTTTCTTAAAATGAAAACCATTAAGCGTATAAACCCCAGCAATATGAGTTTTTTTCAACCCAACGTTTGATAATTTTATTGAACAGTTTAAATCTCGATATAGTAAATGTAGAAGGTACCATGATCGTTTTTTGGAATGAAATACTGAATGGCTAAATGCTTCTATCTCATTTGTTTCTCCACCAAATAAAGAAGGTCTCAAGGAACTTTCATTCGAAGATTGCAGTGAGAAAACTAAATCAAAGAAAACTAGAAGCATAAGAGATAGTATTTCGTTTAAGAGCTTCTGGAAATGTTGAGGCAGCAAAGCTAGTTAAAGGAATAACAACGTCAACACCTACAAGGGCTGCCAAATATAGAAAAAGCTTTAAGCAGGCTAAACCAAAACCAAAAGTGCAGAAGAAGCACTTAGCGTTTTAATAGACGCAAAATTAACTCGACATAGTTATAATATTAATTAAAAAATGGCAAACACGATCAGATGAGGACAAAAAAATTGTTGCTGAAACAAAACTACAAATTCAGAAAGAGTTTCGTGAAAGAACAGGTTTAATTGTTGACCAGCCAAAGCCGGGCTTTGGTAACTCTAACGATGGAAACACCGCTAGACGTTTTTTTTAAATGCTGAAATATCAGCTGAAATAACAAAAGTGGACCTAACACTAATTAAAAAAATGCACACAATACTAATTGTTGTTTCATGTGGTCACGAGATTAATTTGGAAAGTTTTCGTAATTTCGCTCACAACACAGCAAAGTACAGGTTGGTTAAAAGTTCCTGCGCTCGAAATGAAAGAATACTGTTTTTGTTACGAAATATATTTTTTTATTCAATATAATCTCCTAGAAGCTTAATACACTTGTTCCAATGATCTTCCAATAAATTTATCCCATCCTTATAATGGTTTTCCGGAAGCTCTGCAAAATAACCGTCTACGGCTGCTATGGCCTCTTCATTCGACGAAAAATGCTTTCCATGAAGGAATTGTTTGAGATTTCTGAAGAGATAGTAGTCACTGGGAGCCAAATCTGGTGAATACGGTGAATGTTCAAGCAATTCGTACTTTAATTCTTTGAATTTAGCCATCGTCAAAACACTTTTGTGAGCAGGTGCATTGTCTTGATGAAAAATGATTTTTTTCTTCTTAGACCAGGTCTTTTCTCACGAATTTTTTCATCCAGCTGATCCAAAAGGCTGCAATAATATTCAGAGTTGATTGTTTTACCTTTCTGAAGATAATCAATCAACAAAATTCCTTTTGCATCCCAAAAAACTTTGCTGATCGTTGGGACTCCACCTGCTTTGGAGCTGAACAACCAGCTTCAGTCCACTGTAAACGTTCTTGTTTCAATTTAGGATCATGGTGGTAGATCCAAGTCTCATCCATAGTTATAAAACGACGCAAGAAGTTGGTTTTATTCGGCTTAAAACGTTCCAAATTACGCTGAGAAATTTGTTTTCGAAACAGTTTTTTCATACGTAATTCTTCATGTAAAATATGGAGTACTCGTGCGTCTGAGATGCCTATGGCATTAGCAATTTCACGCTTAGTCAAACTTGGATCTTCACTAACCATATTATGTACCTGCTCAATGATTTCTGCTGTGGTTGCAGTTTTTGGTCGTCCTTCGCGTGCATCGTCTTCAAGGCTGGGACGACCACGTTTAAATTCACCAGCCCAAAATTCAACGGTGCGTTTTGGAGGTAAGGACTCCTTATACACTTCTAACAATTGTTCATAAATTTCCTTTGCTTTTAAACCCTTCAAAACAAAGAATCTAATGCAGGGGTCGGCAAGTAATTTTAAGTAGAGTCCGGATTATGTTGAAATTTTTTGTCGAGGTCCAGAAAAACTCATAATACATACTATTTAGTTTAAAATTTTTATTTTGACTTATATATGCAATACAATATGTATGTAGGTATTCTTTAAAACTAATGCGAAAAATTACATCTGTGGTCTTGAGCCAGTTTTTTAAAGTTTGGTTCACGCGGAGAACAGCTTATGCGAAGAGTGTCTTCAAGGTGGGCGTCTGTCAATCTCGAACGATATTTGTTTTTCAAAAAATTCATTTTTGAGAAAGATGATTCACATACAAATGTAGAGCCAAACATAGTAGCCAAGTTGATAGCTAGTTTTTTGCAATTTTCATATTTTTCTGTAACATGTTTACCCCAAAATTCTTCAGTGGATGCAGTTTTATATATTTGCAAGGAAATATCTTCTTGCAAGTCAATTACCTCCATTTGCAGTAAAGGCTTTGATAGAAGTTGCTGCCACCGCAGCAACTTCATAAGGAAATTTAAGAAATTGAGACAGCTTCCCTATCTCTGCAAAGTCTTGGAATCTTGCAGCAAAATTCTTCTCAAGATCAGATACATACCTTACAAACACTGCAATGTCTTCTTCGGGAATCTTTTTATACTCAAGCATTGTTGGGAAATGAATAAATTCTTGACTTGCAATATCTTTTTCAAAGATATCCAGCTTGCGACGGAAAGCAGACACACTTTGTATCAGATCACATATTAATTTTCCATTTCCTTGTAACTCGGTGTTGAGCGCATTCAAATATTTCAGTATGTCTTTCAGGAAAGCCACAGCTAGCATATTACACTTGTTTGTTAAGAAGTCCAGATGCTTCCTGTGTGTCCAAGTTTTGCAAAAAGGAGGTTACTTGTTCTTTTATTTGCCAGAAACGTTCAACAACTTGACCTTTACTTAGCCAACGTATATTGTTATGTTGCAGTAAGTCAGAATACGCCGAATCACATTCAGAGAGAAAATCCTTGAACTGTCGGTGCTGAAGAGCAGAACGAGACCTCATAAAATTTATCAACGTCACCAAGCTGACCATTACATCTTTCAGAGTAGCACTAAGTTTTCCACAAAGTGCTGCCTGATGAATTATGCACTGATAAGATATTAGACCTGCATTCTTATCCCTGATTCTCTTTACTAATCCGTTTTCTTTGCCAATCATCGCTGGGGCCCCGTCAGTTGAAAGGGATACAATTTTATCATAACTAATGTTCGATTTCGTAATAAATTCATCAAAAGTCTTGAATAAATCTTCTCCGCGAGTCTTACCTTTAAACGTCAATAATGCTAGCAATTCTTCCCTGAACGTTTTACTTTCAATGTCAAAAAATCTCACGAAAATAGACATTTGTTCATTATCAACAATGTCACATGATTCATCAAGTGCTATAGCATAGCAAAGTGCCTTCTGCAGTAGTTCGAGCAAGCTGCTTTTGTTGTCAGTAGCTAAAATTTCGGTTCTTCTTGTATTACTTCTTGAGGACAATGGAATACCTTGAATTGCAGCAACAAGATCCTTTTTCTCTGCAAAAAGTGCCGTGGCCACTTCCAACATACATTCTTTTACTATCTCAGAGTCTGAAAATGGCTTCTGGTGTTTATTAAGCGTCCAACATACACGCAACGCAGCTTCTGTGGATTTTTTTTGCTCGCTCAGGGAGCGAACTAGTAAGGCCGTGCTTTTTTTGTAAGAAGTTAGGTATGCCTGGAGTTTTCCTTTACGAGCTATACTGCCAATCGGAAAGTTTTTGTGGAACTGCTGATGAGTTGTTTCGTAGTGCCGCATTAAATTTCCACTTTTAACAATAGCTACAGTTTTGTTGCACAAAAGGCAAACTGTAACTGCTTTAGGCCTATCAGGCAACGTAAAACAATATTGTTCTGTCCACTCAGGCAGAAACTTCCTATTTTCACTGTCAACTTTTCGCTTCCTAGGATCCATATTGATGTAGGTACGAATTTAAGCACACGACAAATTACAACACAAATTAACAATGCACCGCACAAGATCAAACGAATGACTGACAACCATAATGTAAAATAAGTGGAAAATCGCAGTCAATTTTCGTTTTTTATATTCAAACCATATTAAAACAACAACAACATTTTTAAAATAAAAAAAATATATATTGTTTTTTAAATCTTGTACATTCCCTCTTTATGCTTACCACTATATTAAACTGATTAACAGTGTTGCAAGAAAAGTTTTAGCTCATGTCCCGATTTTGCAAGTTGAAATCCCCAAAAAAATTTTAAATCCCCAAATTTGTCTCCAATTAAATTTGTAATAAAATTTTATTAAAAACACATTTTTAAAGAAAAAAATAGGCCTAATAAACTAATACGTGATTAATTTAGCAAAATTCTTCTGATTTTCGGTTTAAAATAAAACCTATCCAAATTTGCAAATGAAGTAGAATCTATATATTTACAAATATTTTATCTACAAAACTTTAACAAAATTTCAATAAAAATTTTTCGAAATTTCGTTTCACAAAACTGTAAACTTAATTTAAAAAAATAACACAAAAATCAATAATACCTTAATAAGGGGTAAAATCCCCAATATTTCGAGAAATCCCCAAATCCCTCTCCTCTGATTACACTGTTGATTAAACAACCACTTGTTTGTTCAACTAAGAGAGCATTACAATAACACCAACGACAACAACAACAGTAAACGAGAAAAACTGTTGTGAAATGTATTGAAAAACTTTTATAGAAACCAACAACAACGATAATATAAATGACCTCATGAGGCCTTTAAAATAAAGAACAAACATCAGTTTTTTTGCGATTTTTATTAAAATATTTTATCTTTTGAAGAATAACGTTGGAATTAAACTGAATCTGTAGGTAGTTTTAACGATGTATGCCGGTCCAAGTTTCGACCTACCGCGGTCCGGTTACGGACCGCGGTCCGCCTGTTGCCGATCGCTGATCTAATGACTGCACGATATTCAATTTTTTCCATATTAAAAAATATCAATGACACGTCAACTTCAAATGGCTTGTAAACAAAGAAAGAATTGACAGAATGACTTGCAACTTTGCATGTGTTCTCAGGACAGTTATACCAACTTGAGAAAAAAAAAGTTTGGAGCTAGCAGTGCCATCTCTTGGTGAGCGCAGGAACTTTTCAACCAACCTGTACTTTGTTGAAATATAACCCTGGTTTTGCATGCCTCCCACATTAAATAAATTTTTTATTCACGGTATAATCGAACCCACTTTGCGACAGCTCGTAACTTTACATAAGTTTGACCAACCAGTGAGTTTATATGATTAGTCCATGTCAAATTGCTATTGGAAATTATCCCAAGATTTTTCGATGTGTTAACAATTTCAATCCTCTCACCATTTAAAACAATATCAGAAATGGAAGGAATTAAGCTTTTCTTACATATTATCATGTATTTAGATTTGCGCAGATTCAAACTGAGTGTTGTAACGACAGAAGTCGCGTCGCTCGTTTCTGTCTACACACTTTGTTATTACACTGGCGACAACTGCAAATAGCTACCCTTAGAGGTATATAAAGAGCAACATTGAACAAATCGGGGTCAGTCGCCAGCAGCCGTGAACGAGAACACAAGGTAATTCCAGCACTAAATATTAAATTCTAATCCTGCGAGCATCCTTGGACAACTTGTAAGTATCCTGTCAACGTCCTGGAAGGTTCTGCGAACATCCTTGAAGGTCCTGCGGATATCCTTGAAGGTCCTGCGGATATCCTTGAAGGTCCTGCCGATATCCTTGAAGATCCTGCGGATATCCTTGAAGGTCCTGTCAACATCCTTGAAGGTCCTGCTGATATCCTTGAAGGTCCTGCCGATATCCTTGAAGATCCTGCTGATATCCTTGAAGGTCCTGCCGATATCCTTGAAGGTCCTGCCGATATCCTTGAAGATCCTGCGGATATCCTTGAAGGTCCTGCCGATATCCTTGAAGATCCTGCTGATATCCTTGAAGGTCCTGTCAACATCCTAGAAGGTCCTGTCAACATCCTTGAAGGTCCTGTCAACGTCCTGGAAGGTCCTGCGAACATCCTTTAAGGTCCTGCCGATATCCTTGAAGATCCTGCGGATATCCTTGAAGGTCCTGTCAACATTGTCAACATCCTTGAAGGTCTGCGAAAATCTCGGGAGGGCCTGCGGAGATCCGCGAACGGTTCATAAGAGGGAGCGTGCCGTCCCAGGTCGCTGCCCTCACCTAGACGTAGTTCATCAGAGGAAGCGTGCCGTGCCCGGTCGCTGTCCTCCCCCTTGAAGATACCAGAGGGAGCGTGCCGTCCCAGGTAGCTGCCCTCGCCTAGACGTAGTCCATCAGAGGAAGCGTGCCGTCCCCGGTCGTTTTCCTCCCTGTGAAGATACCAGAGGTAGCGTGCCGTCCCAGGTGGCTGCCCTTACCTAGACGTCGTAGTTCATCAGAGGAAGCGTGCCGTCCCCGGTCGCTGTCCTCCCCCTTGAAGATACCAGAGGAAGCGTGCCGTCCCCGGTCGCTGTCCTCCCCTTTGAAGATACCAGAGGGAGCGTGCCGTCCCAGGTCGCTGCCCTCACCTAGACGTAGTACATCAGAGGAAGCGTGCCGTCCCCGGTCGCTGTCCTCCCCCTTGAAGATACCAGAGGGAGCGTGCCGTCCCAGGTCGCTGCCCTCGCCTAGACGTAGTTCATCAGAGGAAGCGTGCCGTCCCCGGTCGCTGTCCTCCCCTTAAGGATACCAGAGGAAGCGTGCCGTCCCAGGTCGCTGTCCTCCCCTTTGAAGATACCAGAGGGAGCGTGCCGTCCCAGGTCGCTGCCCTCGCCTAGACGTAGTCTATCAGAGGAAGCGTGCCGTCCCCGGTCGCTGTCCTCCTTGTGAAAATACCAGAGGGAGCGTGCCGTCCCAGGTCGCTGCCCTCACCTAGACGTAGTTCATCAGAGGAAGCGTGCCGTCCCCGGTCGCTGTCCTCCCCCTTGAAGATACCAGAGGAAGCGTGCCGTCCCCGGTCGCTGTCCTCCCCTTTGAAGATACCAGAGGGAGCGTGCCGTCCCAGGTCGCTGCCCTCACCTAGACGTAGTACATCAGGAAGCGTGCCGTCCCAGGTCGCTGCCCTCACCTAGACGTAGTTCATCAGAGGAAGCGTGCCGTCCCCGTTCGCTGTCCTCCCCCTTGAAGATACCAGAGGGAGCGTGCCGTCCCAGGTCGCCTCTTCATTCTCTCTCTTCATCTCTCTCCCCTTCTCTCTCTCTCTCTCTCCTTTCAATCCTGTAGTATTAACAACAATAAACGAATTTACCTTTGTATAACATCACGTCTTTTACTCTCGGTCACTGGATCAAAGAAATTTCTGTGACGATCCCTACCCCCGCGAGCTTACCCCAGCTAACGGAGGAAATCTCGTCGTTACAGTGGCGCCCGAGCAGGGACATGAGAGTTTAAGGCTTTGTCGTATTGGATTAAAAGGACACTAAACAGAGGAAATAAAAAACATTAACACCGAGTGGAAGAAAGCGAACTAAAGTTCCGAACAAACGCACAAGGAAGGTAAATGTATCTAATATAGTATCCCTAGTCTAATCCGTTGAAAGAAATGGCCAACACGACGACAACTGCGGAGCTGATATCTAAATGGGACGTTAAGTTTGATGGTGCGACGTGTCCCTTTGAATTCTTCGAGAGATTACAAGAATTGACCAATGTGTACGCTTTAGATGTGAATGCTATGCCACATATGATGCCCTTGTTCCTGACTGACAGAGCATTAATCTGGTACCGAAACAACAATCGTGACTGGAAAAGCTGGACCAGATTAAAACAAGATTTGCTTAAGTTCTTTTTACCCTCCAGATAATATGAACTACTCGAAGATACGGTTAAAAACAGATACCAAAAGCACGATGAACCCTTTAGAAATTAGGTCCTGTCAATACAAAACCTGAAGAGGAACACCAAGTATTCCGAGGCTCAAAAACTGGAGCGGATATACCGAAACTCTCTTTCCAACTATTTGAGATACATTCGGAGAAAAGATTTTACGACCCTTGATGAACTCTTGGAGATGGCAGCAGACTTGGAAGGTATTCCAAAAACCCCGCAGTATCCCGCAGAACAACTCTACATGATACGCCCGGATACAACTTCACACGGGATCGCCGTCATTCAAGTTGGCTGCAAAATTGATTGTCCCGACCCGCACGAAACGCTTAGAGAATTCTGGTAAGCGTCCCTCACAGATCAAGATTCCCTCCCAACAAGCTCAAGTTGAACGCAATGCCAGTCATCGGAAAAATAAATCAAGATCTGGTTTCATCACCGAACTCATCCAACACCACAATCCATGTCAGAAACGCCCCATACCATGAAGATGCTGCACCCAAGGAACAAGTAGCTGCTGATTGTCAGGCTAGGAGGAGCCATATTCCAGTAGAGGGACACAGCGCTAAAGACCGAAGAAAAATTTAATATTTCCTCGAAGGCGAGTTGCAAAAGTTTCGGAAGATGCACGGCCTGTCCTCCGCTGCTAGGCACCGCATAGTAATGAAAGATGATCGCCCATTTAAAATCAGGTACGCCCCCCGAAATCCGGCTATGCAGGCCATAATCGACGAGAAGGTAAACGAGCTTCTGGCTAGTGGCTGTATAGAACCGTCAAGAAGCCCATACAGTTCACCTATCACATTGGCGCCGAAGAAAAACGGCACTTGGAGATTGTGTATTGATTTTAGACATCTAAACAACAAATCAGACCCCGATGCGTATCCCCTGCCACGAATTGCAACAATACTGGACCGATTAAGAGATGCCAAGTACGTGAGTAGTCTGGATTTGAAAGATGGATACTGGCAGATCCCCATGGAAGATGACAGCAAGAAGTATACCGCCTTCACCGTTGCCGGTCGAGGCTTATACCAATGGCGTGTGATGCCCTTCGGATTGCACTCAGCTCCGGCCACCTTCCAGAGGGCACTTGATAGCGTCATCGGACCGGATTTAGAGCCTTTTTCGCTCGCTTATCTGGATGATATTATCGTCACGGGAAGGACGTTGAAAGAACACTTGAGAGAGGTATTTCAGCGACTTCGGGCAGCTAACCTAAAGATCAATCCAGAGAAGTGCGAATTTTTCAAAAGAGAGACCAAGTATCTCGGACATGTGGTGAGTGACAAGGGCATACAGACCGATCCCGACAAGGTTGCTGCAATTCGGGAGATGACGGCCCCAAGCAATTTACGAGAGGTGAGAAGATTTCTGGGAGTCGCCTCCTGGTACCGCCGATTTGTTCCGGAATTTGCTGCCATAGCCCAGCCCCTAACTACTCTCCTTAAGAAAGGCAAACACTGGAAGTGGACAGAGGACCAACAAACGGCGTTTGAAGATTTAAAGGCGAAACTAACGGAAGCCCCGGTGCTGGCATGTCCTGATTTCTCTAAGCCATTCACCCTACAAATTGATGCTAGTGACTACGGATTGGGAGCGGTATTAACACAAAACCTGGAGGACGGTGAACGCGTAATTGCTTATGCTAGCAGGAGTCTTAATGGTGCGGAAAAAAAAACTATACAGCCACGGAGAAAGAATGTCTCGCTATATTATGGGGCATACGAAAGATGCGGCCATATCTGGAGGGATACCGTTTTCACGTTATCACCGACCATATCTCTTTAAAGTGGCTCAACTCCATAGAGAATCCCACGGGTAGATTGGCTCGGTGGGCCCTGGAGCTCCTGCAGTATAACTTCACAATACCGCAAGGGGAAGAACAATGTGGTTGCCGATGCTTTATCCCGTCAGCCAATGGAAGTATTAAAAATGGCCATAGAGGAACGTGAACCGATAGACTGTGCTTGGTTACAAAGGAGGAAAGAAGAAGTTAGACGTGACCCTGCGAAGTATTCCGACTATGCAATCGTTGGAACCCAATTATTTAGGCACATTCCCAGACACCCTCACGATGAGGACAGTACGCCTTGGAAGTTGTGTGTTGCTTCTCATTTACGACAACGGGTTCTACATGAAAACCATTGCCAACCCGCCGCTGGACATCTGGGTGTACGTAAGACCGCCAATCGGGTCGGCAACCGCTACTACTGGCCGGGAATGTTCCGCGATATCGCCCGGTTCGTTAGAAGTTGTAAATCCTGCCAGATGTATAAGCCGAGTCAGGCGGCACCAGCAGGCGAAAAGCTAGTAACGATCCCAGAAGAACCATGGGCTACCGTATCCACAGATTTTGTCGGACCACTTCCTCGCTCCAAACATGGTAACAGTATGCTCTTAGTCTTCTTCGATTGCTTCTCCAAGTGGGTCGAACTCGTACCGCTCCGCAAGGCCACGGCAGGCGTCGTGAAGGCCTTTAGGGAGGAAATTCTAGCCAGGTTTGGAACTCCAAAAGTGCTCATTACAGATAATGGTACACAATTCACCAGCCGTGTACTACGGAGTTACCTAGAAGAAATTGGAGTTCGACACCAATTTACCGCCCCTTATTGTCCACAGGAAAATCCTACTGAGAGGGCCAATCGCACGGTCAAAACAATGATCGCTCAACTAGCGCAAAACCAGCATAATCGATGGGATGATCACTTACCGGAGGTAACCCTGGCAATAAACACAAGCAATTCCGAATCTACCGGATACAGCCCGGCTTATCTCGTACAGGGTCGCGAACCTAGGTTACCACGGGCACTGTATGATGAAGTCGTTACTGGTACAGGGGTAAACCCAAGGAAGCCAGAGGAAAGGGCCAGTGAGCTCCAGGAAATTTTTAAGATGGTCCGCCACCAGCTGGGCGAAGCAGCCCAGGATCAACGGCGTCATTTCAACTTGCGTCGACGACCTTGGAAGCCCAAAATCGGAGATTTAGTTATTGTCAAACAGCACCAATTGTCGAAAGCGGCCGACGGTTTCGCCGCCAAGTTAGCCCCGAAATATACTGGTCCCTACGAGGTCGTAAACTTCCCATCCCCTGTGATTGTACAACTTCGTGCTCAGGCAAATAACGTTCTAAAAACAGCCCACCTAAGTGAGCTTAAATCCTTAACAGAAAAACCATCTGTTTCTCAGCATATGATGTGAAGAAACTGTCACCAATGAATACCATTTTCTATCACCTCCATCGTTTTTTTTTCACCAACAGAGCCATGTCCAGCGTTACCACCAATAGAGTCATGTGTATCGTTTCCAGTATCCCTGGAGCCAGCTCCAACGTTTCCTTCATAGCCCATACCACAATCCCAACGAATCCCAACACCACCACGTCATCGTTTTGAAACCATTGTATCACTTTATGGGGTACCAAAATATACCAGACACCTGTTCCAGAACCAAATTAGCCGTCTCAAAAAGTTTCATCGAAAACATAGGCGATTGAAAGGAAAATAACCGGCCCACCCTCCCCAGGGGAGGACCATGTGTAACGACAGAAGTCGCGTCGCTCGTTTCTGTCTACACACTTTGTTATTACACTGGCGACAACTACAAATAGCTACCCTTAGAGGTATATAAAGAGCAACATTGAACAAATCGGGGTCAGTCGCCAGCAGCCGTGAACGAGAACACAAGGTAATTCCAGCACTAAATATTAAATTCTAATCCTGCGAGCATCCTTGGACAACTTGTAAGTATCCTGTCAACGTCCTGGAAGGTCCTGCGAACATCCTTGAAGGTCCTGCGGATATCCTTGAAGGTCCTGCCGATATCCTTGAAGATCTTGCGGATATCCTTGAAGGTCCTGTCAAGATCCTTGAAGGTCCTGCTGATATCCTTGAAGGTCCTGCCGATATCCTTGAAGATCCTGCTGATATCCTTGAAGGTCCTGTCAACATCCTGGAAGGTCCTGTCAACATCCTTGAAGGTCCTGTCAACGTCCTGGAAGGTCCTGCGAACATCCTTGAAGGTCCTGCCGATATCCTTGAAGATCCTGCGGATATCCTTGAAGGTTCTGCCGATATCCTTGAAGATCCTGCTGATATCCTTGAAGGTCCTGTCAACATCCTGGAAGGTCCTGTCAACATCCTTGAAGGTCCTGTCAACGTCCTGGAAGGTCCTGCGAACATCCTTGAAGGTCCTGCCGATATCCTTGAAGATCCTGCTGATATCCTTGAAGGTCCTGCCGATATCCTTGAAGATCCTGCGGATATCCTTGAAGGTCCTGCCAACATCCTTGAAGGTCTGCGAAAATCTCGGGAGGTCCTGCGGAGATCCTCGAACGGTTCATAAGAGGAAGCGCGCCGTCCCAGGTCGCTCTTTCATCTGCTCTCTTTATCTCTCTCTCTCTCCCTCTCTCTCTTTATCTCTCTCTCTCTCCCTCTCTCTCTTTATCTCTCTCTCTCTCCCTCTCCCTCTCTATCCCTCTCACTTAATCAACGTAGGTCATACGGAGTGCATCAGAGGAAGCGTGCCGTCCCCGGTCGCTGTCCTCCCCCTTGAAGATACCAGAGGAAGCGTGCCGTCCCAGGTCGCTGTCCTCCCCTTTGAAGATACCAGAGGGAGCGTGCCGTCCCAGGTCGCTGCCCTCGCCTAGACGTAGTTCATCAGAGGAAGCGTGCCGTCCCCGGTCGCTGTCCTCCCCCTTGAAGATACCAGAGGAAGCGTGCCGTCCCCGGTCGCTGTCCTCCCCTTTGAAGATACCAGAGGGAGCGTGCCGCCCCAGGTCGCTGCCCTCACCTAGACGTAGTCATCAGAGGAAGCGCGCCGTCCCAGGTCGCTGTCCTCCCCTTTGAAGATACCAGAGGGAGCGTGTCGTCCCAGGTCGCTGCCCTCACCTAGACGTAGTTCATCAGAGGAAGCGTGCCGTCCCCGGTCGCTGTCCTCCCCATTGAAGATACCAGAGGAAGCGTGCCGTCCCAGGCCGCTGCCCTCGCCTTGACGTAGTCCATCAGAGGAAGCGTGCCGTCCCCGGTCGCTGTCCTCCCCCTTGAAGATACCAGAGTGAGCGTGCCGTCCCAGGTCGCTGCACTCGCCTAGACGTAGTCCATCAGAGGAAGCGTGCCGTCCCTGGTCGCTGCCCTCGCCTAGACGTAGTTCATCAGAGGAAGCGTGCCGTCCCCCCTCGCTGTCCTCCCCTTGAAGATACCAGAGGAAGCGTGCCGTCCCCGGTCGCTGTCCTCCCCTTTGAAGATACCAGAGGGAGCGTGCCGTCCCAGGTCGCTGCCCTCACCTAGACGTAGTACATCAGAGGAAGCGTGCCGTCCCAGGTCGCTGTCCTCCCCTTTGAAGATACCAGAGGGAGCGTGTCGTCCCAGGTCGCTGCCCTCACCTAGACGTAGTTCATCAGAGGAAGCGTGCCGTCCCCGGTCGCTGTCCTCCCCCTTGAAGATACCAGAGGGAGCGTGCCGTCCCAGGCCGCTGCCTTCGCCTAGACGTAGTCCATCAGAGGAAGCGTGCCGTCCCCGGTCGCTGTCCTCCCCCTTGAAGATACCAGAGGGAGCGTGCCGTCCCAGGTCGCTGCCCTCGCCTAGACGTAGTCCATCAGAGGAAGCGTGCCGTCCCAGGTCGCTGTCCTCCCCTTTGAAGATACCAGAGGGAGCGAGCCGTCCCAGGTCGCTGCCCTCATCTAGACGCCGTAGTTCATCAGAGGAAGCGTGCCGTCCCCGGTCGCTGTCCTCCCCCTTGAAGACACCAGAGGGAGCGTGCCGACCCAGGTCGCTGCCCTCGCCTAGACGTAGTTCATCAGAGGAAGCGTGCCGTCCCCGGTCGCTGTCCTCCCCCTTGAGGATACCAGAGGAAGCGTGCCGTCCCAGGTCACTGTCCTCCCCCTTGAAGATACCAGAGGAAGCGTGCCGTCCCCGGTCGCTGTCCTCCCCTTTGAAGATACCAGAGGGAGCGTGCCGTCCCAGGTCGCTGCCCTCACCTAGACGTAGTACATCAGAGGAAGCGAGCCGTCCCCGGTCGCTGTCCTCCCCCTTGAGGATACCAGAGGAAGCGTGCCGTGCCAGGTCACTGTCCTCCCCCTTGAAGATACCAGAGGAAGCGTGCCGTCCCCGGTCGCTGTCCTCCCCTTTGAAGATACCAGAGGGAGCGTGCCGTCCCAGGTCGCTGTCCTCCCCGTGAAGATACCAGAGGGAGCGTGCCGTCCCAGGTCGCTGCCCTCGCCTAGACGTAGTCCATCAGAGGAAGCGTGCCGTTCCCGGTCGCTGTCCTCCCCCTTGAAGATACCAGAGGAAGCGTGCCGTCCCCGGTCGCTGTCCTCCCCTTTGAAGATACCAGAGGGAGCGTGCCGTCCCAGGTCGCTGCCCTCACCTAGACGTAGTACATCAGAGGAAGCGTGCCGTCCCAGGTCGCTGCCCTCGCCTAGACGTAGTTCATCAGAGGAAGCGTGCCGTCACCGGTCGCTGTCCTCCCCCTTGAGGATACCAGAGGAAGCCTGCCGTCCCAGGTCGCTGTCCTCCCCTTTGAAGATACCAAAGGGAGCGTGCCGTCCCAGGTCGCTGTACTCGCCTAGACGTAGTCCATCAGAGGAAACGTGCCGTCCACGTTTGCTGTCCTCCCCGTGAAGATACCAGAGGGAGCGTGCCGTCCCAGGTCGCTGCCTCACCTAGACGTAGTTCATCAGAGGAAGCGTGCCGTTCCTGGTCGCTGTCCTCCCCCTTGAAGATACCAGAGGAAGCGTGCCGTCCCCGGTCGCTGTCCTCCCCCTTGAAGATACCAGAGGGAGCGTGCCGTCCCAGGTCGCCTCTTCATTCTCTCTCTTCATCTCTCTCTCCTTCTCTCTCTCTCTCTCTCTTTTCAATCCTGTAGTATTAACAACAATAAACGAATTTACCTTTGTATAACATCACGTCTTTTACTCTCGGTCACTGGATCAAAGAAATTTCTGTGACGATCCCTACCCCCGCGAGCTTACCCCAGCTAACGGAGGAAATCTCGTCGTTACAGTGTGTTTGCGCTAGCCCAAAGGTAGATTATGTTTAGATCATCATTTGGATAAGATATGTCTGAAGCAATATTTTGGACTACGCTACTTAAAGTGAGCTGCACGTCATTTGCGTATAAATGGATTTTACAATTATTGAGTTGCTTTGACAAATCATTCGCATACAAGGAAAATAAAGGTGGACCTAAAATAGAACCCTGAGGCACTCCCCCAAATAAGGGATAGGCTATCTGACCATACATCGTTTACAAACACCGATTGTGTGCGGTTTGAAAAATATGATTATATAAGTTTGGTTGATGTGTTCGTAAATCTAAAAAGTACCGTATCGAAAGCCTTAGAATTGTCTAGAAGCACTAAAAAGTTAATAGTATTTCCATTTTATAATCCTCGTCGTATGTTTTCACTAACTTCCAAAAAACCGTGATGCAGCTATGATTCCGATGAAAACCAGACTGTGTACAGGAAAGCAAATTATGAGTATCGACATATGTAATAAAGGGGGTCCCAAGAAGAACGCAATTTTTAAATCTGGCAACATTCGAAGTGTCATTGTTTGACATTTGAACAATTGTTATTGGTTGCTAGTAGAAGGTACGAGGTTAGTTAAAAGGGAGCGCTACACGAATGAACAACGCATTCTCATTGTGAAATTGTTTTACCAAAATGGTGAAAGTTTTGCGGCTACAGTTCGCAAATTGCGATCAATTTGGGGTCACAATAATGCTCCAAAAGAGTCAACTGTAAAGAGATTAATGGATAAATTTGCCGAAACTGGGTCTGTTAGTGATGTAAAGACAACAACGCGCCATCGACCAGGTCGATCGACCGAAAATGTCGCAGCTGTACGTAATGATGTCGCTCAAAATCCATCCACCTCAATTCGACACCGAGCTCAGCAAATTGGTGTCTCCAAATCCACTTTGCAGCGAATTTTGACGAAAGATTTGCATCTTCATGCATACAAAGTTCAATTGACTCAGGAACTGAAGCCAGCTGACCATGGACAGCGAAGGGAGTTCGTTAATTGGGTATTGGAGAGACAACATGAAAATGCTGATTTTGCTGATAAAATCATCTTCAGTGACGAGGCCCATTTTCATCTTGATGGCTTCGTCAATAGGCAGAATTGTCGCATTTGGGGTGAGGAAAATCCTCGAGTGATTCACGAGAAGCAAATGCATCCTCAACGTGTCACTGTGTGGTGTGGTTTTTGGGCTGGAGGAATCATTGGACCTTTTTTTTTATGAAAATGAGGCAGGTCAAGCGCAAACAGTCAATGGTGTTCGGTATCGTGAAATGATAACCAGTTTTTTCTTGCCTAGAATTGAAGAAATGAATGTGGAGGGCATGTGGTTCCAACAAGACGGGCCACATGTCATACAGCCAGAGAAACAATTCAATTGCTGCATCAGTCATTTCCCGGTCGTGTTATTTCGCGTTTTGGAGATCAGAATTGGCCGCCTAGATCGTGCGATTTAACATTAGATTTTTTTTCTTTGGGGTTTTTTGAAGTCGATGGTTTACGCGAATAAGCCGACGACGACTCAAGCCTTAAAAGAGGAAATTGGACGCTGCATTAATGAAATACCGCAGCATTCATGCAAAACGGTCATTGAAAATTTCATTAAAAGATCGCGTGCATGCCAGCAAAGCCGCGGCGGCTATCTGCACGATATATTGTTCCATACATAACCTCATTCTGTCTACTTTACGATATAATAAAGTTTCACGATTTTTTTTAAATATCTGTGTTTTATTTAAAATTTAAAAATTGCGTTCTTCTTGGGACACCCTTTACAAAAGTTTTTCTAATACTTTCGATAGAAAACACAAAATAGCTATAGGTTTCTATTCTCCATTCGACTTAGGCAATAGTACAATTTTAGAATGTTTCCAATTTAACGGGAAAATACATGACATTATAATAGTATTAAACAGATGAGTAACAAACTCAATTATTTAAGAAAGCAATGGCGAATTTTACAGAACTTAAAAAATAGATTTATTCGATGGATCAAGAAATATCTTTCAGATCTTACTCAAAGAATTAAATGGTGTTTACCAAGTACAAGTTGGAAGTTTACAATAATCTAAAATATATATTAAATTAGAAGAAAATACAATCAAAAAGAGGACTACTGATTTTTCATTATGTTCAGCCCATTTTTTGTTTATTTTCAATCATTGTTTAATAATCGACAAAAGTAGTAAAAGCAATCTAGTCGTATAAAATAACCATAAGATTTTAACTGACAAAACGTAGAAAAAAACAGTTTTTGTGGTTTTTCAAATTGAAAATTTTTTTTATTTGTATGTAATTTTACAAAACACAACATACAGATGTATTTATTTTCATTTTCTATATGTGTATCTATATTTGAATAATTTCTTGTAATTCTTATTGAAATAATTTTGTATATGAACTATTTTTGTAAAAAAAAAAACAAAAAGGAATTATATGAATTTCTATTTTTAGAAACAAAAAACATAAAATTTTACATTTAACAGAAAATATCAACTCCTACTGAATTTCTCTAAATTTTTATAGTTTGTTTATTGAATTACTGATTCAAATAGTTAAAAAATATATTTCTATGAATTTCAAATGATTCTTCATTTAAAAACAAACTCTAAAAATTACTTTTTAAATAAACTACAGCCGGTAACGGAAAATATATTGAGAGTGTAGTACTTACATGTGATGAAAGTGCTCCAAGGTCAAAATGGCGACGTGGTCGGGTGGTGGGTTTATATACAGGCAAATATGGAATATCAAGGGTAGCTGACGTCAAAACTTGTGATGGAGTGTTCAAAAAACGTATATCAAAACTTGCAGTATTAGATGTCTCGGATTTGTGAATTTTTTATAGTTGTTCAAGTGTTTGTTGAGTTAAGTTCACTTTGAACTTTTTTTAAATTTATTTTCAATTTGTTTAAAATTTTTGTTTAAATATATTTTCAATTGGTTGAAAACTTTTGTAGAGTAGACACGAAAAATTTTAAGTTTTTAAAATTTATTTTTACTATTTTGTAATCATTTTCATTTTAATATTCTTGTAGTGAATAAACTGTCAAGTTTTCAACACGCATCAATAAAGTTTTCCGGGGTGTCACAGGCAATTAAATATATATTAATCAGATAAAGAAGATTATAAGGCACTGTATTCATGTTATGTAAAATTTACATAATTAAATGTGTCCACAGCTTTAAAAGTTAAAAGTTCTAAAAAATTACCAGTAAAAATGCTATTAACTTATTCATCTATTAAGTCACCCTGATAAAGTAGGGTGACCATGAATTACTCGATGCGAAAACTTCTTGCATCAGATACAGAAACGGAGTGCTGGTACAACAATTGTGTTTCGTCAAAACCTAGTGCAACCAACGTTTTGCTTCTGATATGTTAGATCACTAAACATTTCTAGTCAACATGTTTTTTTTTTGGTGGACAACCATAAAACATTTTCGTCAAGGCTACAATCATACAAGCAGTCAGTATTAAGGTGGTTAGCAGTGGCAATCAACGCAGTGACAACAGATTGTTCAGCCAAATAAGTAAACGTATTTTATTAGAATTTGTGTTAGTAAAGCTAATTGTTATTTACGGTTTCGAGAAAAAAACAAACGTTTAAAACATTTATTTTATTATCAATGTGGTAGTAAACTAAACAGACTAGATTTTTTGGATTTGTTGTTGTGATAAATTTGATAATCTTTTATCTTGATTGAACGTAAACATAAACATAAATTAAGATAATTGAAGTTATTGCGAAAATTACTTTCGCAGGTATTGATTTTTTTTAATATAAATAATATATTTTTTTTAAAGCATTCAAATATTTTATCCGAAATTGCAAAAACATCACAACGTAACACATCGACTGAAAAATCCGTAGCATAACACATAGGTGGCGCCAATAATGAACAACCAACCTTCAGATAATACCTGTCAAAATTTAATGATAATTTGTTTATTAGAGAACAAGTTACAGCTGTTTTAGTGACGATACTTTTGCGATTTTGAAAACAATGGATTCAAAGCAATTTCGTGTGTTGATTTATCATTGCTTTTTAATAAGGAAAAAACACCGTTCATTCCAAAACTTGGCTTGAAAAGTGTTATTCTGCTACCTCGAGACAAATGAAAAGTGGTTTGCTGACTTTAAACGTTGTTGTACAAACACCGACAAAGCCGGTGGTCGCCCAAAAGAGGTGGTGATACCGGAAAACATCAAAAAATTCACAAAATCATTTTGGCAGACCGTAAAGTTCCAGGAGATAGCTGATACCCTAAAAGATATCGAAGGAACATGTAGGCTTTACTTTGCTTGAACATTTGTACATGAGAAAGCTGTTTTCGAAATGGGTGCAGCGGTTGCTCTTCACAAAGACAATGCGCCGTGTCACAAGTCACTTTCAATTGCTTTCGCACCCACCGTATTCTCCAGATTTGACTCCCACTGATTTTTACCTGTTTTCAGACCTCAAAAAATAGTTCCTGGAAGGAGATTTGGTTCGAATAAAGGGGTGATTGCCGAAACAGAGGCCATTTTAAATGTATAAAAGAGTTAAACGAAATTTCGGGAACATTATTTTGTGCGTTTTGAAAATTTTAAATTGTTCATTAATTTGGAAGACCGAAAATTATCACGAAGAATAAAATTTTCCGAAATTTAAATTTGGACTAAAATAATATATTGAGACATTAAATTTAACGAATTCGTTGTCTTTGAAAAAGTACGGTCTAATGATGCCACCGGCACATAGTCCACACCAAACAGTGCATTTTTCGGGATGTATTGGCAGTTCTTGCAATGCTTCTGCTTGCTCTTCACACCAAATACGGCAATTTTGTTTGTTCACGTACCCATTCAACCAGAAATGAGCTTCGCCCAAACTGGCCATAAAATGGAAGAAGTGCACGATCCACTTTCTTAGCCGAGCATGAATTTTAATAATAAAATTCAATAATCTGCAAGCGTTGTTCATTTGTAAGTCGATTCATGGTTAAATTATAGACCAAACTGAACATGTTTGACAGTAACATGTTACCAGGGACTGAAACCCTGAAAAATGGGTTCAGGTTCAGGTTAATCGAAATTAAAAATTCAGGTTCGGGTTCGGTTCAGGGTTCAGGTTCAACATTTAAAAAAAGCACAAATGTTTTAATATGAAATATATTTATTTTTTAAGTTTTCTTCTTTTGAATTTGTTCTTTGTGACGAGAAAATGAATTTCAAGGCTGAAAATTTAGAAATTTGATTTAGAAAATTATTCCTTCGCTTTTATAAGTTGTTCGAGCATATCTTCCTCATCTTCTGAAAAACAAGATTCTCTTCTCTTTTCATATGCAAATTTTTGAAAATTTTAATAGTTTTTTAATAAGTTTTTTAGCATTTTCACATCTCCGGGACTTAGCATTAACTTAAATCTGGTATCTAGATATAATGCTGCAATCAAAAGTGGATTATTAATAAAGTGGTTTTCTCTTTTTATAATATTTAAATACAATTCTTGTGAAAATGTTTTTGTTATGTCATCTCTTGCTTAAAACTAAGCCAGATTCTATAAAAATCGCCTAAACACATAAGTTCTTCTTATAGTTTCAGCGTTAATTTTTTAACAGGTGCAAAAACTTCTTCGAATTATTCACAAATATTTTAAATATTATCATTCATAGTTAATGCAGCATACAGTAATTCCGAACAAAGATTATCTATTCTAATAACGCTTGAACTATGTCAACTGGAGTTCTATCCAGTTTGACAATCTAGTACAGCTTTAAGTTTAGCTTTTTAGCTGAAGAAGAAATTTTTGGTTGAAATTTTTTTGAAATTTTTTGCAAATAGCTCTGCATTGATCAAGTATTTGCTTAAAAGGACTAGATATAGTGTCGAGCAATGCACACTGGAGTGCAAGAAATTTAATGTTTTTTTATTATTTTTCTATCAAACATTTCTCACGCCAAGAACAGCAAGAATATTTTTTTATATTTTTGAACCTGAACCTGCTTAAATTTTTGGGTCCAGCGGGTTCGGGTTTTTATTAACAGCGAACCTGAACCCGTTTGGTTCGGGTTCAGGTTCGGTTTCAGTCCCTGCATGTTACACGAAAATAGCTGAGCTGCAAAATTTTATCAAGAGCAATTAGACCGTTTCGTTAACATTTTTATTTTTGTTATAATCTTATGCTGAAATTAGATTTTTTGCTAAAACAAATTAAGCCAATAAATTTTTTAGAAATACAAAGAAATATCAATTTTGAAGTTGTCCGAAAACGAAAAATTAGGGGGCCAATATGTTTTTCTGTAAATTTTTTTAAAAGCTGGTAATTTTAAAACCTAAATTTTTCGATCTATTTGAAGCATTTAAAACAAAATTTACAGCTTTTATGTTTATATAAAATTTGTATTTAAGACTTATTTATCACATTGACTGAGATCTAATGCATTCATTTAATATTGAACTTAAAAATTAATACTACGATTTTTCGACATAAAACTGTGAACTATTTTGTTTGGGTCTACCTCTTCACGATATACAAGGGCGGATCAATAAGTCCGTGACTTTTTGAATAAAACAGTTTTTTTTTTTGCAAAAAAAAAAAATATATATATATATTTTTCAATACACTTAGTCCAACGTTTCTCCAATTTTTGTATCCCTTCCAAAAAATAGGATTTTTTGAGGTCCATAAAAAAGGCATTTGTTTGATCAATAATTTCATCGTTGGAGCTAAATCTCTTTCCACCGAGCTATTTCTTTAGGTTTGGAAATAGGAAATAGTCACTGGGGGCTAAATGCTCAGGATATGGCGGATGAGGTACCAATTTGTCACACGATTACGTTTATGGTAAATTGAGAGCAAACGTGTCACCCAGCTTGAAGACAGCTTTCTTAAATCCAACTAATTTTTTAAAATCCAAACCACACTGCCATATGAAATTCCAATGGCATCAACAATCTCATGTTCTTTTACTATTTGATCGGCCAACACCATATCGTGGATTTTTCAACATTTTCGGGTGTATTGACCTCAATTGGCCGTCCAGAACGTTTAGCGTCATTTGTACTTGTGCGACCACAACGAAAGTCAGTAAACCACTAGTATTTATCATAGTATTTATCAAGCAATTCCTTGGTTTGATTGACGGTTTTTTTTTCGCAAAAAATAATGTTTAATTTATAAAAAAATCCACGAGGTTGTATGTTTTGAACAGCTGTTAAACGCAAAGTAAATGACGGAACTTGCTCAAAATTTGACAGTAGTCTACTAACAGGTGGTACTTGATGGGAGCAGTGTTGCATTTCATATTACTACGAGGGAAGATCGAAAAGTCACGAACTTATTGATCCGCCCTCGTACGGACAATACAGCCAATGCAGAAAGTCTTACTTCGTTTTTTGTGTTGTAAAACTTCTCTCCGCTTCTACATCATTTTGAAAAAAATCTATGAGGCTACAAAAATCTTTTGACGTAACGTCAACGACTCGGCTTGGTACAATATTTTATAAATTTTTTACCACATTTTCATGACCGAAAAATCTATTTCAAATACTTGAGATTATTTCATCAAAATATGGAATGAATAAGACTGATCTGTAATATTCCGTTTGATCATCTGTCTGTAAATTTGAACGGCATTTTTGGGTCACAACCCGTGTTGATAACTCTGACTCTTACCATCATACTCCATATAAAAAATAACAAACTCCTCCTCATCATTTTTCCGCATTGTATTTAAATAAAGAGTAGCTATAAAAGAATTTTAACGGTCTTTATTATTTGCAATAAGAAAAGAACTAGATTTAATAGTAATAAATCAACGATTTTAAAAGGTAAAATCGTAACAATATGTTCATATGCCTTTATTTGATTAAGATTTACTAATTAATAATTAATTAGTAATCAATAAGTAATTGTAATTAAAACATTTATTTAAAAACCGCATTTTCATTTAAAAAAGCAATTGTTTATCAAAAAGACACATTTTAAATTTAAAAAATATTACTTCAAATTAAAAAAAACCATTGATATTGAAAAAAAAATCAATTGAAATTAACAAATATGAAGTGCAATTAAAAAAACACGCAACATTTGCACATAAATGTTCCACGGTCCTGTGATATCTGTGCTGTTTTGGTTTTTTAAAATTCACAGTGTATCGATGTCAAAAATTTAATACTTTTAGCGGCTCAAAGTTGGATAAATACCTCATGTTTAAGCTGATCTAGCTTTCTCATATGAAAGATTTGATCTTCTACCTATAGAAAATTGTTTCGAACAAAAGTGGTTTCTTTACAGAAATATTGCAAAATTGCAAAACGTTTATTCGCGAATTTAAAAAAAAAACAGAATGAACTACATCGAATTTTGAAAAACAAAAAACAGCGCAGATATCATGGAAACGTGAAATAGCCACGTGCAAGTTTTTCAAAAACGATTAGATTGTTTCAAAAACTTTTGGAATGACTCCAAATGTAATTTATAAAACAAAAATTGAAATTCAAAAACACCAAATGAAATAAAAAAATACATTTGTTGAATTTGATATATTTTTTTAATTGTGTTGGGTATCTTTTAATTTAAATTGATCTTTTTTAAGTATCAATTGCGAATTTTAGAATTTTATTTGTAATATTTGAATTTAAATTGTGTTCTTTTATTTCGGTTTTTTCATTTTATATTCAATTGTCATTATATGGGTAATTTTTATTTTTTATTATGACAACACTGACTTAAATATTTTCTTTTTATGAAAGAGCTTTGTTTTTTCCGAATTTTAACTCTTTATCTAGAACTATTTGAAAAAGAAAACGACAACCCCCACTCACATGACTTTTCTCTATTTTTTATAAACCAAACCAATTAACATTTGTACTAAAAAACTCCTTTCGCACATGGACTTCGCCGGAACGCGAAATATAACAATTATATTATATGCCATGCTCTAATAATTCTTTTGTTAACTTTTGTTGTTTTTAATAATTTTTCATATTACAAATACAAAAAGTTACAATACTTTTATGACAAATATTTTTGTTCACCTTTAAATTTAGAAAGTCTATATCTACTTCAATTTTTATGGAACATTTAAATAAAATTCGGAAAAAAAAACCTTAAATCAAACGATAGAATGAGTGTAGCACGCGTCATGTAGATATAAGGACAGATTTTTTAAATAAGCAGTTGAACACAATTTTACAACTGAAGCATATTTCATTTTAAAAAAAAATCAGTATATTCAAACATAAAACGTGAAAGTATATTAAAACAAGTAAGAGCGGTTAAATTCGGCTATGCCGAATCTTATATACCCTTCACCATGGTTGGGAAAAAACTGAAGTTTATATATGGACATATATGAAATGGACAGATTTATATACGGACGCCTTTAAGAGGAAATTAACCATTTAGTTTGGAGATAAAACTTGGACTCGGGAAGATTTATGGTTCCAGAAAATATGTATTTTAAAAAAATGTATGTTTTGGGCATAACTTTTTTGTATCTGAACCGATATTTCCGAGTTTTTCAGCAAATATGTTATACTAAAGATTTTCGATCTTTTGCTATATAAGACGTATCCATAGGCCATAATACAGCTCTAGAATAATGTTTGTTGTTTGTGTATAAAAGGTTAAGAGGTGAAAGAAAAGAATTTCAACAAATCGTTAAAAGAAATCACTAGAACTGCATGTGTTTTATTTCTACAAAATAGTTTGATTTAGCTGGCAAATTTGCATTTAGGATTTTATTTCGCTTTTTTATTAGAAATATTTGTAATTTCTTTAGCTTAATTTTAAAAATTTGAAGGAAAATAGTTTATAATTTTTTTTATAAATTATTATAAGTTATGACCTAAAATAGCTGCACTCAAAGGTAAATTATGTATAAAATTTTCTTAATATGTGAGAAATAAAATGGTTTAAAAATCTTTTTATAAATTCTTTTAAATCGGAGCAAAAAATAAAAATAAAACCGTTTGTATTTTGTTTGTATCAGAGGGTTTTTATACAAATTTTGATGTTTTTAGCCTATTTATGGATTATTTAATTATTAATATAAAATTTTATTTAAATTAATTATTAAATGTAAAAAAAAAAACAAAAAATAAACAAAAAAAAAAAATCTTAACGAACCCGCGACCCTTCCACCTGTGGTGAAAGGTATAAAAACGTTTGTATTTGGTTTGTATCAGAGGGTTTTTATAAAAATGTTGATGTTTTTAGCCTATTTATGGATTATTTAATTATTAATATAAAATTTTATATAAATTAATTATTAAATGTTAAAAAAAAAACAAAAATAAGCAAAAAAAAAAGTCTTAAGAAAATAATAAAAAAAAAATGTACAAAAAAAATTGAATTGACCTCACCGAGATTTGAACCTCGAACCCCACGGCCTTAGAGAAAAAAAAAGTATTTGTGACACAGCGTCTAGACAACTGAGCTATTGAAGCTCACACAAAATCATCGTCAATAGAGGTACATATATAAAAGTCTTCGTTAATTAGAGATTTGTTTGGTTTTTATTTAAATGACAAATCTTTGTATGTGTGTTGTTTGTGTATAAAAGGTGGAGATGAAAGAAAAGAATTTTAACACATGGATGTGTTGTTATGCTCAAAATTCTACATACATATTAAACAAAGGGATTTTACTGGAAAAATTAGAGGTAGTCCTGGTTTTTTGCTAATATCTCAGCCATTTATTAACCGATCTGTCTGATTTTTAATAGCAAACAGAAATGGATCACATGTAACAGAAATAAAAAAGAATCAAGTCCTCATCATGTCTGGGTTCTTCGGAAAACCCATTTCAACACACAGACGGACAGACGGACAGACGGACATCGTTAAATCAACTTCGCTCTTCATAAGGACCCAGAATATATATACTTTATAGGGTCTAAGATCAATATTGTAGAAATTACAAACGGAATGACAAACTTATTAATACCCTTCCACCTATGGTGAAGGGTATAATAAAAATACTCTAAGTTGTTAATTAAATATTTTTAATTTAAAATATATATTCAGTCAACCAAAAAAAAGTTGTACACTTATATTAACAAATTTTGAACCACAATACTTCTGTAACTTGTTAAGCTAGCATAGCCAAAAAAAGAGTAAATCAAAGCTTATTTAATTGACTAATTTTGGCCTTTTATTTTAAACTCTTAAAGTAACCCGTTATGGAACTGTTAACATAACCTCAAAAATACTACAATAATTGACGCAAAAATAAAACTTGTATACTGCAGAATTTCAAAAACAAACGAATACTACCAATTAAATTAATTGCTTGTAAGGTTAGTCCCATCAAGTTTTATTGTTTTATATGTGTTTTGTGTTCTATAAATATTACTTTGTATTTATTTTATGTGAAAATTTCCATGGCTGTGAATTTAGGATGTTTTTATAAAATTTTTAAAAATTTGTGTTTCGAACTGGAATGTTCACCCCAAAAAGATTTAATTTGTCTACTTGGGCTCCAATGCATATGTTTTTAACATAGATGGTAACCGAAACAAGTGCGGTTATCGGTAAGGGTAACGCTATTTTCTACTATTTCGGTAACGTTATTTTAAGGATAACGCTATTTTCTCTTATTTCGGTAACGTTATTTTAAAGATAACAATTTTTCAGTTATTTCGGTAACGATATTTTAGGGATAACGATTTTTTCAGTTATTTCGGTAACGGTATTTTAGGGATGATTTTTTCAGTATTTCGGTATCGGTATTTTAGCGATAACGGTATTTTCTATTATTTCGGTAACGGTATTTTAGCGATAACTTTATTTTAGTTATTTCGGTAACGATATTTTAAGGGTAACGTTATTTTTGCGGTATCAGTATTTTAGAGATAACGCTGGTTTCAATGCACACCGATATATTTAACCCCATCATGATCAGACTTTTGGAAGATAGATATATGTATGTACAGAGAATATATTTTTGAATCTTGTTACTTGACAGCGGCCCCTTGCAGATATATCTATAACACAAACATTTTTACATAATGAACAAAGATGGTTTGAAATTAAATTGCAAAAAGTAAGTAGGTCCGAGTAAAAAAAATTAATCTGACACAATATTTAATCATTTCCAATTTTATATTCCTTAATACCTTATTTAATCCGAAAAATGGCAGATCAAATTAGACCCAACAATATATTTACATATAAAGTAATATCCCTTTTCCAATTGTATTTCAGAAGTAGTCAATTGTATTTCAGAAATTGACAATTGTATTTCAGAATATATTTACATATAAAGTAATATCCCTTTTCCAATTGTATTTCAGAAGTAGCCAATTGTATTTCAGAAATTGACAATTGTATTTCAGAATAGTCAATTGTATTTCAGAAATAATCAATTGTATTTCAAAATTGTCAATTGCATTTCAGAAATAGTCAATTGTATTTCAGAAATAGTCAATTGCATTTCAGAAACAGTCAATTGTATTTCAGAAATAGTCAATTGTATTTCAGAAATAGTGAATTGCATTTCAGAAATTGTCAATTGTATTTCTGACATAGTCAATCGTATTTCAGAAATTGTCAACTGCGTTTCAGAAATAGTCAATTGTATT
Source organism: Eustalomyia histrio (assembly GCA_949748255.1). Lineage (NCBI taxonomy): Eukaryota > Metazoa > Arthropoda > Insecta > Diptera > Anthomyiidae > Eustalomyia > Eustalomyia histrio. The sequence continues at coordinate 172,258,125 of OX456523.1, read as the reverse complement.
TCAGAAATAAAAAAACAGTACACCCTACGATTTGGAGTTGTTATATTTAATTCGTTATTTTCTTGTATTTTAATAATTTTTGTATTTTCAAATGTTCAAACTAGAAAGTTGAAATTTGGAGGGGCAAAAAAGCGGAAAATTCTCCCCCTTGACGGCCTGCCAAAACCGCTAGAGCTGCGAAGTTAAAATTTAATACATAGATTCCTCATCCAATGTAAATGTGCAATTATGCAAATGTGCAATTATGCTAATGTGCAGATGTGTAAATGTGAAAGTGTGAAAATGTGCAAATTTCCAAAAGTGCAAATGTTATAATTTGCAAAAGTACAAATGCGCAAAAGTGAAAATTTTATTGATTGTTTGATAGATGATTGATGGTTTGATGGTAATGTAAATGTGCAAATATGTAAATGTGTAAATGTGCACATATGCAAATGTGCAAATGGCCAAATGTGTAACTGTATAAATATGTAAATATTTATTTTTTTATTTCATACAACAACGCCCAGCCAAACCGTAGGAGGTAGGACGCTGAAATTTTGTATGTAGGTTCCCTCTACGGCTTAGACGTTCGCTAAGACGAGGTTCTTGGAAACTCCTTCGGCGAAGAGAAAAATGGGGAAAAAAACTTCTCTTTCACGGGCTGCCCAAACCCTATAGCTAGAAACCGGAAATTTTAAATATGCTTTAACAGACTGCACAAGCCGTTGGACCTATAAAGTTAAAATCCAAAGGGGAGGGGCAGAAAAGGAAAAAATTCTCACCCTTGACGTCCTGCCAAAAACGCTGGAGCTGGGAAGTTAAAATTTGGTTCATATGTTATTCCTCCGGTGTAGACATTCACCTAGGTCGGATTTTTTTAAATGTCTACGAAGAGGGACAAAAAAGGTGAACAGTCTCCCCTTCAACGGGCTGCCTACACCGATTTAGCTAGAAACCTGAAATTTGAAATATGTGTTACCTGGAGTATGGGCTAACTCATCATTGAGGTGCATCTTAATTAAATTTAAGGCGAAAAAATATATAAATTTTCACTTCTTATATCCTATCAAAAATTTCTAGTTCTTGTAAAAAAATATTAATAAGGAAAGAAAAACAAACTAAAAGCACAAAAAATTGATCTCACTGGCTGGGATTCGAAACCATTGACATGGGGCCACATACAATTATATGAAATTATATATTTTACCATATCAAAAATACTCTAGATATGGAATATCAAAATGAAAATATCAAATAACAATATATCAAATTTGTTTGCACATATTGTATCATTTATAATTATATCATATACCATATCAAAAAATATTTCTTATATTAGAACATATATTAAACCCCATATAATTATATCTCATACCATATTAAAAAATAAAATTTGAAAATTACATACAAAAGAACAACGAAAATAATGTTGTTTTTTGTGTAATTTTCATATAAAATGGCAAATTTTATTGCATTTGAAGACACCTGGTAAACAAGATCATAACTTGTGTAGACATAACTTATGTAGACATTACTAAATAAAAAATGTATCTGTATTTCAAGGGTAAAGTTATTTTCTTTTATTTTGGTAACGATAATTTAAGGGTAACGCTATTTTAAGGATAAAGATTTTTCAGTTATTTCGGTAACGGTATTTTAGGGATAAAGATTTTTTAAATTATTTCGGTAACGGTATTTTAAGGATAACGATTTTTTAAGTTATTTTGGTAACGGTATTTTAGGGATAACGATTTTCAGTTATTTCGGTATCGGTATTTTAGCGATAACGGTATTTTCTATTATTTCGGTAACGGTATTTTATTCATAACGATTTTTTCAGTTATTTCGGTAACGGTATTTTAGGGGTAACGATAGTGAGTTGAAAGGGTATTGAATCGATTACGGTATTTTAGCGGTATTGCCTGCCAACCCTGGTTTTTAATGATTTAATTTAATAGTTTTAATAAAATAGATCCAAAATTGAAAACCATTTGATTGGGGATTTTAGAGGTCGTTAGATTCTTTCGATCCTGTAGATAATATTTCTGGGATGAATTTCGGCTGTGCCGAATCTTTGAATACCACCCACCATAGGGGCTGAAGATGATATACGTATATACTAAATTTTGCATGAACTGTAATATGAATATGTTTTGTCAATTTATGTAACGAACTTTTGTTATTTAGTTTTAGTAATGTTATTTGTTTAGTTTTAGCAATGTTATTTACAGAGGTCTGCTCTGTTAGCGACTTTAACATTGTTGATTTTTACGTTAACTTAGTTATCAGAGTAACACACATATAGCTTTAAGAATGTTATTATTCTCATATTATGTAAGACAATAAATGTAATCAAACAATAAGAAGACTTAATAACATTTTTACTTACTTAACAGAAAAAAAATAGATACAGAAAGATTGTACAAATTTGTATGGAAAATTTAGAGGTACCTTCACATTTTCACTCATAACTTTTGAACCGCTTAACCGATTTTGCTCATTTTAAATACCAAACTGCTCGGGAGGATGTTCAATAATCTGGGTAAAAATAGGCACCCCCGCTTGCGTCTTCGCGTCGTGATCGCCATTTCAACAGACAGACGGACATCGCTAAATCGACTTAAAATTGCATAAGGATCACGAATATATATACTTTAGGGGGTCCTAAACCTATATTTCGACATGTTACAAACGGAATGACAAACTGATATATACCCTCACCATATATGGTGGAGGGTATAAATACAAGCTAACAAAAAAATTATATTTTAGAAATCAATGGGGGGGGGGGGGGGAGGGGCACACCACTGAATATAGATCAAGATTATTAAAAAGAATTCCTTTATATCCCAAATTGTAGAACATTTTGTAATGGATTTCAGGTTTTTAACATTGGTTTGTTTTAATAAACGGTCTGATATCTTTAAGCGCTGGTTTTTATTTTTACTTAACAATAACTGTTTAAGCACAAATGCTTTATTTTCCTCGATTTTATATATTTTGCCCTTTGGTAAACTCTGATCCCTTTTTGGGTTAATACTACGCTGATATATTTTACTCCCCTTTATACTTCTTTGAAGGGAGTATTTACATAGGTTATAAGTTATAATCGTCACTTAAGCGGTGTTTGCCACCTCCTTTTTTGCTTTAAATTCATGTTAGTTCTTCTTACAAAACGATTGGTAACTTCGAATTACCCAAATACTTTCTACGAAGGAAATATATTTTCAATTAATAAACATATACATTTTTTCTAACAACTTATTACACTTTTTGTCTTTTTACTTCCGTATTCCGTACACAACTTTGGATGTATATGCATGCAATAACTTTAAATAAATTTTAATTATGCATATTGCAAATTTTTTATTTTTTTTTTTTTTTTTTTTTAATTTTATTTGTTTTTTTTTATAATACATACATTTAATTTCCATATTTTATAAAATTTTATTAAATGATTTTTAAATTTATTATCTGTATAACTCCTCATAGTCCTTTCAAAATCTAAAACAGAGTTTTGTAAATTGTTTTAGAAAAAATAACAACCTTATGAAAAAGAAAGTTCTAAAAGTCTTTGAAAAAGTCCTATTTCAAATTTATATTTTTTGTAGAAAATTTGAAATTTGAAATTTTGTTTAAATAAAACGCTTTGTTTTAATATATTTGAAAAAAAAAATGATTTTCTTCATTTTGAACTTTTTGAGAAAATAGTTTGTAGCAAGGCATTTTAGTCTCACAAACTGAGGTTAGTTTAACTCGAGGTTGCAGTCTTTCAGTAGCGCTATTGAGGGTTTATTGTTTAAGCAATGGAGTTACACTTTTTTCAGGAATTTTAGCTAAAGTTTTGAAACTTGATTAAAAATTGATTTTATTGTTTAAATTTAGAACTATAAAAGTCAATAGTATATCCACATAACTGTAAGGTTAACTATAAGTCATAACATACGCTAAGAAATATGTATATTAAGGTTTTGTAAATAAATACATGGAAGTTTTGAGTGAAACTATTTTTTAAAACTAAGGTGACGAATTGAGGTAGGTTAAGTGAACCTTTTTGGGGGTAGGACTTAAGAACGGGCATGTGTTTTTCCAAGGTCGCCCACGTTTACGAAATACGCATTGAAAAAATACTTCGAAAAATTTAACAAAAGAATTTATTTTATCACTTGAATACTAGAGTTTGCGTTTCGGTTTTAATTGTAACCGTAACCGCATAAAAAAATCTTGCGATTACGGTAAAACTTAAATTCTTTCAAACCCGTTTTTTTTTTGCTGAAATCGCGATAGCATTGAACAGTTTCATACAAGTACTGGCGGCAAATGCTGCATTTCAGCGTTTTTTTTTTTTTTTTTGAAGATCTGTTATATTGTTGATTTGTTTATTTATCTCTATACACAGAGAAAACAGATTAATTGTAACACCCGAATTTCTTGCCAACCGAATGGTTTGGTTGGAGCCACCGATATATTTGTTTTTTGCATCCGAAAATGTTCAATTTAATTTACTTTGTGATTTTTTTTAAACCGTCTTCAGAATTTAATATTTTTCTTTAAACTTGTGTGCCTTTTTTCTTTTTGATGGCTCATATTTTAGTCCAAAAATTAATAACGTTTGACAAATAAAATTCAAAATGTTATATATATGTGTTTTGTTTCGCATAATTATCAAAACTCATCTGGCAGCACTGCTTAAGTGTAGTAATAAAATTTTGAACAAATCCAATTATTGTGAATTTTTCAAAATATTTAAATAAAATCTTTTAAACAAGTACTTGAAAAAACCTCTTTATGAGCCGTCGTTAATTATAAAGTTCTCTTTCTATATTAGGTTTCAGTTGAACGAGCATTATCTACGCTGCAGCTTATATTGGCAGACAATAAAAACCATATTAATCATGACACATTGAAAAACATTTTACTTGCATAGCTGAATCCAGAATTTCTTGATGATGATATTAGAGCAGATAATTAAAAAGCTATTCTATTGATAAAACAAAAAAATTTAGTTGATGCTTAATCTGTTTAGGCAGCATCATGTTTATTTTTGTGGTAGATAAGTCGAAAATATTTTTTTTTTAATAAATTTAAAAAAATCGTACGCATTGATTTGTTAGTTAATAGTATTTTGAGTCGAAACGGTAAACCCGCTTTACGAAAATAGGAACGGAACAGATTTTGAGCAGTTAGTTAACAAATGTATATTAAGTTATCCTTCCTTCCTTCCTGAATTTCGGTAACGTTTATTTTCAAGATTGCACGAAATTTTTTTTACCGCTCACGTAATTTAAATTTTGACTCACGCTTATGCGTGATTCACGTGAATCACGACATTTCGTGTCAAGCGCCTACCTCTAATATTAACCCTCTAAACTCCCCTACATAATTTTAGGATATATTCTAACAGATCGTGAAAAGGGGGAGGGCGGGAACTAAATGTTCTGCAAAAATATTGGCCATAAAATTTTACTACATAGGTCAGAACACACCAAATCCCAGAACTTAACACATTGTTTACATATGGGCAATTCCAGAAAAAGGTCAACCACGAGAAAAATAGAAATTTTGATAATAAAGCTTAAATGCATATACTCCAGAAATGTAAAATCATTTCAATTTTTCTCATTTTTTGACGGAAATATACCACTGTAGAAAAAAATTCTGAGCCTTTTTGCGATTAACATCAAACCTTTTTTTAAGTGTTTTAAAAGTATTTGATGTAATATTTTTTTTTTTTTTTTTTTGTAATTTACAAAATTTCTTACTTATGCATTTAACACATATACAACTGCAGCTACACTACTACAGCCAATCAAAAATAACGTTTATATAAAACGATTATTTTGGCACCAACACTGCTACACGACGACTTTTGCCGCTGTAGCCAACTTAGAATAATAAATATTTTTGTTGGCTACAAAACAAAAGTAATGTTGACAATTTAACAAAATATGTAAAACATATTAGTGCTATGAAATATTTTTTGTTAAACAAAAAAAAAAGAAAACATCGCAAAATTTAATGCTATAATTGCATTAATAATCAAGATGGGCTAGTTACACATATGGTCAAAATAATAAGTACACTACCTTATTATTTATGTTTGTTACTTTTTTTTTTTTTTAATTTTACCGAAATTATTCATGATACTTCTTTTTTATTTTAATATTTATAATATAGCAACGTATTTGAAAATAAAAATAAACCGGTATTTCCCCGATTTTTTTTAAATTCCTGTGTGTTTTGCTCTGAAGTGCTTTGGAGACCTGGTCAAAATAATAAGTACATTTTAAATTTTTAAAATATTTTTTCACCTCAAAAAACGATTCCTCAAAAAATTTTTTTCGCCTCCATAATTTTAATTTAGTTTTTACAATATTTGTATGAAAAACAGTAGAACATATACATATATAAATAATAAGGTGCGTTTCATAACTATAGCACAGTGATTTATGTGTAACTAATTGAGCTAGAATCCTTATTGTATTTGCTGAAGCTTTATATTTTTTATGCAAAAAAAAAACCAACTTGCTTGTGCTCTTTTAAAAACAACAAAAATTCCTAATCACAGATAATACATTAGACATGTCAACAAAATATTTTAAAATTTAATCGATACTTTCGGTAAATTTTATATTGTAACATATATGTTTTTTGACCTTTTTTATTTGATCTCGGAACACTTTCAGACAAAATTTTTTAAAATAAAAGGTGTTGAATATATTTGTTTTAACTCCACACATATTTATATTACATACTTAAGAGACCGATTCCACAAAAATACAAAGCTTTCTAAAAAGCAAGCGTAGCCCAATGTGTTCGTTGAGAGTTAGTGAACGCAAAAGTCCGCAAAAAACTGAACCCATACAAAAAAATAAAAATACATTTTTCAGCTAAGTACATATCGAAACAAACTTTTGGGCCTAGTACAACTTTTAAATAAAAGCAAGGCACATATCCTCATGTCCTTCCTTGTAGTGTGCGAAACTACATTAAAACCCACAAATGTCTAAATATCTACGAAATCAACCATATTATAAAAATTAAAAACTTTAATATGGTATTAGAAATGATATACATTTATATCTATAATTCTTTTAGGAATAAAAGTACATTTAGGATTCTAATTGTGTGGCTCAAAATGTTTTATGGTACTCGTATAAACTTTATCGTCCCCAAAAAAATATTTTCTCAAATTAGATCACAAAAGTTGTCATAAATAAAAACAAGTAAGAGCGGCTAAATTCGGCTATGCCGAATCTTATATACCCTTCACCATGGTTGGAAAAATAGTGAAGTTTATATATGGACATATATGGAATGGACAGATTTATATACGGACATCTTTAAGTGGAAATTTACCATTTAGTTTAGTGATAAAACTTGGACTCTGAAAGATTTATGGTTCCCGAAAATAGGTATTTTTTTAGGTTTTGGTCATAACTACTTTCAGCAAATATGTTCTACTAAAGATTTTCGATCTTTGGATATTTTTTAATTCTAAAAAAAATATTTTTTTACAAATCGTTAAAAGAAATCACTAGAACTGCATGTGTTTTATTTCTACAAAAAAGTTTGATTTAGCTGGCAATCTTGTATTTGGGATTTTATTTCGCTTTTTTATTACAAAATATTTTTAATTTATTTAGCTTAATTTTAAAAATTTGAAGGAAAATAGTTTATAATTTTTTTTTTTTTATAAATTATTATAAGTTATGACCTAAAATAGTTGCACTCAAAGGGAAATTATGTATAAAATTTTCTTAATATACGAGAAAATGGTTTAAAAATCTGTTTATACATTCTTTTAAATCGGAGCAAAAAATAGAAATAAAACCGACGACTCGGCTATGAAAGCTATATGGAATCATCGTTTATAGAGTTAAATGAACAGTTTTCGTTCAATAGGGATTTGTTTGGTTTTTATTTAAATGAGAAATCTTTGTGTGTTTGTTGTTTGTGTATCAAAGGTGAAGAGGTGAAAGAAAAGAAGTTCGGCAAATCGTTAAAAGAAATCACTAGAACTGCATGTGTTTTATTTCTACAATAAAGTTTGATTTAGCTGGCAAACTTGTATTTGGGATTTTATTTCGCTTTTTTATTACAAAATATTTTTAATTTATTTAGCTTAATTTTAAAAATTTGAAAGAAAATAGTTTATAATTTTTTTTTTATAAATTCTTAATATACGAGAAAATGGTTTAAAAATCTGTTTATAAATTCTTTTAAATCGGAGCAAAAAATAGAAATAAAACCGTTTGTATTTAATGTTAAAAAAAAATAAAAAAGTCTTAAGAAAATAAAAAAAAAAATGTACAAAAAAAATTTGAATTGTGTCTTGAGCAAGTTTCGAACTCGCGTTCTTAGAGAAAAAAAGCATTTATGACATAGCGTTTAGACGACTCGGCTATGAAGGCTATATGGAATCATCGTTTATAGAGTTAAATGAACAGTTTTCGTTCAATAGGGATTTGTTTGGTTTTTATTTAAATGATAAATCTTTGTATGTGTTTGTTGTGTGTATAAAAGGTAAAGAGGTGAAAGAAAAGAAATTGATGTGTTTGTAATGGGTTATCTCAGCCATTTATCAACCGATCTGGCTGATTTTTAATAGCAAGCAGAAATGGATCACATTTAACAGAAATATATAACAATCAAGTCCTCATGTCTGTGGTCTTCGGAAAACCCATTTCAACACACAGACGGACACCGTGATACCAGTGATGAAGAAAATAAAGAAAATCTAGTATTGGAAAGAAGACTTCTCATACAAAAATCCAATATCTTTAATCTGCCGGATAACAAGTGAGTAGCCAAATCAAAGTCTGTTACTTTAAAGAATGTTAATCTTCTAATTTTTTTAAAAGGTTTAAAAGTTACTTTCGGCTGAATAAAACAGCCTTCAAAGATGTGCTGGAAACAATAGCACCTAATTTGAAAACCGGAATCAAGTCCACATTTATTTCCTAAACAAAAAAGTTGCCAGCTACATTAAGATTTTTAGCCCAGGGGTCGTACCAGCTCAGTGTTGGAAACTACTTTAACTTAGGGTTCAGCTGTTTCTGAAGCTGTAGAAGATTTGCCACAGCTTCCTCCAGCGGGCTCAATATAAATTGCTTGAATCTTCCGCCACCTGTAGCATTACACTCGGCTTTGTTGGCTACCATTTTCTTTTTAACTTTAAATTTTAAGTCTCGCCAAGCCTATAAATAAATTTTGTTATATTTTTATAATGCACTTTATATGATCATGCTTTCTTTACCTTCTGCCATCCATCTCACATTATTCTCGGTGGGCCAAGTGCATTTAATAAATTTGATATTTCTTCCCATTTTTTCCGTTTTTTTTCAGTCATTACTTTTCCTCAAGTCGTTACTAAAAATTGTGTCGACAAAATCAGAGTCGTTTCAAGACAATATCGTCGTCACATTTTCTTACAGAATACCAAATACTTGTCGACAGTTATCAATTATTTTCGATAACGACAACGGAAATACCAATTTCAAAAAAAAATCCCAAGACGACATTGTCTTGTGTCGATGACGACAACTAGAATAAGGGTGAATACTAATTTTTTGATTGCATACAAGGCACTCTACTCTGCCTCATTAAAAATATTTCAAGAAAATTAAAAAAATCTTAATTCGTGTAGTGTACGTGTAAATTGCCGATTGTGTTCGGTCCCAGAGGGCTATGAGTGCCGATCACTGATTTAGAGGTACCTTCACATTTTCACTCATAACTTTTAATTCGCTGCACATTGGGTTCAAATGGTATCAAAGTGGTGATTAATTGAAATTAAGAAATCAATCAACTAAGTTGTTTACTTTCTTTTCAGTGAGCGGTCAAAGTTATAAATTATTGCAGTTTTTAAAAAAAGTGAAAAAATTGGAAATTTTTACAATTTAAGCAATTATTATTAGTGTTAAATCTATTAAAAGTAAATCTTTTATAATGAAACCTTCAACATGAGGTATTAAAGTATATAGTATTTTTTTTTTATTTATAAAAATTATGGTAAATATTTTGAATAATTTTTTAAAAAAAGGCCCAAAATTGGAATAATTTCCTAATTTAATGGGCCACAAGTTAGTAAGAGTTGGAATTAGTTTTATGGATTTTAGAAAAGTATGGGATATCAGCTTATATTAATTTATTTAGCTTAATTTTAAAAATTTGAAAGAAAATAGTTTATAATTTTTTTTTTATAAATTCTTAATATACGAGAAAATGGTTTAAAAATCTGTTTATAAATTCTTTTAAATCGGAGCAAAAAATAGAAATAAAACCGTTTGTATTTAATGTTAAAAAAAAATAAAAAAGTCTTAAGAAAATAAAAAAAAAAATGTACAAAAAAAATTTGAATTGTGTCTTGAGCAAGATTCGAACTCGCGTTCTTAGAGAAAAAAAGCATTTATGACATAGCGTTTAGACGACTCGGCTATGAAGGCTATATGGAATCATCGTTTATAGAGTTAAATGAACAGTTTTCGTTCAATAGGGATTTGTTTGGTTTTTATTTAAATGATAAATCTTTGTATGTGTTTGTTGTGTGTATAAAAGGTAAAGAGGTGAAAGAAAAGAAATTGATGTGTTTGTAATGGGTTATCTCAGCCATTTATCAACCGATCTGGCTGATTTTTAATAGCAAGCAGAAATGGATCACATTTAACAGAAATATATAACAATCAAGTCCTCATGTCTGTGGTCTTCGGAAAACCCATTTCAACACACAGACGGACACCGTGATACCAGTGATGAAGAAAATAAAGAAAATCTAGTATTGGAAAGAAGACTTCTCATACAAAAATCCAATATCTTTAATCTGCCGGATAACAAGTGAGTAGCCAAATCAAAGTCTGTTACTTTAAAGAATGTTAATCTTCTAATTTTTTTAAAAGGTTTAAAAGTTACTTTCGGCTGAATAAAACAGCCTTCAAAGATGTGCTGGAAACAATAGCACCTAATTTGAAAACCGGAATCAAGTCCACATTTATTTCCTAAACAAAAAAGTTGCCAGCTACATTAAGATTTTTAGCCCAGGGGTCGTACCAGCTCAGTGTTGGAAACTACTTTAACTTAGGGTTCAGCTGTTTCTGAAGCTGTAGAAGATTTGCCACAGCTTCCTCCAGCGGGCTCAATATAAATTGCTTGAATCTTCCGCCACCTGTAGCATTACACTCGGCTTTGTTGGCTACCATTTTCTTTTTAACTTTAAATTTTAAGTCTCGCCAAGCCTATAAATAAATTTTGTTATATTTTTATAATGCACTTTATATGATCATGCTTTCTTTACCTTCTGCCATCCATCTCACATTATTCTCGGTGGGCCAAGTGCATTTAATAAATTTGATATTTCTTCCCATTTTTTCCGTTTTTTTTCAGTCATTACTTTTCCTCAAGTCGTTACTAAAAATTGTGTCGACAAAATCAGAGTCGTTTCAAGACAATATCGTCGTCACATTTTCTTACAGAATACCAAATACTTGTCGACAGTTATCAATTATTTTCGATAACGACAACGGAAATACCAATTTCAAAAAAAAATCCCAAGACGACATTGTCTTGTGTCGATGACGACAACTAGAATAAGGGTGAATACTAATTTTTTGATTGCATACAAGGCACTCTGCCTCATTAAAAATATTTCAAGAAAATTAAAAAAATCTTAATTCGTGTAGTGTACGTGTAAATTGCCGATTGTGTTCGGTCCCAGAGGGCTATGAGTGCCGATCACTGATTTAGAGGTACCTTCACATTTTCACTCATAACTTTTAATTCGCTGCACATTGGGTTCAAATGGTATCAAAGTGGTGATTAATTGAAATTAAGAAATCAATCAACTAAGTTGTTTACTTTCTTTTCAGTGAGCGGTCAAAGTTATAAATTATTGCAGTTTTTAAAAAAAGTGAAAAAATTGGAAATTTTTACAATTTAAGCAATTATTATTAGTGTTAAATCTATTAAAAGTAAATCTTTTATAATGAAACCTTCAACATGAGGTATTAAAGTATATAGTATTTTTTTTTTATTTATAAAAATTATGGTAAATATTTTGAATAATTTTTTAAAAAAAGGCCCAAAATTGGAATAATTTCCTAATTTAATGGGCCACAAGTTAGTAAGAGTTGGAATTAGTTTTATGGATTTTAGAAAAGTATGGGATATCAGCTTATATTAATTTATTTAGCTTAATTTTAAAAATTTGAAAGAAAATAGTTTATAATTTTTTTTTTATAAATTCTTAATATACGAGAAAATGGTTTAAAAATCTGTTTATAAATTCTTTTAAATCGGAGCAAAAAATAGAAATAAAACCGTTTGTATTTAATGTTAAAAAAAAATAAAAAAGTCTTAAGAAAATAAAAAAAAAAATGTACAAAAAAAATTTGAATTGTGTCTTGAGCAAGATTCGAACTCGCGTTCTTAGAGAAAAAAAGCATTTATGACATAGCGTTTAGACGACTCGGCTATGAAGGCTATATGGAATCATCGTTTATAGAGTTAAATGAACAGTTTTCGTTCAATAGGGATTTGTTTGGTTTTTATTTAAATGATAAATCTTTGTATGTGTTTGTTGTGTGTATAAAAGGTAAAGAGGTGAAAGAAAAGAAATTGATGTGTTTGTAATGGGTTATCTCAGCCATTTATCAACCGATCTGGCTGATTTTTAATAGCAAGCAGAAATGGATCACATTTAACAGAAATATATAACAATCAAGTCCTCATGTCTGTGGTCTTCGGAAAACCCATTTCAACACACAGACGGACACCGTGATACCAGTGATGAAGAAAATAAAGAAAATCTAGTATTGGAAAGAAGACTTCTCATACAAAAATCCAATATCTTTAATCTGCCGGATAACAAGTGAGTAGCCAAATCAAAGTCTGTTACTTTAAAGAATGTTAATCTTCTAATTTTTTTAAAAGGTTTAAAAGTTACTTTCGGCTGAATAAAACAGCCTTCAAAGATGTGCTGGAAACAATAGCACCTAATTTGAAAACCGGAATCAAGTCCACATTTATTTCCTAAACAAAAAAGTTGCCAGCTACATTAAGATTTTTAGCCCAGGGGTCGTACCAGCTCAGTGTTGGAAACTACTTTAACTTAGGGTTCAGCTGTTTCTGAAGCTGTAGAAGATTTGCCACAGCTTCCTCCAGCGGGCTCAATATAAATTGCTTGAATCTTCCGCCACCTGTAGCATTACACTCGGCTTTGTTGGCTACCATTTTCTTTTTAACTTTAAATTTTAAGTCTCGCCAAGCCTATAAATAAATTTTGTTATATTTTTATAATGCACTTTATATGATCATGCTTTCTTTACCTTCTGCCATCCATCTCACATTATTCTCGGTGGGCCAAGTGCATTTAATAAATTTGATATTTCTTCCCATTTTTTCCGTTTTTTTTCAGTCATTACTTTTCCTCAAGTCGTTACTAAAAATTGTGTCGACAAAATCAGAGTCGTTTCAAGACAATATCGTCGTCACATTTTCTTACAGAATACCAAATACTTGTCGACAGTTATCAATTATTTTCGATAACGACAACGGAAATACCAATTTCAAAAAAAAATCCCAAGACGACATTGTCTTGTGTCGATGACGACAACTAGAATAAGGGTGAATACTAATTTTTTGATTGCATACAAGGCACTCTGCCTCATTAAAAATATTTCAAGAAAATTAAAAAAATCTTAATTCGTGTAGTGTACGTGTAAATTGCCGATTGTGTTCGGTCCCAGAGGGCTATGAGTGCCGATCACTGATTTAGAGGTACCTTCACATTTTCACTCATAACTTTTAATTCGCTGCACATTGGGTTCAAATGGTATCAAAGTGGTGATTAATTGAAATTAAGAAATCAATCAACTAAGTTGTTTACTTTCTTTTCAGTGAGCGGTCAAAGTTATAAATTATTGCAGTTTTTAAAAAAAGTGAAAAAATTGGAAATTTTTACAATTTAAGCAATTATTATTAGTGTTAAATCTATTAAAAGTAAATCTTTTATAATGAAACCTTCAACATGAGGTATTAAAGTATATAGTATTTTTTTTTTATTTATAAAAATTATGGTAAATATTTTGAATAATTTTTTAAAAAAAGGCCCAAAATTGGAATAATTTCCTAATTTAATGGGCCACAAGTTAGTAAGAGTTGGAATTAGTTTTATGGATTTTAGAAAAGTATGGGATATCAGCTTATATTAAAAAGAAAGTCCAGACAATGCCCGGCCCTTTTTTTATTTTAATTTTTGTGTAAAAACTCTGGTTGTCATTTATTGAACAAGACTTGTAAATGTTTTTTTGTATTTTAATATTGTCATTCTCTTTATTTTTTGGTATTTTATTGTTTTTGTTGATGCATTTTGTTTTTTAGAGATGAGTGCGTTATTGACTTCGGTCACTTAAGCTCACATACAAAAAAATGTATCAGGCACAATTTACAGGAAGTAAACATATTTTTAATACTTTTAGCTAAATTCAAGTGATTAAATTTTAATTTAATCACGATCACAAATGGTTTACTCACGCTCACGAACTTATTTTCACGTACTGAAATTTTCGAAACCAAAAGACATTACCAACAAATACTTTATGTTATATTAATTTTATTTAATAATAATTTAAACAAACAAGTTTTAAAATTAAATTTACACACCTTTATAAATTTATTCTCGTCTCTACGATAACGATTGATATTTGAAAAAATATGTCACGCGCCAATCTCTATTCGGATTTTGTTTTCTTTGTTTTGTAGTTCTTTAATATTATTTGTTGTTTAAAATGTCAATGTGCTTAATGATTTTGCATAAAATTAGGTATTCGGTATTTGGTATTTGGTAAAGGAAATATCGAATAAAACTTTAAAGGAATCAAATCTTTTTTTAGGAAAAAGCCCCAAACCCATCTTTATTTCTCGTCGCGAACTTTACAATTTTATGAAAAATACCGAAGTAAATGAATGGACAAGCAAAATTAGTGTTCTTAGAATTAAAATCATTAAACGTGTAAACCCCTCTAATATACAAGATTTTGACCAAAGATTTAATAACTTCATAATCGACTTCAAGACTCGACATAATAAAAGTCATCATAAACATGAACGCTTTTTGAGCTTAAATAAGGAATGGTTAGATGCTTCTATCTCGTTTGTTCCACCACCACCACAAAAACGAGGTCGTAAAGAAATTTCATATGAAGAATATAATGAGAAAATTATAGCTCATGCTACACAAATGGGTTTAAGAGCTTTCGGAAAAGTTGAGGCGTTAAAATTAGTTTAAGAAATAACAACGTCGACACCAACAAGGGCTACAAAGTATAGAAAAAGCTTTAAGCAGGTTTAATCGCAACAACTGACTGCAGAAGAAGCTCTTAGCGTTTTAAAAGAAGCATAATTATCCCGACGTAGTTATAATGTAATAAGAAGAGCTGCTCCAGAAAAATTTCCTTCATATACTAAAGTTCAACGAGCAAAATAAAGATGCTATTCAAATCGAGAGCACGTACAAATTTGTGAAACTTCAGCACAAGTCAGCCTTCAAGGACTTTCAAATCACACTGCTGAACGACTAGTTGCTCTTCCAAAATGTACTGGTGATTTATCAGAAAAGAAATTAACAACTTTAACATTGTACTCAAAGTGGGGTTTTGATGGAAGCTCCGGACATAGTTCTTCCAATTAGGCTTTCCATGGCTCGGTTGCAAGTGATTCCGCAGTTTTATAACATCCATTGTTCCACTTAAACTATTTAGTGGAAATGAATTTGTGTGGAAAAGTCCTCGTTCTTTCTCCACCAGGTTTTGGAGACCATTAAAAATTGAATATATAAAAGAAACATCAATGGTATCAAAACTAGAAAAAGAAAGAGTAGAAAAAAACATCTAATAGATTCAATAGTTTTGGTTGGAGAAAATTACATAAAAAATCATCACGAGTTACTATTAGTGATGATAGATGGAAGTGTAACGCAATTACTGACACAAATTCCACACAGAAGTGTTATTTATGTGGGGCAACAAGCAAGATGTTCAACTCAGTTGACAGTATGATTGCGAGAGAAGTAACAACAGATTCTTTGGAGTTTGGATTGTCTATACTTCATGGCTGGATTCGAATTTTTTAATGTCTTCACTTATCATATAAAATTCCTATTAAAAAATGGCAAAAAAAGATAAAAAGAAGACAAATTGTTGCTGAGAAAAAATTACGTATCCAAAATGAGTTTCGAGAAAGAACTGATTTGATTGTTGATCAGCCAAAACCCGGCTTTAGTAATTCGAATGACGGAAACACAGCCAGACGTTTTTTTTAGAACGCGGGAATTTCTGCTGAAATTACAAAAGTGGACTTAACACTGATAGAAAAAAACTGCGTAAAATACTAATTGTTGTTTCTTGTGTATGCCTCACACTTTGCATAATTTTTTTTATTCACAGGCCGGAGATTATACAGCAAGCACTTTTACTAATAGGAGAATTATCGGAAGAAGCTCAAGAAGCAAGAAACAAAGATTTTAAAAATTAGGGAGAGCACTTTGCTCGGAAATTCCGGGAAAAGTCCAATGAAGCAAAATGCAAAAGCCGGGAAAAGTCCAATGAAGATATTTTCAATAGTTCTGACCCATTTATATCTAGCATGAGCAAGAAATATGAGCAGAAAAAAATCTAATTTATCAACTTCGGAATTAGAGTTAGTTTTGCCAGATATTTCTAATGAAAATTATGATAAAGATGATGGTAATGAAGATGGTGATAAAGATGCTGATGATAATAACGATGAAGATAGCGATGAAGACGATTATAACAATGATGATGAAGATTACAATAATGATGATAAAGATAATGAAGATTATAATAATTGGGATATTTGTGATGAATTTGAAAATGTAAAATAATACAAATATTTTAATATATTTATTATTAAAAAGATAAAACGAAAACAAAGATTCCCTAAAAAGTTCTAAATTTTTTATTTTTTCAGATTAATTTTTGCATTTACTGAATTTAGTGAAAGCAAAAACTGGATACAAATTTATACTAATAGGAATAAATATTATTAACTTATTTTTTAAATTTATTTTGATTTCAAAGTTAGAGCGAAAACTGTTTATCATGTTTTTCCAGGTTAAATTGTTTCTTCCATTTTTTTTAAATTTGTGTTTTTATGTATATATGTTTATTCATTACTAAAAAGTTATAATATTCTCTTTTGTAACTTTTTTGAAAAAAAATTGTACAATTATAAAATTTTATGAAAAACAAAAATTGGATTTTAATTTAAATTTATACTAATATAAATACATATAATAAATTTATTATTATAATTTTTTAATAGCATATTAAGTATGCTTTCATTCCAAAGTTACAACATAAATTGTGAACTAAGGTCTTTTTTACAAAAAACAATAATGCGCTTAACAACGGGTTAAAATCTTTTTTAAAATTTTTTTTAAAATGCTGTGTTTTTATGTGCTTGTAATAACTCATCAATAAAAAAATATATTTTAAAACTACGGCTTCTATGAATTAATCGCCACTTTGGGTACCATCAAACCCACTGTGCCATGGACCGATTTTGATAATTTTTTTCAAGTGCTCAAAAGGATGTCCATTAATCTAGGTAAAAATGAGCACCCCTGCTTGCGTCTACGAGCCGTCATCGCCATTTCAACAGGCAAACGGACGGACATCGCCAACACGATCGCATAAAGATCACGAATATATATATTTTATGTTACAAACGGAATGACAAACTGACCATACCACACCATATATAGTGGAGAAAAGTAAAAACAATAGTAAAAAAATTAAAAAACCAGACGAAATTAAATTTTACACACAAGCTTAACTTCAAAGATTATCAATTTATACGTAAGGATAGAAAAGATGGAAAAAGAGATGGAGGAACTGCAATATTGATAAAAAAAAATTAACTAAAACATAAACAGCCGTATTTATAACCAAAAATTTCCATAGATTTAACATGCGTGTTATTTATAATGCACTTGTTATCCCCTCTACTAATATAATGTTAACGAACTACCAAGCACTTACCAAATGTTGAAAACAGCTGTTTTGTGTCAAAGTGATTTTGTAAATAAACGTGAAAAAGTATATAAAAAAATTTTTGTGTGCGAAAGAGAGATTTCTTATTTTAAAACTATGGAAAGAAACTCTTGATCATTGCAGATCTTTTAAGAATATATTTTCTTGTTTTCGATAGTTTCATCACGAAGCATTTTACAGATTGGGGTAAAACCCTAAATACAAATTTCAACATCTTTATTTGATGTTGATATTTCAGTTAAAAGGTTTGAAATAATGAAAAAGCACGATGGCATCACAATTTTGATTTACAAACCATTGACAGAACAAAATCATTATGCTTAGCCTAATCCATATGCTAGTAAGCAGATCGTTGTATGCTAACTTTTCGTTATAAATACGGCTGAAACAGTTTACCAACAATAATATAAATGCCTTGCACTTAGAAAGTTTCATATTAAAAATTCCATTATTTTCAAATAAAATATTATTTTTTATTTAGCCATATTTTATCCTTCGGGTAACAATTATACTCATTTCAAGAATGACGTTATCCTTTTTGAGTCCTTACATCTAGAAAATCCTAATCATTTTTACATACTCGCAGGAGATCTAAGCTGCCAACACACTGATTGGGCAATGATTTAAATAATCAAAAAGGTAATTTACTAAGAGAATGGGTAGGGACCAACGAAATAAAATTTAGATGTAATCTATATGCCTCTGTTTCACCATCATACCCACGTTGTGATTCATATTTAGATCTTTGTATTGCTGACTCGCGCTTAACTATCGATAAAGAAAATAATTCTCTCAATTGTCTCAAAACTTATGATTATGATAGTGATCATAACGCTATACAAATTATCATTCTTAACTATGAAGATAATCATCCACTTACTTTGCTTAAAAAATTACGTATAGCACAGTACATATATAAAAAAACTAACTGTCCAAAAAGAAGTCCAAAAGAAACATTACCATCGAGCTTAAGAATAACAAAAACATTCCGAATAATAAATACCTCACAAGCCCAGAGATAGATTTTCATTTACATTGAATAAATGAATGGATTAATCATTTAATGGAAAGTACTATTCCAAAATGCACAAAGCATCATCCAATTAACAAATTTGTTAATCCTACTATTAGAAAATAATAAGCAGAAAAATGTAAAATTTTAAATGCTATTAAAAAACACAATAGATAAGAACTATTCTTAACACCTATAAAATTTAATCTACTTTAAATAAAACTTAAGCTAATTAAAAACCTAAATTAAATTTACTATATCTGTAAATAACTATTTTCAAAAAAAGCTCACAAGTATTTATCAAAAAACTCGGCGAACTATTCATGAGAATAGTTTGCATATTGACGTTGATCATAATTTCTCCAGATTTTTGTAAATGAAAAGTGGGTACGAAACTAACCACTCAACCCTAATATTGTACTGAAAAAAATGCCTGATGATGTTATATCAGAATACTGTACTCTTTTTTCAAAAGTGGTAATACTTCCTAAAAAAGATAAAGATATCACTAATGTCAAAAACGTTCGCGCAATTAGCTAATTGCCCAATATAAGGTCTTCGAAATTTGTATTAACAAAATTATTATAAAACTATGCGAAAAAAAATAAATTATGAAAAACAATTTGGTTTTAAATATAAGCATTCAACAATCCATGCAGTTAACTAAATATAACTGGAATAAAAATAATCCTTATGAACAGGAGCTTGCTTCTGCTTCATGTTTTACAATTGCCGTTCTTACTTGACTTTTTAATGTGAAAACGGATGCTTATTTCCTGATTAACTGTTTGGCTTTATTTTTATCGGGCGCCGCCAGTTCTTTTACCCATTTCTTCACATAATATGTCAGCATCTCTCGATCTTCAATGGACACACTGAAAGGTCCCGGCTTCCCGGCAATTAACTTTTACTTCTGCTGCAGTACATTTAGCTATTTCAGAGTTCGGTCTGACAACTTTTTCGCAACTTGATAGGTTAAGCACTCTTCTGTCTTTGCTGGTTTTGACGAGGGCTTTTGCTGTTATAAGGTCACTTTTTATTTCTGTCGGTTCTACCACCCATAATCTCCCTCCACACGCACCCATACTATAGTTTCCGACCGTGCTGGTAGTTTCTGATGCCCGATAGTAACTAGCTTTCTTACTTGATCCTTTCGGTCATATCCAACATCAAGGTATATTTAAACATTCCGCCAAATCATAACTTTTTGTCCGATATGCCGTGACTAATCATGCAATCCGCACCAATAATTACATCGTCCACAATATCGGCAACAATAAATACGTGATTGACACTTATGTAGGCAATCGTTAGTTTCACATATACTTCACCATAGACAGAGATAGGCTCCCAGTAGCTGTGCGAAGACTTACACCGATTGTGAGAGCTAGGTCGTGCCCCGTAGTGCTTTTTAGGTTAACGGTGATTGCTGTTCGGCCCGGAGGCTTTTCCTTAGTGCTTTGCAATTTCGCTGGAAATGTCCCACTCTACCGTAGTTGTAGCATTTCTCCTAATGCCTGCATAACTGCCTCTGCTAGCTCCGTTGACCTGGTGCTTATATTCTTCGCTTTTTCAGCAGTGACTTCGAGGTTACGAGAACCGAAATGGAATGGCACGAGACACGAAATGGCGTCATTCACGTGAATCACGCGTGAGCGTGATCCAAAAATTTAAATTACTCACGTGATCAAGGGTGAGCGGTAAAAAAATGCGTGTAGTGATTATTCCTTTTATTAGTGTTTTTTACGATTTTTTTTTATTTTTTTCCATTTCTTTACATGCTACATGCAAGACTGTTTTTTCTATATGCATTAAGTAGAGGTTGCGTTTCGGTTTTAACCGTAACCGCGGTTAACCACAACCGTAACAGCATAAAAAATCGTGCGGTTATGGTTAAAATAAAATTATTTAAATTCCAGGTTTTGTAAAGAATTCAATATAAAAACGGAGTAAAATTTTTATGAAAAATAAAATTTTTATACGTTTTTACGCTGAGTTTTAGAGTGAGTTTAATAGTTAACTCGAGTTTCAACTTTTCAGTATGAATTAAGCAATATATCTGTTATAAATTCTGAAATTTTTATAAATTTTAAATTGTAATGTGTTAATTATTTTACATAGTTTTAATTAAATATTAGGTTGTTAAAATTTGGAATATTATAGGCAAACAACCGACGGTTTGAAATTGTTACCCTCGGCACTAGTTCTATGTAATAGTTTGAGGAACAGGTACTGAACTGAACGGTTCTATTTTAAAAAATTTCGTATGCATTGACGTGTTAGTTAATAGCATTTCGAGGAGAAATATTCCAAAAAAAAGTCGAAGCGGTAACTCTCGACGAAGCAATCTTCATTACGAACATAGGAACGAAACAGATTTTGAGTAGTTAGATATTCCATTTATATAAAGTTGTCCTTCCTGCCTTTTGGTGACGTTTATTTTCATAAATGCTGTTTTCTATTTTTTTCGAAGAAATTTTAATACATTTTTTTTTTGTTAAATTAAAATGGAATAAATCTTTAAAGTTTTTAAAATATCTCTATGGAGCTATTTTGAAACTTAGAATCAGGTTTGACAACCGATGCGGAAGTCATGTATAACTTGTTCTAAATCACATGTTCCTAAAACACACCAAAGATGTAGTTATAATGCAAACATGACTCATTTGCATGAGTGGTTCTAGAACTAATAATTTTAGAACGGGTTCATAAACTTTATTAATTTTATAAAAAACAATTAAGTTAAAAAATAATTTATAGTGGGTGCGATTAAACGTTAACCGCGGTTAAGGAAAATTGCAGTTAACTGTAAACTCTGGTATTAAGTATGGTAACACTTCGTTCAAGAGGTTCAAGCGATAAAGTAAATACTGTTATGTTTAATTTTTCGAAATATTTTGAATTTGTGAAGCGTATTTCGTGAGTGTGAGCAAAAGTTTAAATTACTAATGTGATCGTGCATGAGCATGAGTAGGAAAAAAATCCTCGTGCGTGAATGTAATTTTTGATTCGTTACCTTCGCAGTCTCGTACCAGCACGAATGAGACAGTTTCAGCAAAAGACGTTTTTTGTGTTGCACACACCGCTTGTCTTACATCAGAATCACGACTTCCATTCACATTTTGAATTGATCTAAGAATGGATGATTTTCGCTTGGGTACGTCAGCTGCTCCAACATTTCAATTTATATTGCGTCAACATCTTTGGTTTGTATGTAGAATCTATCTACGCCGTTCTAGAAGTCGGAAATTTTTTTGCAACCTAAGAAATTTTCTCATTAGTGGCTCTAGAAGTTTCTTGAAGTTTTTCTTCCACATTAGCCAACAATTTCTCGTTGTCTGTTCTCGAAGTTTCTAGCAGTTTCGTTTCTAACTTAGTTAACAGTTTCTCGTTGTCTGCTCTAAAATCTTCCAACAGCTTATGGTTGTCCGCGTTAGATGTTTCCTGAAGTTTAGCTAACAATTTGCGCTTAACTCTATGTAACCTTTGTTTTTCGGGTACTAACCTCCATTGATTCTTTTTCATAAATCCCAATGTTAATGTTACGCCACTCAAATTCCTCTATCGGCCTCTTTTGCAATTCACTATTATTACCTGTAGTCGGTAGCTTCAACTCACTCAATTCTTTCTTGAGTTGTTCCAATTTCATGACAGCTAATTATATTGCAATCCCACTTCTGACACCAATTGTTACGATATTAGCTTTTAAAGTCGTTGATTTATTTCCCTTAAATAAATCGAGATCTTTTTATAATGCAAATAATAAACACAGTTGAAATTTTCTATAGCAACTCTTTGTTTACACACACTTTAAAACATTTTGTTACAGAAATTCCCATATGTTAGCCCTGAAATATAAAACAATTCAATGGCAACCCTTCACCATAACTAATGCTTTTTATGTCAAACTGTAAAAGAACATTCTCTTTGTTGCCAGTATGCAGCTTCCAGACGGTGCTGCCATATTCTAGATATTTTAACCCGCATATAGAAAACCGCCAGCAAGGTGGCAAAGCAGTTCAGTTGATAAAGTAAAACGCTGAGTGTGAAGAACTAAAGTTTGGCTAACGTTTAGTCTCTTAATTGTTTTTCTGTAGTTTTTAGTGATTGTTATAAATAAATAGAGATATAAATAATTTCAAGCAGTGTTTATCATTTGCAAAATAGAAAGAACTCGATTTATTTAAAAGGTAAATAAATCAACAATTTTATAATGGGTAAAATCGTAACAATTGGTTTCAGAAATGGGATTGCAAAATAATAAGCAGTCATGAAATTGGAGGAGCTTAAAGTGGAACAACTCAAGAAGGAGCTATCGACAGCAAGTAATAAGACAGAATTACAAAAGCGGCTAATAGAGGAATTCGAGCGGCGTTACATAGACATTGCAACTTACGAATTGGACGAAAAAAAAGAAATTGAGGTTTGTACCCGTACAACAGAAGGTAACATGGAGTTAAGCGCAATGTTTGCTGCTATGATGAAAAAAATGGAAAAATATGAGAAACTGCTAGAAACTTCTATAGCAGACAACATGAAAATGTTAGAAACTTCTATAGCAGACAACATGAAAATGTTAGAAACTTCTAGAGCAGACAACGCGAAATTGTTTAAAGCTTCGAGAGCAGACAACGAGAAACTGTTAGCTAAGGTGGATAAGATAAGCTTCAAGAATCTTCTAGAGCTACTAATAAGAAAATTGCTGAGGTTTCAAAAAGAGTGTCCGACTTAGAGACTGGCGTGGAAATACAAGTCAAAGATGTTGAGAGAAAACTGGAAAGTAAAATAAATAATTCTCAATGTCAAGAGGGCCCAGTACGAATTATTCAGGAAAGTTTTGGTAGAGCACAGGCCCCTACTTTTGCTGGAAGCATACCGTTAAATGTTTTTAAGTTCCAGTTCGAGACAGTTGCTCCAGAAATATGTGGAACATCAAAAGAAAAAGCTATAGAGTTGATTCTGACCTTAAAAGGAAACGCTGCAGAAATTCTAGAAAGTGTGCCAATCACCTGCAGAAATAATTATGACGACATAATGGTGGCACTGCAGCGAAAGTATGGTGGCAAACACAAAAAGGAAATTTACCGAATGGAACTTAGAGGTAGAGTTCAGAAAGCAAATTAGTCATTGCAAGATTTTGCAACAGAAATTGAACGATTGGTGCAGCTGTCATATCCGGGCGAAAATCATCCATTATTAGAATTTAAAATTGAAGCGTTTGTGAGTGGAATTCGTGATCCTGATGTAAGGTACGCGGTGTGTGCTACACGAAAATCGTCATTTGTAGAAACTGTCTCATTCGCGCTGGCACAGGAAACTACAAAAATAATTTCTAAGCAACACATATTTGATATACGAAACCTTGAAGTAACTGCTGAAAAAGAGTAAGATATAAGCGCCATGTTTATAGAAGCAGTTAAAGAGGCAGTTATGCAGGCATTAGGAAGAAAACAAGTTAAGGCCGAATGCTATAACTGCGGAAGAGTGGGACATTTTCAGCGGAACCGCCGAGCACCAGGAAAAAGCTTCCGGCCGGTTAATCAATTAGCACAGGCGCCACTGTTAAAACCAAAAAGAGCTAGCACTGCGGGACACGATCCAGCTCATACAAGCGAGGGCCCCACAATCTCCATATCTAGAATACAGCAGGGAAAAAGCTGTCTTACTGCTTGTGGATATATCAACGGCAGAAAGCACATTTGTGCTATAGACACAGGAGCATTACAGTCTGTCATCAGACCCGATTTAGTTAAGGAGGCAATTTGTATAGGGTGAGACTGCGCACAGCTACTGGGGAGACTGGTACTGTCTATGAATACTCTGTACTCTTTTTTCAAAAGTGGTAATACTCTTTTTTCAAAAGTGGTAATACTTCCTAAAAAAGATAAAGATATCACCAATGTCAAAAACGTTCGCGCAATTAGCTAATTGCCCAATATAAGGTCTTCGAAATTTGTATTAACAAAATTATTATAAAACTATGCGAAAAAAAATAAATTATGAAAAACAATTTGGTTTTAAATATAAGCATTCAACAATCCATGCAGTTAACTAAATATAACTGGAATAAAAATAATCCTTATGAACAGGAGCTTGCTTCTGCTTCATGTTTTACAATTGCCGTTCTTACTTGACTTTTTAATGTGAAAACGGATGCTTATTTCCTGATTAACTGTTTGGCTTTATTTTTATCGGGTGCCGCCAGTTCTTTTACCCATTTCTTCACATAATATGTCAGCATCTCTCGATCTTCAATGGACACACTGAAAGGTCCCGGCTTCCCGGCAATTAACTTTTACTTCTGCTGCAGTACATTTAGCTATTTCAGAGTTCGGTCTGACAACTTTTTCGCAACTTGATAGGTTAAGCACTCTTCTGTCTTTGCTGGTTTTGACGAGGGCTTTTGCTGTTATAAGGTCACTTTTTATTTCTGTCGGTTCTACCACCCATAATCTCCCTCCACACGCACCCATACTATAGTTTCCGACCGTGCTGGTAGTTTCTGATGCCCGATAGTAACTAGCTTTCTTACTTGATCCTTTCGGTCATATCCAACATCAAGGTATATTTAAACATTCCGCCAAATCATAACTTTTTGTCCGATATGCCGTGACTAAT
Organism: Eustalomyia histrio; assembly: GCA_949748255.1. Taxonomy (NCBI): domain Eukaryota; kingdom Metazoa; phylum Arthropoda; class Insecta; order Diptera; family Anthomyiidae; genus Eustalomyia; species Eustalomyia histrio. The sequence continues at coordinate 172,232,445 of OX456523.1, read as the reverse complement.
CATGCAATCCGCACCAATAATTACATCGTCCACAATATCGGCAACAATAAATACGTGATTGACACTTATGTAGGCAATCGTTAGTTTCACATATACTTCACCATAGACAGAGATAGGCTCCCAGTAGCTGTGCGAAGACTTACACCGATTGTGAGAGCTAGGTCGTGCCCCGTAGTGCTTTTTAGGTTAACGGTGATTGCTGTTCGGCCCGGAGGCTTTTCCTTAGTGCTTTGCAATTTCGCTGGAAATGTCCCACTCTACCGTAGTTGTAGCATTTCTCCTAATGCCTGCATAACTGCCTCTGCTAGCTCCGTTGACCTGGTGCTTATATTCTTCGCTTTTTCAGCAGTGACTTCGAGGTTACGAGAACCGAAATGGAATGGCACGAGACACGAAATGGCGTCATTCACGTGAATCACGCGTGAGCGTGATCCAAAAATTTAAATTACTCACGTGATCAAGCGTGAGCGGTAAAAAAATGCGTGTAGTGATTATTCCTTTTATTAGTGTTTTTTACGATTTTTTTTTATTTTTTTCCATTTCTTTACATGCTACATGCAAGACTGTTTTTTCTATATGCATTAAGTAGAGGTTGCGTTTCGGTTTTAACCGTAACCGCGGTTAACCACAACCGTAACAGCATAAAAAATCGTGCGGTTATGGTTAAAATAAAATTATTTAAATTCCAGGTTTTGTAAAGAATTCAATATAAAAACGGAGTAAAATTTTTATGAAAAATAAAATTTGTATACGTTTTTACGCTGAGTTTTAGAGTGAGTTTAATAGTTAACTCGAGTTTCAACTTTTCAGTATGAATTAAGCAATATATCTGTTATAAATTCTGAAATTTTTATAAATTTTAAATTGTAATGTGTTAATTATTTTACATAGTTTTAATTAAATATTAGGTTGTTAAAATTTGGAATATTATAGGCAAACAACCGACGGTTTGAAATTGTTACCCTCGGCACTAGTTCTATGTAATAGTTTGAGGAACAGGTACTGAACTGAACGGTTCTATTTTAAAAAATTTCGTATGCATTGACGTGTTAGTTAATAGCATTTCGAGGAGAAATATTCCAAAAAAAAGTCGAAGCGGTAACTCTCGACGAAGCAATCTTCATTACGAACATAGGAACGAAACAGATTTTGAGTAGTTAGATATTCCATTTATATAAAGTTGTCCTTCCTGCCTTTTGGTGACGTTTATTTTCATAAATGCTGTTTTCTATTTTTTTCGAAGAAATTTTAATACATTTTTTTTTGTTAAATTAAAATGGAATAAATCTTTAAAGTTTTTAAAATATCTCTATGGAGCTATTTTGAAACTTAGAATCAGGTTTGACAACCGATGCGGAAGTCATGTATAACTTGTTCTAAATCACATGTTCCTAAAACACACCAAAGATGTAGTTATAATGCAAACATGACTCATTTGCATGAGTGGTTCTAGAACTAATAATTTTAGAACGGGTTCATAAACTTTATTAATTTTATAAAAAACAATTAAGTTAAAAAATAATTTATAGTGGGTGCGATTAAACGTTAACCGCGGTTAAGGAAAATTGCAGTTAACTGTAAACTCTGGTATTAAGTATGGTAACACTTCGTTCAAGAGGTTCAAGCGATAAAGTAAATACTGTTATGTTTAATTTTTCGAAATATTTTGAATTTGTGAAGCGTATTTCGTGAGTGTGAGCAAAAGTTTAAATTACTAATGTGATCGTGCATGAGCATGAGTAGGAAAAAAATCCTCGTGCGTGAATGTAATTTTTGATTCGTTACCTTCGCAGTCTCGTACCAGCACGAATGAGACAGTTTCAGCAAAAGACGTTTTTTGTGTTGCACACACCGCTTGTCTTACATCAGAATCACGACTTCCATTCACATTTTGAATTGATCTAAGAATGGATGATTTTCGCTTGGGTACGTCAGCTGCTCCAACATTTCAATTTATATTGCGTCAACATCTTTGGTTTGTATGTAGAATCTATCTACGCCGTTCTAGAAGTCGGAAATTTTTTTGCAACCTAAGAAATTTTCTCATTAGTGGCTCTAGAAGTTTCTTGAAGTTTTTCTTCCACCTTAGCCAACAATTTCTCGTTGTCTGTTCTCGAAGTTTCTAGCAGTTTCGTTTCTAACTTAGTTAACAGTTTCTCGTTGTCTGCTCTAAAATCTTCCAACAGCTTATGGTTGTCCGCGTTAGATGTTTCCTGAAGTTTAGCTAACAATTTGCGCTTAACTCTATGTAACCTTTGTTTTTCGGGTACTAACCTCCATTGATTCTTTTTCATAAATCCCAATGTTAATGTTACGCCACTCAAATTCCTCTATCGGCCTCTTTTGCAATTCACTATTATTACCTGTAGTCGGTAGCTTCAACTCACTCAATTCTTTCTTGAGTTGTTCCAATTTCATGACAGCTAATTATATTGCAATCCCACTTCTGACACCAATTGTTACGATATTAGCTTTTAAAGTCGTTGATTTATTTCCCTTAAATAAATCGAGATCTTTTTATAATGCAAATAATAAACACAGTTGAAATTTTCTATAGCAACTCTTTGTTTACACACACTTTAAAACATTTTGTTACAGAAATTCCCATATGTTAGCCCTGAAATATAAAACAATTCAATGGCAACCCTTCACCATAACTAATGCTTTTTATGTCAAACTGTAAAAGAACATTCTCTTTGTTACCAGTATGCAGCTTCCAGACGGTGCTGCCATATTCTAGATATTTTAACCCGCATATAGAAAACCGCCAGCAAGGTGGCAAAGCAGTTCAGTTGATAAAGTAAAACGCTGAGTGTGAAGAACTAAAGTTTGGCTAACGTTTAGTCTCTTAATTGTTTTTCTGTAGTTTTTAGTGATTGTTATAAATAAATAGAGCTATAAATAATTTCAAGCAGTGTTTATCATTTGCAAAATAGAAAGAACTCGATTTATTTAAAAGGTAAATAAATCAACAATTTTATAATGGGTAAAATCGTAACAATTGGTTTCAGAAATGGGATTGCAAAATAATAAGCAGTCATGAAATTGGAGGAGCTTAAAGTGGAACAACTCAAGAAGGAGCTATCGACAGCAAGTAATAAGACAGAATTACAAAAGCGGCTAATAGAGGAATTCGAGCGGCGTTACATAGACATTGCAACTTACGAATTGGACGAAAAAAAAGAAATTGAGGTTTGTACCCGTACAACAGAAGGTAACATGGAGTTAAGCGCAATGTTTGCTGCTATGATGAAAAAAATGGAAAAATATGAGAAACTGCTAGAAACTTCTATAGCAGACAACATGAAAATGTTAGAAACTTCTATAGCAGACAACATGAAAATGTTAGAAACTTCTAGAGCAGACAACGCGAAATTGTTTAAAGCTTCGAGAGCAGACAACGAGAAACTGTTAGCTAAGGTGGATAAGATAAGCTTCAAGAATCTTCTAGAGCTACTAATAAGAAAATTGCTGAGGTTTCAAAAAGAGTGTCCGACTTAGAGACTGGCGTGGAAATACAAGTCAAAGATGTTGAGAGAAAACTGGAAAGTAAAATAAATAATTCTCAATGTCAAGAGGGCCCAGTACGAATTATTCAGGAAAGTTTTGGTAGAGCACAGGCCCCTACTTTTGCTGGCAGCATACCGTTAAATGTTTTTAAGTTCCAGTTCGAGACAGTTGCTCCAGAAATATGTGGAACATCAAAAGAAAAAGCTATAGAGTTGATTCTGGCCTTAAAAGGAAACGCTGCAGAAATTCTAGAAAGTGTGCCAATCACCTGCAGAAATAATTATGACGACATAATGGTGGCACTGCAGCGAAAGTATGGTGGCGAACACAAAAAGGAAATTTACCGAATGGAACTTAGAGGTAGAGTTCAGAAAGCAAATTAGTCATTGCAAGATTTTGCAACAGAAATTGAACGATTGGTGCAGCTGTCATATCCGGGCGAAAATCATCCATTATTAGAATTCAAAATTGAAGCGTTTGTGAGTGGAATTCGTGATCCTGATGTAAGGTACGCGGTGTGTGCTACACGAAAATCGTCATTTGTAGAAACTGTCTCATTCGCGCTGGCACAGGAAACTACAAAAATAATTTCTAAGCAACACATATTTGATATACGAAACCTTGAAGTAACTGCTGAAAAAGAGTAAGATATAAGCGCCATGTTTATAGAAGCAGTTAAAGAGGCAGTTATGCAGGCATTAGGAAGAAAACAAGTTAAGGCCGAATGCTATAACTGCGGAAGAGTGGGACATTTTCAGCGGAACCGCCGAGCACCAGGAAAAAGCTTCCGGCCGGTTAATCAATTATCACAGGAGCCACTGTTAAAACCAAAAAGAGCTAGCACTGCGGGACACGATCCAGCTCATACAAGCGAGGGCCCCACAATCTCCATATCTAGAATACAGCAGGGAAAAAGCTGTCTTACTGCTCGTGGATATATCAACGGCAGAAAGCACATTTGTGCTATAGACACAGGAGCATCACAGTCTGTCATCAGACCCGATTTAGTTAAGGAGGCAATTGAACCATTGTATAGGGTGAGACTGCGCACAGCTACTGTGGAGACTGGTACTGTCTATGGCAAAGTGAATGTAAAACTAACGATTTCCAACGTAAGCGTCAATCATGTATTTATTGTTGCCGATATTGTGGACGAAGTAATCATTGGTGCAGATTTCATGATTAGTCACGGCATTAATCTGCATATGGGGCAAAAAGTTATGATTTGGCGGAATGTTGAAATACCCCTTGTTAGATATGAGCGCAAGGCTCAAGTAAGAAAACCGGTTATCATTGAGTACAGCAAGGGTAGGAATATTGGCAAGCACAGTTCAATGGCTGGAGGAAAAAACCGTATCGTGGACATTCGACAAACGCATATCGAGCCGAGTGAAGCCTGGTCAGCGGCGCAACGGAGTGACCCCATGTTAGCGAAGATTATATCAGCCAAAGAAGAATAGCCTACAGGTGTTAAATAGTTGGTTATACCGCACATGGGAAAGTGCCGACGGCAAAAATTTGGCCAATGTAATTGGGGTGCCGGCATCTAGAGTAAACGAGGTATTGAGGGAGTTCCATGACGGTCCCAGTGGTGGTCATCTTGGTGTCACAAAAACCATAGAAGAGAAGTTAAAACAACGGTTTTACTGGGTCGGCTGTCAACAAGCTGTAGGCGATTGGATAGCAAATTGCGCGAAATGCATCGCAGCCAAACGACCAGTAAGAAGTCGTGCACAACTTCGGGAGTACAAATCGAACGCTCACGACTCCACCTCCTGGACACCGGCAAGAACAATCTTTGGAACGGAACTCAAATTGCCTTGAAATTTAGAACTTGGTGTTAAGCCCGCCACAACAGACAGTGAAAACGACAACTCTTCCCGGGAACAAGAACACCTGAACAAACGTCAGGAGTTCGTCCACAATCGAATTAAAATGGTCAGCGATAAGATGAAGGCGAGGTACGATCGAGCATCGAATTCTGAAGGATTTAATGAGGGCAAGCTGGTTCTGCTGTTTAACCCGCAACGAAAGAAAGGATTATCTCCCAAACTACAAACGCATTGGGAAGGACCCTACATGGTGATTAAAAGGTTAAATGATGTGTCTATAGAATACAGAAATATCAGAGCCCAAGAAGATGAAGGTTGTGCATCAGCTAGATTATGAGAATGGGAAAACTATGTCTGTTCGGGACGAACAGATTTAAGTAGGTAGAAACACAATTCCCCATATGTTAGCCCTGAAATATAAAACAATTAAATGGGAACCCTTCACCATAACTAATGCTTCTTATGTCAAACTGTAAAAGAACATTCTGAAAGTTGCCAGTATGCAGCTTCCAGACGGTGCTGCCATATTCTAGGTATTTTAACCCGCAAATATAAAACCGCCAGCAAGGTGGCAAAGCAGTTCAGTTGATAAAGTAAAACGCTGAGTGTGAAGAACTAAAGTGTGGCTGACGTTTAGTCTCTAATTGTTTTTTAGTGATTGTTATAAATAAATAGAGCTATAAATAATTTCAAGCAGTGTTTATTATTTGCAATATAGAAAGAACTCGATTTATTTAAAAGGTAAATAAATCAACGATTTTATAAAGGGTAAAATCGTAACAATATACACAAGAGATATTATTGAAGTTCTATTAAGTTGCACTTTAGGAGATTACACAATATATTCAATTAATCACCAATGTTGCTTCTTCAGCGTTTTATTATTATTGATATGTGCGGAGAGAATAACTGGAATGTGGATACTAGAGTATCTCGTAGATATCCCGCCTAGTTTTCGAGATACCGGTCATTTTAAAAAACTACCATTTTACAAAATGGTAAATATCTAGAAAACTAAACGAGATTTGCAAGTAAATTTTAATGTTTTTTTATTTTGTTTTAATTCGCAAATTAAATCAATATTTTTTTAATTCGCAAATTAAAAAAAATAAATTATTTTTAAAATAATTTGATTCAATTGAATCAAAAAAGATTCAAATGAAATTAATTAATCAACTATGATTTTAAATGTTATTTAAAAAATATTAAATCAACTCGGTGATTTACAAAAAGAATTTTTTTCGCGAATTAATTCAATAGAGATTTATATTTTTCAAGATCTGAGATGTACAAACATGGACATACAAATAGGACACCTCATAGTGACTTTTTATTTAAGCGTTTATTTCTTAAAGCAAAAAGAATTCAGAAAATATGTTTGACATTATGTTAAATAGAATGTAAAACTTGCTATCTGCAGTTTTTTCGAAAATGAGTTTTTGATGGAAACTTGTTTTCCGATTAAGTTGTCATATCAAATTTGAACTGAAATTTTTTTTCTTTAACATTTTTTTTTCTTAAATTTGTGATTTTGCTATCTACCATACGTATTGTTACGAATTTACCCTTTATAAAATCGTTGATTTATTTACCTTTTAAATAAATCGAGTTCTTTCTATATTGCAAATAATAAACACTGTTTGAAATTATTTATTTATAACAGTCACTAAAAATTACAGAAAAACATTTTAATAGCACACTTTATTTACACGATGCAGATAGACTAAACGTTAGCCACACTTTAGTTCTTCACACTTTGCGTTTTACTTATAAGCTGAACTACTGCGTCACTGAGAACCAGTATTTATATGAGTAATCAGGTATTCTAGTTATTTACAGTTTATTACGACACTAGAATCTTCCAGTTGTCAAAATTTGTGTAAAGAAATTTCTGGTGATAGAAATTTCTTGTAACACTGCCGCCCACTTAAGCCTGTTCGTCCCGAACAGACATAGATATTCCTTTTCCATAGTTGGCTAGTCGTTCTAGATGGACAACCTTCATTTTGGATCTAGGGCTCTGATCTTTCTGTATTCTGTATACCACATCATTCAATCTTTTAATAACTCTATAGGGTCCGTCCCAATGCGTTTGTAGTTTGGGAGATAATCCTTTCTTTCGTTGCGGGTTAAACAGCAGAACCAACTCGCCCTCATTAAATCCTTCAGAATTTGCTGCTCGATCGTACCTCGCCTTCATCTTATCGCTGACTATTTTAATTCGATTGCGCACAAACTCATGAAGCTCGTTAAGGTCTTCTTGTTCCCGGGAAGCGTTGTCGTTGTCTTTATCCATAGCGGCGGGCTTAACACCAAATTCCAAATCGCCAGGCAATTTAAGTTCCGTCCCGAAAATAATTTTTGCAGGTGTCCGGGAGGTGGAATCGTGAACAGCCGATCTATATGCCAGCAAAAATATGGGGATGTGTTCGTCCCAGTCCTTCTGATGAGTACTGACCACTTTTCTTAAGTATTCCTCTAAAGTGCGATTGAATCTTTCGACCATACCATCAGATTGTGGATGCAGCGGGGTGGTTCTTGTCTTTCTTATACCATACAACTCACACATTTCCTTAAAGATAGCAGATTCAAAATTCCTTCCCTGGTCAGAGTGTAATTCTAATGGAACACCGTAGCGGCACACCCAGTTGTTCACAAATGCGCTTATTACCGTTCTGGCTTCCTGGTTCTGTATAGCGTATACCTCAGGCCATTTACTGAAATAGTCGATCACCACCAGAACATAGCGGTTTCCGGAATCACTGACGGGGAAAGGGCCTGCTACATCCATTGCTATCCGCTCAAATGGGGCACCCGAGTTGTATTGTTGAAGTTGCCCACGACTTCTCCTAACTGGTCCTTTAGCTGCGATGCATTGCGCGCAATTTGCTATCCAGTCGCTTACAGCTTGCTGGCAGCCGACCCAGTAGAATCGTTGTTTTTACTTCTCTAGGGTTTTAGTGACACCGAGATGTCCTCCACTGGAACCGTCATGGAACTCTTTTAATACTTCCTCTATTTTGCTTGACGGCACCACAATTAGCTTTGTCTTAGTTTTGCCGTCCGCACTTTCCCATATACGGTATAAGCAGTGATTAATTACCCGTAGACTGTTCCACTGGGCCCAATACGCTTTCATTAGCGGACTTTCAGCTGATATTTGCTCACGGGTAGGCCTTCTGTCCTCTGCTTTGGCTGACATAATTTTCGTTAACATGGGGTCACTCCGTTGCGCCGCTGACCAGGCTTCACTCGGCTCGATATGCGTTTGTCGAATATCCACGATACGGTCTTTTCCTTCAGCCTTTGAACTGTGCTTGCCATGTTTCCTACCCTTGCTGTGCTCAATGGTAACCGGTTTTCTTACTTGAGCCTTGTGCTCATATCCAACATCAATGGGTATTTCAACATTCCGCCAAATCATAACTTTTTGCCCCATATGCAGATTAATGCCGTGACTAATCATGAAATCTGCACCAATGATTACTTCGTCCACAATATCGGCAACAATAAATACATGATTGACGCTTATGTTGGAAATCGTTAGTTTTACATTCACTTTGCCATAGACAGTACCAGTTTCCCCAGTAGCTGTGCGCAGTCTCACCCCAAACAATGGTTCAATTGCCTCCTTAAGTAAATCGGGTCTGATGACAGACTGTGATGCTCCTGTGTCTATAGTGCAAATGTGCTTTCTGCCGTTGATATATCCGCAAGCAGTAAGACTGCTTTTTCCCTGCTGTATTCCAGATATGGAGATTGTGGGGCCCTCGCATGTATGAGCTGGATCGTGTTCCGCAGTGCTAGCTGTTTTTGGTTTTAACGACGACTCCAGTGCTATTTGATTAACCGGCCGGAAGCTTTTTATTGGTGCTCGGCAGTTCCGCTGAAAATGTCCCACTCTTCCGCAGTTATAGCATTCGGCTTTAACTTGCTTTCTCCATAATGCCTGCATAACTGCCTCTTTTAGATCTGTGAGCATCTCTTTAAACCCATCAGCTAACATAGTGCTCATATCTTTTTCTTCAATTACTCCGAGGCTACGCACATTAAATATTTGCGGCTTAGCAATTATTTTCGCAGTCTCCTGTGACAGTGCAAATGAAACAGTTTCCGCAAAAGATGATTTTCGTGAAGCACACACCGCGTACCTTACATCAGGATCATGAATTCCCTTTACAAATGCTTCAATTTTGAATTCATCTAATAATGGATGATTTTCGCCCGGATACGACAGCTGCACCAACCGCTCAATTTCTGTTGCAAAATCCTGCAATGACTCATTTGCTTTCTGCAGTCTACCTCTTAGTTCCATTCTGTATATTTCTTTTTTGTGTTCGCCACCATACTTTCGTTGCAGTGCCACCATTATGTCGTCATAATTATTTCTGCAGGTGATTGGCACACTTTCTAGAATTTCCGCAGCGTTTCCTTTTAAGGCCAGAATCAACTCTATAGCTTTTTCTTCAATATTCCACATATTTCTGGCAGCAACTGTCTCGAACTGGAACTTAAAAACATTAAATGGTACGCTGCCGTCAAAAGTAGGGGCCTTTGCTCTACCAGAACTTTCCTGAATAATTCGTACTGGGCCCTCTTGACATTGAGAATTATTTATTTTACTTTCCAGATCTTGCAGTTTTTTCTCAACGTCATTCTTCAAGTCAGAAACTCGTTTTTCAACCACAGAAATGTTTTCATTAGTAGCTTTAGAAGTTTCCTGAAGCTTTTCTTCCACCTTAACTAACAATTTCTCGTTGTCTGCTCTCGATGTTTCTAGCAGTTCCGTTTTCATCTTAGCCAACAGTTTCTCGTTGTCTGCTCTCGAAGTTTCCTGAAGTTTTGCTAACAATTTTTCGTTGTCTGCTCTAGAAGTTTCTAACATTTTCATGTTGTCTGCTCTAGACGTTTCGAACAGTTTCTCATTTTCTGCTCTGGAAGCTTCTAACATTTTCATGTTGTCTGCTCTAGACGTTTCGAACAGTTTCTCATTTTCTGCTCTGGAAGCTTCTAACATTTTCATGTTGTCTGCTCTAGAAGCTTCTAACATTTTTATGTTGTCTGCTCTAGAAGCTTCTAGCTTTTCCATCATAGCAGCCAACATTGCGTTTAACTCTATATTACCTTCAGTTTTACGAGTACTAACCTCCATTGCTTCTTTATCATCAAATTCGTAAGTTGCAATGTCAATGTTACGCCGCTCAAATTCCTCTATGAGCCTCTTTTGCAATTCGACCTTATTTCCTGCTGTGGGTAGCGCCAATTGGCTCAATTACTTCTTGAGCTGTTCCACCTTAAGCTCCTCCAATTTCATGACTGCTTATTATTTTGCAATCCCACTTCTGACACCAATTGTTACGATTTTACCCTTTATAAAATCATTGATTTATTTACCTTTTAAATAAATCGAGTTCTTTCTATATTGCAAATAATAAACACTGTTTGAAATTATTTATTTATAACAGTCACTAAAAATTACAGAAAAACACTTAATAGCACACTTTATTTACACGATGCAGATAGACTAAACGTTAGCCACACTTTAGTTCTTCACACTTTGCGTTTTACTTATAAGCTGAACTACTGCGTCACTGAGAACCAGTATTTATATGAGTAATCAGGTATTCTAGTTATTTCCAGTTTATTACGACACTAGAATCTTCCAGTTGTCAAAATTTGTGTAAAGAAATTTCTGGTGATAGAAATTTCTTGTAACAGTATTTTTGTGAATAAAAAGTTGCTATCTGCATAACAAAATTGGTATTTATTATTATAAAACCAAAAAGTGTTGCTTATGAATAATTAAAAATAATAAAGATATAAACAATATGAACCATTCAAAACATGATCAACCCAAATCCGGGGATTGTAAGTCACTGCCAAAAACTAGATGATGCAACTAGAAAGAAAATTTTCAAAATGTTTTGGAGCATGTCTTGGGAAGGTAAGGAAATATTTATAAAGGTTCACGTATCACAGATTCCTAAAAAAACAACCACAGTGGAAAATTCTATAAACATAACAGCTATATATATAAACTTCCTTACAACCACGGACTGCTTCAAATATGTAGATCAATGTTTACTTCAACTCTATCTGTAAATAGAGGTATGGTAAGCAATTGCTTGGTCAATAAAAACCCAATTTCTTCCTCTCCTGTCAAAACTAAGCGGCCCAGAGTTGACTCTAAAAAGGCTGGTTGTAAAACATACTTAAGGCAATATTTCGAAAAACTGGATAAAATGGAAAGTCATTATTGTCGCAAAGACAATAGTAAGATATAGATCGCAACAACATTCAAAACTAAAGCCGATATTTTTATTATAAATCGAAATGTTTAGAAAATCAAGTTCGCTCGGTGCCAATTTTTAGTTTTCCAATTTTTTTTGCGGAACAAAAAGTTTTTTTTATTAGTGAAATTTAGTAGTAATTATAATACTTTACAATAAATTCATTTAGATTATTATGCATTATTATATTAAAAGCCCTGATAAAAATTATTTTTAATGAAATTTACAATTTGTCTTTTAAATGCATTAAGATTTCTTTCAAATTTTATATTGCGTTTTATGTGCGTTGCATTGCTGTTGTTATTGCTTTTGGAAGTCTAAAGTTGTCAGCATTTCTTAGTGAATATGGTTGTACTTCTCTGACATAATTCAATTGTTCGATTAAATAATCAGATGCATTTCCCGTTTTAATTTTTTGTATAAAAAGCAGAGTATTCATTTCCAATCTTTGTGTGATGCTAAGCAATATCAGAGTATCAAGCATACCTTTAATTGATGCATATCTATTTGACTTTAAAATTGACCGCATAGCCTTATTCTGAAGCTTTTGTAGTCCTTCTATTTGTGATACTGTGCAACATGTATATAATATCGTAGAACCATATTCAAAATGTGGTTTTATCATGGTGTTATAAATGTTACTTGCTGTTATTACTAATATTTTTTACGTATTCGTTTGAAAAACCCGATTTTTTTACCGATTTTTTGCACATATATTCAATGTGTTCTTTGAATTTTAATTGTTTATCTATTATAAATCCTACATATTGTTACGTTTTTTGTTTTAAATATTGATTCATTGTTCATATTTATTTTCATTTGTTTTGTTGTACTTTCATTAATTTTTAGTTTATTTATATCTAACCATTTATTCACGTTGTTTATGTCCTGCATTATGTTATCCTGGCATTGATCATCTGTGTATCCTGTATATATCAGGGTGTCATCAGCATATAAAACTATTTCGCTTTTTCTTAAAACGTTTGGCAAATCATTTATATATATAATAAACAATAGAGCCCACAAAATTGAACCTTGGGGTACTCCATATTCATTGTCTATATAATCAGATTTTATATTGTTAACTTTGACCATCTGTTTTCGGTCTTCTAGGTATGATTTAAAAAATTTCAACTCATATTAAAATACCTCTATCAATAGTCTCAAAGCTCTTTTGAAATCCAAAAAGACCGCCACAATTTTTTTTATTTTTGTCTATATTTTTCCACTTATTTATCACGTAATTTACAGTTGTTTCACATGAGAACCTTTTTCTGAAACCTGATTGGTATTTGGAGAGTGCATTAGCATCGAAAAGTTAGCATCGATTTTTTTTAAAGTTGGCAACGCGAAACATTCTATACTGCCGTATCTGCTCCCACAACGATTGCAAACTATGTCGCTATGTCATGGGAATGGCTTTATTGTAGTGATTTATTTAAAAAGAACATTAGTAATGTAAATTAATTAAAAAATAAAGAAATTTTAAAAAAATATAAACTTTATAAGTCTTTTATTATCAACAAATATCACTGGAAGATTCCAGTCACCCTTTTACGGGTGAAACTAGGAAGAGTGGCAAGGAGAAGTACACATCAAACGAAAGGTATGGACTAGAGGAATCAGAAAAACTACCGTGCTAAGAAATCTAGCGTACAGTTTTGGAGAAATGCTGAAAGGAATCAGAAAAACTACCGTGCTAAGAAATCTACGGTCCAGTTTTGGAGAAACGCTGGAAGATGAAATTTATGGTCCGAGTGGGTTAAAAGATGCACTTTTCAGAGTGGCAAGGAGAAGTACACATTAAATGTGTACAATCAAAAGGTATTGACTATTGGTCTGTCTCGTTACTTCATGTGCTGAATCATTTCCTTCTACCAAAGGTTCTATACAAAACGCGATACATTTCAAAAACTTGGATATTGCTGCTTTCTCAGAAATATACTAAAATATGGAGAAACCATAATTAAAAGTATTTATGATGTATGGGCGGTAACTTAAACTAAACTATATATATCTAGCCACTGGTACTTATCCATTGCTTGGAATTACGGGCATTAGTAATGAATTTCATGATTCGGCGGAAGATAGGTCCCACTACCGAAGTGTGTGGGACCTATCTATTAATTATTTATTCAGAAAATTTATCATGAGAACCTTTGGTAGAAGGAAATGATTAAGCATACAAGACGATATGGGATTCCGAAAGCATTAAAAACTTTTGAGAATTCACAAATAAATAATAAATGTACCTCTACAGCAAGTCTAAAAAAGGTACACTTATTTATTTATTGTTAACCAGAGTTGTATCGATGGTGAACAAACTAGTTCAATTAAACCATTTACTAGAGGTGGCAATAATGATGTTTACGGCCATTCAGTGGATGATAATAATTTGTCTATGTCCCACAGGTATTCAACAGTAGCTATTTGATCGCGCCAGAGGACAACCTTCGATGATAGCATTTATGCGTGATAAAGAAATAGCTGAAGAAGAGAATGAACATGGTGAGGACGTAGTCAAAACATTTGAAAAATCACATAAACTACATTTACATTGAGCTCGAAATCTACTTTAAACTGTATTTCGATCAAAGACATTAATGTATTAAAGAAAGAACATTAGTTGAAACTATTTCCCAATAGATGGCGCATCTAAAAAAAAATTCTACCTATTAGGCATAATTTGCTACAATATACAACAGGGTATTATTGATTTCCTATTTCATTCGTAACATAAAAGAATATTTGCCAAAAACTATACAAAAATATATGTTTTATGTGTATATTATACTTTAATTTTCTAAATCAATAGTCATTTAGATGTTTAAGAACACAGTATTGCAATTTATCGTATGTGTATTTATTTTTTTTTTTTTTAGAAAGAAAGAATTAACATAAATATGCAGTTTGCAATACAAAGTTAAAAAGGAAAAATGGCTTCAGAAAAGGAATTTAAGAAAAAAAAATAATTAATGCAAATGGTGGAAAAGTATATACAAATCCAAGAAAGGAAAAGAAAAAAAAATAAGCTAAGATTAATAATTAAGTTAGTGTTAAGTGTAGTGTTTGTGCATGTTATAATAAGTTTAGTGTTAAGTTTTTTTTTTCGCGGTAAAGAAAAAAAGGAAAACAAAAAAAAAAGACAGAGAAACTATGGAAATGGAAAAAAATTAGGAAAGTTCAGATATGCACAAAGAAAAAACTCCAATACTTTAGGGAGCTCCTTCGGGTATAGGGTGTTTAGTGGCATTTAAGCCTTATTTTTTATCTGTTTTTTTTTTTGTATATAATTTTTTTTCTTTAATTTTATTTATATTACTTTTGGTTTCTCCCTTTAGTTAATTTTTTTTTTTTAATTTCACGTATATTTTTATTATTATTTGTTATTTTTCCATTATTATTTATATTTATTTATTTTATTTTCCTTTGTCTGCATGTTTGTTTTTTTTATTTTATACTTTAAGTTATTGTGTCCTGTGTAATTTGTTGTTGGCAGTCATTTCGTCCAGTGTAAGCTACTGTTTGACATGGTGATGCCACCTTGAAGGTTTCAAGAATTCCCATTTTGGAATTTTCAAAAATCCTAAAATTAACTGGACGTAAAAATACTTATTGTCATTATTATTTTTATTTATTTATTATTATAACGAGAATTTTATTTGCTAGTTTTAAGAGTTTATTTAATAAAAATGTTTAGTTATAAGTTAGAAAAAAATATTATTTGGTGGCGTATATTTAAGAGAGTAATTGTGTGAGTATCGTGGTTATTGGGGTCGTGTTAATTGTACTGGACAGACGGACGACCCAGGTAGGGAGGGCCAGTGGGGGGCCAACATCCTCTCCCCCTTTTTGCGACCTGTTTTGTTTTTGTTTCGAGATTGTTTTTTTTTGTGAATTTTAATTGTTCGGATCGATGGGTTAGGGTTTTGGCGGGATGGACCGACCTTTGACTGTGGTTTTGTTCTGTCCGCGTGTTAGCCGGTATTTGCCACCCTAGCGCCGTTTCGGTTCATAACAATATGAAAACTATACGAATTTACCGAAAAAATACCATTTTGATCTATGAAAATTTGTTTTTAACATAAAAATGTGAAACAAATGCTTTTATCACGTCGAACATTTCAAAAATTGACTTTAGTATTATTTAATAAGTCTGCTAGTGACAGTTTAATGTACTAGAATTTGAAATATGTTTTAAAGGTCATATTTGTGGTTCCTAAGATAATTAAAAGCCAAATCCAAGGCCATGCCGACCTAAGCATGGCGCAGGGTATTGTTTTTTATTTACTTGAGCGCCATCTGCTTCTAAGTATAGACACTAAAGCAATTATGCATGTTGCTCTATCTTTATATATACATTTCTTTGATTTCGATCATATGGTCCTGTATACTATTATGCACGACCAAGATTTCGAGCCTTATGTAAATACAGTAGTTGAGATTCGGATAATTTTCAAATGCCCATATTAAATGATATGGAACAATCTCAATTAACTTCGTGTATAGATGAAATACGTAGCGTGGTGGCCAACACAGTTTCCGAAAAACTTATTGTCGAAACTTCCATTAAATTCGGTTATGACATCAATAATACATTGAATAAAATACCAAACGAATGTGACAATAAAATTAAAAGGATACAACAGCAGGCACCTCAAATAACAAATATATTGATCAAAGGTGCATGACCACCTTAATTGTCATTGGATAAATGGTCGGTAATAGCTCCAGTAGTATGTCACTGTTGCTCGTATACAGCTTTTTAAAAATATAAAGTGGGTCCAACCAATAAAAAGCTAACGATATGTAAAAAAATTGCATATAAAAACTAAGAAATATACAATACATCAGTATTAGCTATGTTTATGTGGTAAGCTATCAAAGTTAGCTTATGTCATAACCATATAAATTTGATTTGTTAACCCTTAAGATTAGCTTATGTCAATTGTGTATGGGAATGACATAAGCAAACATCGTTAGCTTTCCGCAAAAAATAGCTATTGTTTTCCTGCATTTTCATACTCCCAATCTATATTAGCAATAAAAATCTTAGCAATAACAAAATTGCTAGTTGGCGATCTTGTGTTTAAGGGTGGAGAACACGTATTTATGTTCTCATATTTGGAAAAATTTCAAGGAAGAAGGTTCTTCTATGATTACTTGTAAATACACTTGAAAAGCGAAAAACATTTTTAAATTTCTTTTTTCCTTAAAATTTGTTAATATTTATTTAATTATTTTTAATTTAATAATTATATGTTGTTTTTCTATAATTTTTTTTTTTAAATGTACCGTCTTTTTTATAATTGCCAAAAAAATTACAGCTAATTTGATGTTTTATCTTAGCAATAATTGCTAACGAATACTGCTGGAAAATTATTGCGGCATATTTGCCAGCAATATATATCGATTTTTAAATTTTAACAGGGTGCCTACACCTGCGATTGATATAATATTTTTCTGTTTGCAAACGTCATATCCAATCGCAGAGAGAATTATATTTGCGTGTAGACTCCATATTAATGTTGCTCTTAGTGTTATATTCATATAATAACAGAGTTATTATAATAAATATTATAACAACTATATCAAAATCACGCCAGATACACATACATAAATGCCACCAAGAATGCAGCAGTAGTTTTTAATGACATTTTGTTTGTTTTACTACACATTTTTTATTTAAAACACTTAGTGCACAATTTTTTTTTATTCCAATAAACACTTTTTTTTATATTAAAAATTACAGGCAAAACAACGCGAATAAACACTAGTAAACAAACGACTTTACTAGACGGCTGACTGAAAATTGCGAGTTGATATAATATTAACATAAATACGTGTTCTCCATCCTTAATATGAATATAGATAATTTAGTCCCGTTACTCTGCGATTGAAAGTGACGTTTGCAAATAGAAAAATATTTATAATAATGTCAGGTGTAGACACCAAGTAACGTTTGCTGTAATTTATGTTAACATATTTATCCCTTGTGTAGAATAAATTAATTGAACTAGTTTGTTCACCAACGATACAAGCACAGCGTACACAGTGAAGACACGGTGATTAGAGCGTTTTAGAAAACTACGTGGAAACTACTATTTTAATACACTATAAAAGCAACTGCGCTATGACTAACTGTAGGTGAAACAACTGTATGACAAATTATTCTGTCTCTCTTTATTGCGTCTGATTCTCCACTTCGTCAGCTTATTATTGGTTTGGCCCACTCACCATTTTTGTAATAATAGAGACTAATGGATTATATATAATATGAATATCCTCTTTCTATTTCTGAAACTCGTTTTTCGATATCTGGCATCATAACTGAAATAACTAATATCAACTTTGATATAAAATTAAGAATGAAAACCATTTTCATTGTTTTTCTTTTAAATCTTTGGGCAAACTAATAATAAGCTGACGATTAAATAAATGTGTTTTGTGAGTGTGTTTATTTGCTCATACATTTCACAGATCATATAAATGTGAAACTTTGTTGTATGTGTTGTTCTTTTGAATACTGAGATAAAATTAAAAAAATACATTAATTATGTGCAAAAATGTTATAAAAACATAAAACAGTTTTTGTTATTACAATATGTAACCCAAGTATAAAATTTTGATGTGAGTTTGTACTAAGTTTATGAAACAACAATTTTAGTAAATACAGTCATGTTGCACTTCTATGGTATCTTTTTGATACTTTTGGCGATCATATGTTTTAAAACATGCTGTGTAGTTGTTCACTTTTACACATTATTTTTTTGTATACATTGTGTTTAAATCTCTTTCTTGCCTAGGACATGAATTACAACAACAACCCTCACCATACGGTTTTTGTTCACTCGTTTGACAGCTGTCACTTTTGACATCACTGTATACCCTGTGGATACAAGTCTAGTTGACTAAATAAATAAATGTACCTATTAGACTTGTTGTAGACGTACATTTATTATTTATTTGTAAATTCTCAAAAGTTTTTAATGCTTTTGGAATCTCATATCGTCTTGTATACTGAATTTCTAGAATTATTTGTCTCGTTCATGAGCTTAACCATTTCCTTCTACCAAAGGTTCTCATGATAAATTTTCTGAATAAATAAATAACAATAGATGTACACACTTCGGTAGTGAGACCTATCTTCCGCCGAATCATGAAATTCATTACTAATGCCCGTAATTTCAAGCAATGGATAAGTACCAGTGGCTAGATATATATAGTTTAGTTTAAGTTACCGCCCATACATCATAAATACTTTTACTTATGGTTTCTGCATATTTTAGTATATTTCTGAGAAAGCAGCAACATCAAAGTTTTTGAAATGTATCCCGTTTTGTAAAGTGCATCTTTTAACCCACTCGGACCATAAATTTCATCTTCCAGTGTTTCTCCAAAACTGGACGGTAGATTTCTTAGCACGGTAGTTTTTCTGATTCCTCTGGTCCATACCTTTAGTTTGATATGTACTTCTCCTTGCCACTCTGAAAAGTGCATCTTTTAACCCACTCGGACCTTAAATTTCATCTTCCAGCATATCTCAAAAACTGGACGGTAGATTTCTTAGCACGGTAGTTTTTCTGATTCCTCTAGTACATACCTTTCGTTTGATATGCACTTTTTTTTGCCACTCTAAAAAGTGCATCTTTTAACCCACTCGGACCATAAATTTCATCTTCCAGCATTTCTCAAAAACTGGATGGTAGATTCCTTAGCACGGTAGTTTTTCTGATTCCTCTAGTCCATACCTTTCGTTTGATATGCACTTTTTTTTGCCACTCTAAAAAGTGCATCTTTTAACCCACTTGGACCATAAATTTCATCTTCCAGCGTTTCTCCAAAACTGGACGGTAGATTTCTTAGCACGGTAGTTTTTCTGATTCCTTTCAGCATTTCTCAAAAACTGGACGGTAGATTTCTTAGCACGGTAGTTTTTCTGATTCCTCTAGTCCATACCTTTCGTTTGATATGCACTTTTTTTGCCACTCTGAAAAGTGCATCTTTTAACCCACTCTGACCATAAATTTCATCTTCCAGCATTTCTCAAAAACTGGACGGTAGATTTCTTAGCACGGTAGTTTTTCTGATTCCTCTAGTCCATACCTTTCGTTTGATATGCACTTTCTTTTGCCACTCTGAAAAGTGCATCTTTTAACCCACTCTGACCATAAATTTCATCTTCCAGCATTTCTCAAAAACTGGACGGTAGATTTCTTAGCACGGTGGTTTTTCTGATTCCTCTAGTCCATACCTTTCGTTTGATATGCACTTTTTTTTGCCACTCTGAAAAGTGCATCTTTTAACCCACTCGGACCACAAATTTCATCTTCCAGCATTTCTCAAAAACTTGACAGTAGATTTTTTAGCACGGTAGTTTTTCTGATTCCTCTAGTCCATACCTTTCGTTTGATATGCACTTTTTTTGCCACTCTGAAAAGTGCATCTTTTAACCCACTCGGACCATAAATTTCATTTTCCAGCGTTTCTCCAAAACTGTACGGTAGATTTCTTAGCACAGTAGTTTTTCTGATTCCTTTGGTCCATACCTTTCGTTTGATATGTACTTCTCCTTGCCACTCTGAAAAGCCCATCTTTTAACCCACTCGGACCATAAATTTCATCTTCCAGCATTTCTCAAAAACTGGACGGTAGATTTCTTAGCACGGTAGTTTTTCTGATTCCTCTAGTCCATACCTTTGGTTTGATATGCACTTTTTTTGCCACTCTGAAAAGTGCATCTTTTAACCCACTCGGACCATAAATTTCATCTTCCAGCGTTTCTCCAAAACTGTACGGTAGATTTCTTAGCACGGCAGTTTTTCTGATTCCTCTAGTACATACCTTTCGTTTGATTGTTTCTCCAAAACAATCGTAGTGGGAGCAGATACGGCAGTATAAAATGTTTCGCGTTGCCAACCTTAAAAAAATAAATTCGATGCTAACGGCACGCACGTATATTTCTATAATTGTTGTTTTACCACTTTTTCTAATATCTTCTCATATGTTTTAGTGTGTTAATAGGCAAATACAAATACAATTTTTTTTTTTATTTCCATCCACATTTGTTTTTGTTCTTTGGCATTGCTTGATTTATTATTTATAAATTTATTTTTTTCGAATTCGATTTCAGCTTTATATATATTTCTTGATATTTTATAATTTTCCCATGCTTCATTTGTGTTCTCTGATTTTGCTTTGTAATATTTGGTAATTTTTTCTGCTTTTAGTATTTTTAATTCTCCATTAAACCAATTGTTTACATTATAGCTTCATGATCGGCTATTTTATATTCCACGTTATTTCTTACAGACACTTTATTATAATTTGTTATAACTAAATCCATTAATGTTTTTGTATTTTCTGTAATTCTTGTATATTTAGTAACTATTTGTTTAAGACCATTATCATTTAGAATACATTGTATTTTATTTTTATATGTATTATCTTTGCACCAATCTATGTTAAAATCGCTACTATAATTATATCATAATTTGTTTCACATATTTCCTCAATTGTTTTTTCAAATTCTGCGCAAAATTCTGCTTCGCTTCTACTAGGAGACCTGTTAACGGCTGTAATTACCATAGACTGGTTTTTGCTTTTTGTGAGATAAGCACTTATCTAATATTTGAGCCAACAATTTTGTTACTAAATATTTGTACATTCCAATGTTTTCTGAAATAGATTATAACACCACCAGTTCGTGTAGAATTAGATAATGTGGCATAGTGATCATATTCTTGCAGTTGATATTCTTGCTGTCTTATGTCCTCTGTTATATGTGTTTCGGAAAGTATTATAAACTCAGTTTTTTTTTTAACGCAGCAATTATTTTAATTTGGTTAAAATTGTTGATTAAGCCCTGTACATTTGTATAAATACTTGTTATTTTCTTTGGTTGTTAAACATTAAATCCTAATCTTCTCATCTTTACGTTCAATTTGTCCTGGTGTACTGGACATTCCTTACTTGAGGTGCTGTAATTTTCATCAAGTCTTAAATTAAGTTTTTTGTTTGATCTTATACAATTACTACATTTTTGAATAATTTGTTCATTACACTATTTTGATTTATGACTTCCGTGGCATTTATAAAAAATTTCATGATTTTTACAGTTCGCTGCTTTATGGTTGAAGCCTCTACAAATTAACAAATCTGTACCATCAAATTAACAAATCTGTACCATCAAAGACTCTACATTTCTCCCATCCAATATTTATTTTTTGTGCTGATAATACTTTTGTGTATGATTCATTATCTATTGCAATCTTTACTTTATATATAATTTTATTATATCTTTTAAATTCATAGAATTTCACTGGTTTTATTTTACTGCTTTTAAAAAATTCATTTTGTCTTTTAATTATCTCAATTAGTTCATCCTCCGAATATTTAAATGACATATCTGTTATTGCTATACTCATTTCAACATTGACTGGAACTTTAATTTCGTATTCATCGCTCATTTTATTTTGTATGGCTGATTTAACTTTTTCCGTTAAGATCTTCTTTTGTTTTTTCAACTTTTTATTTTTCTTTTGGTTTAATAATAAGTGGCACCTGTTTTTTAGTTCTGGCAATACCGTATTTGTTTTTAATACGTCAGCGAATGACAGTTTGTTTTGTTTATTACTCTCTTTTATTACTTTCTTTATTTCATCGCATATCTTCAATATTTTTTCCGATATCTTTGTTTCTATTTTCATATTCTTTAACAACACCACATAGTCTTTTAACTATAGCAACATTATTTCATTTTCATTCTGTTTCAATGATGATTCAAATTCATTTTTGTATTCAACTAAATCTTGTTTGTTTTTGTGAACACCATCTTGAATTTCTTTTAATACAAGATCGACATTATGTATACATTACATTGTACACAATCATTGCACATAAAACTCACAAAGTTAGCCTCTTCCAATATCTTTGACGAATATTGGTCAACACCAGCACATTTGACAGAGCAGTGATAAACTTTATTACATACTCCCGCGCAATTTAATTCTGATTCTCCACGTATTGCATTTTTACATTTGTGACACTCAACCATGGTTGAGTAAGAAAAAATTGATTTTATTATTAAATAATTGTTTTTCTTTATAGATTATCTATTTCACTTATTCTGTTTATTGTATTTATTGCTTTTAAAAAGTCTCTATCTTTTTTAAACAACACTATATATTTTATATTAATTTTTTTATTGAGCTTTTATAGATTCCGTCTTTCGTTTCGTTTCTCGATTTTATTCTTTTTTGTCGTAAGGATGAATGTGATACGTGTGTTGGATTCAAGGCCAAACAATAGCAGAAGAAGAGTACAAGACGCATATTTTGAAAAAAGAACGTGCAAATGTAAACATTTGCAAGTGTTAAATACCGTTATTCCGCTAGAATATCATTATTTTTATGATAACTTAAAACAGGCGAAAATGCCTAATCATTAATCATTGCTTTTTATATTAATTTTGTGCCTTATAATTATATTACTATACTTTTTTAGTGTATATTGTTTATAATTGCTTCTTAATATTTTTTGTATTTTAAACCCAATTACATTTACTATTACTTTGAATTATTTTACTATAGTTTTTCTTTTATTATTATTTTTATATTACTCTTTAATATTATTTTATATTAAAAAAACGAAACATTAACTAATACCTCGAATTCCATTACTAGATTTTTTGTTAATACATATTATTATATTTTTTTATTTTTTTATATTAAAAAATCGTTATATTTAAAAAAAAGTTAATTAGTTTACAATAAAGCTTATATTTATTTTTTTACTTAAAGTGCTATCTGGTAATTTGAACATACGAATTGATAAAATTTATATTTGTAAAAAGTGCTATCTGCTATATCAGTGCAAATCACAGGAATTTAAAAACAAAAAAATATTGTGAAACTTAGACGTCGTTTTTAAATAACTTTGTAGAAGAAACTTTAGTAATAACTACTACAATTTACAAAAAGAACAGTTATTTTGGTCTCCTTAAAAATTATGATTATGCAGGTAGCAAGTTTTGAATATAAGCTCTCGATATATATTTATACCATTTCCATTTTTACAGTACAATTTCTTAATATTTTGCCTATATGATTTGGACACATAAATAGGATACTTTTTAAAAAATATTTTAAATAGACGCAGTCAGTAATAATATCTTTCCTTATTTCTAATCGTGCTAAACCAGATCTTAAATTTATATTTGAAAAAAATTCGCGTAAAACATCTTAACCCAGAAAATATGACATTTATTAGTGAGCTAGATGTGGGTACTAAATTTATGACAAAAATTATCGTTTAGATGATTCTCAAAGATTTTAAATAGAAAAATGTCCAACACCTTATTATAGTCCTTAAAATGTTTTTCAAAATTGTGTCTGACAAATAGAGTTCAGTGTATAATATTTCTAAAGGTGCATGAAGATTAAAATACGACCATTTTATATTTACGTGAGATTTCACGCCGTGCCTATCAACTGTATTCAAACCAATTTAGCTTCATAAATAAATATTTTAACGAATTTTCTGTTTTTTTAACTTGCCTCTCTAAGCTCGATTTTTTATCATGCATATTCATTGTAACATCTAATGATATTAAACGAGATTCTAGCAGTTCACATAATTTTATCCCAAAAGGAGAACTGATTTTCTTTGAGATTTTGAAAAAAAAACACATTTTAATATTCTGTTTTAAATGATGATAAATTTTTTATCTAAGTGATTTAATTATTTAACCCATTATTGCCCAGCCGGTAATTTAACTTACCAGCACATTAGTCAAGTATAAATCCTATCGTATGTATATAAAAAAAAACTAAATTTTCTTTGGTATATTCTTTAACTTAATGTCAATGAAACAATTTGAAGGGTATTTATTTTTTGTTATCCTTTCGCTTTCGGTAAGGATTTTGGCTAAGTTCCAAAAAAGATCATAATTTACAACAACTATAAAAATAATATAAAAAATTAAATTTGTTATTTACACACTGTTTCTAATCCTACTACTTTTATTATGTACACAATTCAATTTAATTCTCGACTAAATGTTGGAAATGTCATCAACTATCCTTGTGGTAATTTCACTTACTATTGGGCAGAAACATATAGCAAATTAGGCAAGATTTAATAAAATCGCGAACAAATGCACAATATAGCCGCTATTAAACGTTGTATGTTTAACACTTGTTTTTGGCTCGCTGTGGTTTGTTCAAGGTAGTCAATTCACCGTTTACAAAATTTGTCTTTAATTTTTTTAGTTGGTGTTTGACAGTTTGCATCTCAAATAAAATTATCAAAAAATAATCAGATAGTGTGGTAAGGCTCTAAAAATAATCCAACAGACGGATTCGCCAAAGCAATACCAATGGTAGACTTACGTGATTATTTCTACTAGCGACAGGTTGTGACTGTCATAAGACAATTTTTAAGACTGAAAATCTTAACTTTCCATACAAAAGAACAATAAAGCTTATAAAGTTCAAATTTTATTTGTCAATAATGTTATGGTGTCAATATCAGGTCTAAACTTGTTCGTATTTTTAAAACAAAAATTTTAAAATATGTAATTTATTGTGACTGCAAAAACAAATACAAGGGGAATAAAGTCACAACTAGAGTCACAGACTTCTTCGTTGGAATTGGGACGTTATGTCACAAATGTTTTATACTGTTTGGAGTATTCGTTCTCACTCTATGCGGAAGGCATTCATGCAAAATGTTTATTAAGGGAAACCCTCTGTGCTTTGAGTTTAAGGCATTGTGTCTGAAACCTGTACAATCTAAAACTGTATGGTGGATCGTCATCAAATTATGACAAGTCCGTTGGATTAGGAGCTGATACTGTTCTCAGTTTGCTAAGAGTTGTAAAATCTCCATCGAGTCATAATATATACTTTAATAACTTATTCACATCATACCACCTTATGTCTTTACTAACCACATAACATTTTTTTGCTGCAAGTAATTTGCTATTTTTGTTATAATAAAACTGTTGCATTTGTATTTATATATTTTAACAGGAACTGTTCGAAGCTATAGAATCGGTAAAGCCCAATTGCCAGACAAAATGACCAAGGGTTCAGCTCTTATTGATGAGACAAATAAGATGTTGGCCACAAGCTGGAGAGACAATGCACTTATAGTTTCCAATTATTCAACTCTGCCGGTTAATCGGCTAGGTCACTATTCGAAAAGTGAAGAAAATTTATTAATCGGTTATTCGGGTCGATTAATCGGAAAAATTGGCGATTAATCGTTTAATGCAAAATAAATGTATTTCTTTCATCAATAAAAAATATAAAGTTAAGTCTTTGCATTGGTTTCTAAAGTGCTTGTTTAGGACAATTCAAAGCACTTTGAGATTTTTAAACGAATCATGCCTTATAATCTTGGGGTTTTCAGAGGAAAACAAATATAAAATAAAAAAATAAAATGTCACACGTGTTCAGTGGAAGTAAACCCTTAAAAACGCAGTGTAGATAGTCGATAAAGTTGGTTTTTATTTTCTGCCTTCCAAAAAAAATTCAATAACAAATTCTTAAAAATATGGCATGAATAGGTTTTTGCGAAATTAACAAAGTTTGAGAGAACTGCCATTGTTTCCTGACTCTTGCACTACCTGGTTTAAGCTTTAGAGTGAAATATGTTATTTATTAGAAAAGATATAAAAATCATGCATATTCCTGACAAGTCCTCACCGATTTTTCTGTGTTTGTGCAATTAAGAAATCAAATAAGCGAATTCTTAAATATTTTTGACTAAACAACTTAATTCTACTGAAGTTCCACTTCATCAAAAATTTGTTGATAAATCAAATTCAATCTTATTTTTTAGTTTTTATAAATTTTCATAGAATTTTAAATGAAACTGTTTTTTAGAAAATAAAGTTTTCGAATTTTAGCAATTTTATATAATTATATCATAATATAAGTAACGTCATAGTACTTGTTATGAATATACCTAGTCACGAGTTTCATTGCTAAGTACTACAATATATATTTTAATAGGTTTTTTGTTCTGATGAGATCTTTTGTCAGCTCGAAATACATGTATACGGAGGTTAAAAGCTCTATTTCAATTTTTTGGACATGAAAATATAATTTTATATTATTTAAAATATATTTGTTAAAGGAATTGAAATAAAACTAAAATTTTCTATCATACTTCGTAAATCCTATATAACATTTGCTTTGATTCAGTCGATTTGAAAAGAATTTAATTGCATTTTACTTGATGTTTTTTTCTACGAAAAATATTATCGATTATTCGTTCTTTTTAAATTATTTGTTTCGACATTAACAGAAATAGAGGCGAATTATCGAGGAATTGGTTAATCGATTAACCGAATTGGGAACACTATGCACTTTTCAGTGTTCTGACAAATCATAGTACCATGGATACAAAATGAAACACCAAACGTTATGATGTTTTTTTATATTAAATGCACTTAGAATTAAAAAGCTACAAAAAATTTAAAAAGTAAAACAATTTAATCAAACTGTTTATTTTACTA
Source organism: Eustalomyia histrio (assembly GCA_949748255.1). Lineage (NCBI taxonomy): Eukaryota > Metazoa > Arthropoda > Insecta > Diptera > Anthomyiidae > Eustalomyia > Eustalomyia histrio. Next base: position 172,205,287 of record OX456523.1, on the reverse strand, counting down.
ATTTTTTTTTAATTAATTTTTTAATTATAAATAATTATCTTTTACTAAAATAAGAATTTTTACTTTAAATCCAATTCTTGTATTATTCCAAAAACAATTAACATATCGGCCCACTAGTAATTAAACTTACCATATTATATCTCAGAAAGTAATTGTTTCAAATTACTATGTGCAAAGTTTCAACGAAATTGGTTCACGTTTTCAGGTAGCGGGCAATAATGCGTTAATTCTTTTTCACTTAATCACATTCTCAATTATGTATTTAAAAATTCCTCCTCGAATTATTCTTGAATTTCAATGTATTTTAGACTAGAGGACATAAAAGTTTCAAGTTTGTTCTAATATCCTATAGTACTTTCTAATAAAACTGTAAGTTACGGCCTTTTAATTTTTTTATTTTGTTGCAATGTGTTGTACTGTATGTATAGCAGTTAAACTAATAACATAATGCAGAATTATGGGAAAATTTCAACAAATTAGCAATTTTCGTCACAAATTTGATGTACACATGTCGATTACCAAAAAATTTCCCTTTTTCTCTATTAAAATATATATTTTTTTTTTAATTAAGATTTAAGAATCAGTTTGATATGAATAGGTATATCGGACAAAAATTATTTTGAATGCATCGAATAAATACTTTGCCGTTTTAACAATGTGTCCTATTTTTATGTCCTAATCATATATTTACAACGTTAAGAAATTTAAGTCTAAAAACAGGAATGATGTAAATGTAAGTATGCCTTGTACATTATTGGAGACTCTTTAAGTTGAAGTTATTATCCTATTAAATTTTTTGTACATTTGTTTATTACATTTATAAATAAGCGCAAAAATAAAAAGTATAAGGTGTCCTATTTATGTGTCCATGGATGTATGTGAACCTAAATTAACTACATCATCCACAAAGTGAATTAAATTATGAATATTCATGGTTTTCAAATTTGTGCCATAGAAATGAGTAATAAATTCAATAAATGCATAGTCGTATAACCGTTTAATAGTGTTATCATTTCAACATTGAAATACTAATGAACGTTTTGCCATTTCTATTTTTCTGATGGGACTTATAATAGTAAAACATAAACACAGAATGTGTCTACAACACCTTACAGAGATTCTTTGAAGTTCAATTTATGTTGTCAACAACATACTTTATCGTCACGCCTTTTTCAGCGATTTTAAATTATGGTTCTAAGGAATACAAAAAAAGCGATTTGTCTAGCTTTTCAAAAATTAATTTTTGTTCATACTCTTCAGTGTTCCCCAAGCAGATTTGGGTAAAAATTAATCAATATATTTTCAGCGTTTCAAAAGTTGTGTATGAATATGAGGATACCTTGAAATTTTGGGAAAAAATGCTAATTTTTTTTGTTAAAGGGTAATTTTTTGTATGTAGATTTTTAAAGTGCCCTCAACCACAACTTTGGAACCGCTGATTTCGTAACTTTTAACACAAAGCTGCATGAGAGAATAACATTTACAATCTGGGTATATTGAGATGCTTTGGACCATAATTTTAAAATGTTTAAGCGGTAAATCAACTAGCACAATGGTATTATTTCTACATGTTTTTAACTCGCCATTTAGTTATACCCATAAAAATTAACAGATTAACGAATTTTGCTAGATATAATGCTAAGATATAATGTAAGTCTAACACCTACATTTTTGTTAATTACAAATGTCTACTAACCATATTCATAGATGTTACTATAATGAAGATGGTGAATAGATGGTATAACTACATGTCACTTTTGAAAAAACACTCAACCAAGTAGGAACATTTAAACAAATATATTTAAATACAAATAAAAAATAGAGCTGATGGCTACAGTAGCTAGTGTTCAAAATTACTGACTATTATAATTTATTGCTTTATAGTTCTTGAAGAAATAAATAACAAATAAAAATACATTCAATTGATCTTACCGGTTGAATTATCTTCGTTTATCGGGGAAGCTAAATTTTCGTAAGAGGCCGCTTCATCCACTTGCTGACTCCATGGTATATTACGCTCCTCAACATTTTTAGCTAAATGTAACAGAAAGCAAAACGAGAAATATGAACAATACATAAAAAACAAACTTCATACACTTCTATCATTTTAATTCTTAAAAAGTTTTGTGTATGACATTCCTTCTCACTATCACCGACCTTCTAATTAAAAAGAAGGAAATGAAATATTTAATTTAAAAAGTTAAAATAATTAAAAGTTATTCTTTTTTGCACAGGTCACATCATATATCCCATACTCTGATCAGCAGAGTTCAATCACACAACAACAAAAAAAATACAATTACGTCGACAAAGATGAACGTTGTATACGGTGGGATTTCTTAGTTTGCGGATACATTACCTGTATTTCCGGGTACTTTCATCTAAAGCAAATCGTGAAAAAGAAAAAATATTAAATTTTTTAGCAATCTAGAGACCATTTTTATTTTTCTATTTGTGCTTTTTTAGTTTCGAGTGCCTTTTCGGCACCACTAAATACAGAAATTCAATGGCAATTACCTGATCTGACACGCCTGATGACATTTGCTGTAGAATTCAGCGAACTTTGCTGCAAATTGAAAATTGTTTTTTCACCGCTTATTATATTGTTTTTTGTTTTATTTGTATCTTTATTAATGTTTACCTCTTAAAAATTATATCTAAAAACACAAACTGTTGTTAACACAAATAAAATATATATTAAAACTTTTTATCAATAATTGCTAGACTGGACTGTGATGTATTTTCAATTCTTTTTTCTTATATTTCCCCTCCTCCTTTGAATAAAGAACAACCAACCATTTTGCTTTTTCTTGCACACTTATCGTGCTACCAGACCGTTAAGGTCTTAGTGGGTATTTTTACAAATTCTGTTGATTATTAGCTGTGTTTATGCGGTAAATTAATGTTGTGTTTATGCGATAATTTATGTTTGAAAATCCCAAGATAAAATTGACATTAACTCACGTTGAAAGAGTAAATACGTACAATTATTGACGAAGTTCTCAACCTCATTAACATTGGAGAATCGGTTTATAGTGAATGCTCCTGTTAAGAACTTGCCGCACAAACACGGCAATTTAGTCAACATTTTGTGTTATTATTAGGTTCATTCGTTTACTTTTCGCAGTCAAGTCCAGTAAGATTTACTTAGTAACAAACTTACAGAGAGTAATGCCTGGTTTTCATTACATATGTATGTCAAAAATTGACTAAAAATGAATTCTCGTCATTTTGTGTCATATACGTTTTCATTACATCTTAAAAACTGACAATAAGTCGATAAAGCAGATCGTGTCAAAGACTTATGTCAAATTTTGGTGTCAGTTGACTGACACGCCGTTTTCATTACAATGGTCAAATATGATGAGGCGAGCGAACAGCTGATTAGAAAATATTAATTTGTGTTTAATAAAAAGTGGAAAGAATTTAAAAATGATAAAAAAGAAACAAATGGCTATAGCTAGTGTGGCGTTTTGTGTCATTACATTACCATTTCTATCTTTATTTAAAAAATTTCCATTGCAATTAATTTTTCCAGCGAAAAAAAAAGAAAAAAATTACAGGTTTGCGATCGTCAAACAAAAAAAAAATTTACAACTTGTCAATTTTATTTTAGATAAAAAATGCTGCCATATCTGTTGCCAAACTGAAATTTGACGTTTTCACTTGTCTGTCATTTTAGACGGCAGTTCGTGTGCATAACTGACTGCAAACTCAGATGACACCATATGACAACATAAAATAAAATTGCCAATAATTTGGACAAATTGACATTAAAAATGACATAGTGAAAACCATGCATAAGACCAATTTACTCTCAAAATGAAAATTTTCTAAAAAAAAAGTACGCGAAGGGAAAATTTTCAATAATTTACAAGTTTGTTAAACAGCTGATTGTAAAACCAAATGCAAAAATAAATATAACAGGTCGATATGAAAAAAAGGATTCTTGTTGTAAAATCTTAAGCAAAAACATTTTAGAAGGTTTTCTTATCTTTTCTATAATTCATTTAACAATATTTGTGGATTTGCATTTGCATAAAACAACGTAGTTGTTAAATTTTTTTTTGTATTTACAAAAACTTAAACACATTTTTTTAATCATATGTTTTTTTCTGCTTGTAAATTCTTGCTGGCAATAATTTGTCCAGTAAAAATTTACAGAAAGAAGAAGAACTCTCAACACCAAACTTTCACTTTATTCACTGTTTTTTATTTATGTTTACTGAGTATTTTTGTAAACGAACGACATCCAGTAAAAAATTGTACCAATTATTGGGTAAACGAACGAAACTATTGCTATTAGACCTTTAAGAACATAATAGCTTAAATCATTTTTCAAATCTAATTTAAATTATGTCAAACTAATTAGCGAATTCATTTTTTTGATTGAATTATTTACTACCATGATTTATCTTATTAGAAAAATCAAATTTTTCACTCTTGGTAGTAAACTACCCTTGTAGAGGTTGTATATATAATAAAAGTACTACCATTTACTACACAACAAAAACAAAATGTATAGAACTAAAATTTACTAGGCTGTGGCTTAAATACAAGACCAAAAGGTATAGTAAATACATGTTGTACATGACGTTTACAAGACTAATGCATGGCTTTCACTATGTCATTTTTATTATACCCTTCACCATAGGTGGAAGGGTATATATAAGTTTGTCATTCCGTTTGTAATTTCTACAATATTGATCTTAGACCCTATAAAGTATATATATTCTGGGTCCTTATGAAGAGCGAAGTTGATTTAACGATGTCCGTCTGTCCGTCTGTGTGTTGAAATGGGTTTTCCGAAGAACCCAGACATGATGAGGACTTGATTCTTTTTTATTTCTGTTACATGTGATCCATTTCTGTTTGCTATTAAAAATCAGACAGATCGGTTAATAAATGGCTGAGATATTAGCAAAAAACCAGGACTACCTCTAATTTTTCCAGTAAAATCCCTTTGTTTAATATGTATGTAGAATTTTGAGCATAACAACACATCCATGTGTTAAAATTCTTTTCTTTCATCTCCACCTTTTATACACAAACAACACACATACAAAGATTTGTCATTTAAATAAAAACCAAACAAATCTCTAATTAACGAAGACTTTTATATATGTACCTCTATTGACGATGATTTTGTGTGAGCTTCAATAGCTCAGTTGTCTAGACGCTGTGTCACAAATACTTTTTTTTTTCTCTAAGGCCGTGGGGTTCGAGGTTCAAATCTCGGTGAGGTCAATTCAATTTTTTTTTGTACATTTTTTTTTTTATTATTTTCTTAAGACTTTTTTTTTGCTTATTTTTGTTTTTTTTTTAACATTTAATAATTAATTTATATAAAATTTTATATTAATAATTAAAATTCTTTTCTTTCATCTCCACCTTTTATACACAAACAACACACATATAAAGATTTGTCATTTAAATAAAAACTAAACAAATCTCTAATGAACGAAGACTTTTATATATGTACCTCTATTGACGATGATTTTGTGTGAGCTTCAATAGCTCAGTTGTCTAGACGCTGTGTCACAAATACTTTTTTTTTCTCTAAGGCCGCGGGGTTCGAGGTTTAAATCTCGGTCAGGTCAATTTACTTTTTTTTTGTACATTTTTTTTTATTATTTTCTTAAGACTTTTTTTTTGCTTATTTTTGGTTTTTTTTAACATTTAATAATTAATTTATATAAAATTTTATATTAATAATTAAATAATCCATAAATAGGCTAAAAACATCAACATTTTTATAAAAACCCTCTGATACAAACAAAATACAAACGTTTTTATACCTTTCACCACAGGTGGAAGGGTCGCGGGTTCGTTAAGATTTTTTTTTGTTTATTTTTTGTTTTTTTTTACATTTAATAATTAATTTAAATAAAATTTTATATTAATAATTAAATAATCCATAAATAGGCTAAAAACATCAAAATTTGTATAAAAACCCTCTGATACAAACAAAATACAAACGGTTTTATTTCTATTTTTTGCTCCGATTTAAAAGAATTTATAAAAAGATTTTTAAACCATTTTATTTCTCACATATTAAGAAAATTTTATACATAATTTACCTTTGAGTGCAGCTATTTTAGGTCATAACTTATAATAATTTATAAAAAAATTATAAACTATTTTCCTTCAAATTTTTAAAATTAAGCTAAAGAAATTACAAATATTTCTAATAAAAAAGCGAAATAAAATCCTAAATGCAAATTTGCCAGCTAAATCAAACTATTTTGTAGAAATAAAACACATGCAGTTCTAGTGATTTCTTTTAACGATTTGTTGAAATTCTTTTCTTTCACCTCTTAACCTTTTATACACAAACAACAAACACTATTCTAGAGCTGTATTATGACCTATGGATACGTCTTATATAGCAAAAGATCGAAAAGCTTTAGTATAACATATTTGCTGAAAAACTCGGAAATATCGGTTCAGATACAAAAAAGTTATGCCCAAAACATACATTTTTTTAAAATACATATTTTCTGGAACCATAAATCTTCCCGAGTCCAAGTTTTATCTCCAAACTAAATGGTTAATTTCCTCTTAAAGGCGTCCGTATATAAATCTGTCCATTTCATATATGTCTATATATAAACTTCAGTTTTTTCCCAACCATGGTGAAGGGTATATAAGATTCGGCATAGCCGAATTTAGCCGCTCTTACTTGTTTTAATGTCAATTTGTCCAAATTGATGGCAATTGTATGAAAACGGGTTGCCATATGGTGTCATCTGAGTTTGCAGTCAGTTATGCACACTAACTGCCCTCTTAAATGACAGTCAAATTTCAGTTTGTCAGCAGATATGGCAGAATTTTTATCTAAAATAAAATTGACAAGTTGTCAATTTTTTTGTTTGGCGATCGCAAAGCTGTTATTTTTTTTGTTGTTTTGCTGGAAAAATAAATTTCAATGCTTCCTTTTATTTTTCCAAGCCCTTAGTATTTTAATAACTTAAAGCGCCGCACCAGCTACAGCCATTTGTTTCTTTTTTATTATTTTTTATTTCTTCCCACTTTTTATTTAACTTAAATTAATATTGTCTAATCAGCTGTTCGCTCGCCAAAAGTTTACGCATCACATTTGACCTTTGTAATGAAAACGGCGTGTCAGTCAACTGACACCAAAATTTAAAATAAGTCTTTGACACGCTCTGCTTTATTTATTATTGTCAGTTTTTAAGATGTAATGAAAACGCATTTGATTCAAAATGACGAGAATTCATTTGAGTCAGTTTTTGTTGTCAGTTTATATGACATAATGAAAACCAGGCATAATGCCCATTATCATAACTTGCCTTTAAGATGCGTGTTAGTTAAAGGTAATTATAGGCTTTTTTGTAAACTTCAAATTCTATTTGATATTTTATATTTTCAAATTGATGAAAAACAAAACAAAAATCAGATGATTGATTAATTTGCAATAGCTGTGTTTGTTGTAAATATACCACCAAGAGTGAAAACCCTTAATATAATTTATTTTAAATGAGCTATTACACAATAGACTAATATTTAAGCCGCACAAGGAGTCTTGATTCTGATCTTGAATCACAGCGTACACAGTGAAGACACGGTGATTAGAGCGCCTTTTTTCCCTTACGGCCTTTTAGAAAACTACGTGGAAACTACTATTTTAATACACTATAAAAGCAACTGCGCTATGAAAAACTGTAGGTGAAACAACTGTATTACATTTATTCTGTCTCTCTTCCTTGCGTCTGATTTTCCAATTCGTCAGCTTATTATTGGTTTGGCCCAATCACCATTTTTGTAATAATAGAGGCGATTGGATTATATATAATATCAATATCCTCTTTCTAATTCTGAAAACCGTTTTTCGATATCTGGCATCATAACTGAGATAACTAATATCAACTTTGATATAAAATTAAGAATGAAAACCATTTTCATTGTTTTTCTTTTAAATCTTTGGGCAAACTAATAATAAGCTGACGTTTAATTAAATGTGTTTTGTGAGTGTGTTTATTTGCTTATACATTTCACAGATCATATAAATGTGAAACTTTGTTGTATGTTTTGTTCTTTTGAATACTGAGATAAAATAAAAAAATACATTAATTATGTGCAAAAATGCTATAAAAACATAAAACAGTTTTTGTTATTACAATATGTAACCCAAGTATAAAATTTGTTGTGAGTTTGTACTAAGTTTATAAAACAACAATTTTAGTAAATACAGTCATGTTGCACTTCTATGGTATCTCTTTGATATTTTTGGCGATCATATGTTTTAAAACATGCTGTGTAGTTGTTCACTTTTACACATTATTTTTTTGTATACATTGTTTTTAAATCTCTTTCTCGCCTAGGACATGAAATACAACAACAACCCTCACCATACGGTTTTGGATCACTCGTTTGACAGCTGTCACTTCTGACATCACTGGTATACCCTGTGTCTTGAATGATACAGACGCACAGAAAATAGCGGAGTGTGAAAATTTATTAAAATATAAATATATTGAACAGAGAAAGTGAAGTAGACTATTGAAACGGCAAAAAGTTTTTATAAAAACTGGAAAATATAAATATTGCTTAATTTATAAAAATATATATACCTGAAAAGGTACTAAATTTGGCTACCACGTGTGCATTTAATTGCAACGTGGTGCAAGCATGGAATTAAGCAACGATGATCAACACTCATTTATAGAGAGCAAACATTCAAAGCGAAGAAGAGCAGATGTATTATTGTCACCTGCAAACATTAACGTAACTCATTTGGGTGAAAATAGATTTGCTTTACTTGATTTATTGGAGATTGAAAATACAGAGAGAAAAAGGCAGAGAAAACTGCTAGAGCCAAAAAGGAAAATGCCGGCAAATCCTTTTGCCCTCCAATATTTTTATTTGATGTCAACATTAAACGTTTAGTTGACCAATTGGAGGCAAAAACACCCAAAATAACGTTTTAAATAAGAAACGTTAATAAACGTAAAAGTAAGTTATACCTTTCAGATGCTACAGCGCATTCTGAAATGATGGCCATCCTGAGGAAGAAGAATATTCACTCTTACTCATACACACCTAATGAGCTTCTTTTGTATCAAGAGGTCTTTATCACGGTACTAGTGTTGAGGAAGTTAAGTCTGCCCTTGACAAATCGGTTCCAAACGTTGTGTCCAAAATTACACGTTTTACAACTCCGTATTTCGTAAAGAACTCATACGACACAGGCCTGTTTCTGGTTACGCTAAACGCAGGGAATTCAGTATCAGATATTGCACACATTAAATATCTTTTAAGGCAAACTATTCTTTGGGAGAAACCTAAAAGGAAAGAACAAGAGGTACAATGCCACAGATGCCAACGTGGAGTCACATTGCTAAAAATTGCAATTCCGAATTCCAATGTGTGAAATGCGATACAAAGCACCCCCCGGGTGAATGCCAGCGCATAAATTCTGAGACGTCAGCACCCCACTGCGTAAACTGTGGAGTAAGTGGTCATCCTGCAAACTGGAGAGGTTGCCCAGCCTATAGAAAATACCTTGCCGTACGAAGGGAACGCCAAAGATAAAGTAAACAATATAATAAACCAGTCTATTCGTTCACCAGGCAGATCATTTGCCAGTCTTTTTCAGGCAAATGCTACCCAAGCTCAAACACATAAACCATCAGTAATTGAAAAATTCTTAAAACTTGCAAATATGTTTCTATTGCCTGAGGAATTGTCGCTGGAACAGCAAATTACAAACTTCCATAAAAATTTTAAAAACATGCAAAAAAATAAAGCAGAGTTCCTGCGGCTTCGTAAGAATGTGAATTACAAATATGGCCCGCTCTTTTGTTAAGATCAGTCTCCAAATTGAACTGTCAAATATCCTTCATCATAAACAAATTGATGTAGGATTTATACAAGAATGTCATCTTCGCGGGAATGGAAAAGTAAATCTTAATGGATATAATTTCGTTTACGACAATTCAGCTTTAGGAGTAGCAATAATAATAGAATTATTTGCAATAAAAAACAATTTAATAATTTTTTATTGAAATATAAATGGTTTCAAACAGCATCAGTAAAAATATTTATTAGGGTCTTTGTATATTCCTTGTGTATATGACTCACATGAGTAACACAACAGCTTAAACCAGATTCTCCAACTGAGCAACAATTATGATGGGTTTATATTCGGTGGTAACCTAAATGCGAAAAGTTTAAATTGGGAAGACACTGCAGATAACGCTAATAGAAAAGTTCTACATAGCTGGCTACAAAACCACTGTTTAGATGTAATACGCGTTTGCGATATATCTCCATCGTTTCCTAACGGGTCTTCTTTTCTATACCACTTTCTATTAAGTCCCAGCATAATCAACAGTATCCAACCTAATTATCAGATCAAAAGCGTGGCAACTTTCTTGGATCATTTCCCATTAGTACTGAAACTGAAAAGTGATGCAGCCTGTTTAACATTAAGAAGTACCCTGGTAAAAACATACATTCATACAAGAACACTAATTGAAACGCATTCAGTAGAGATTTAGAAGCAGCCTCAGATGCCATTTTACCTCCCAACAACTGCAATTTAAATAATGATGAATTAGATGTGCTTATAAATACATTCAATAATATACTTACCTCAATACATGAAAGCCACTCCAACAAACTGGAAATAAATGATCAAAAACGGCAGTATCCTGATAACATCAAGAAATTTTTAAAAGTTAAGAATGCATGGCAGAAGAACCTAAAGAAAATATATCACAGAACTGGAAATAGAATTAGCAGCGAGTATAAAATTCTCACTGAACAAATACAACTATTGAAAACAATTATTAGTGAGCTTATAAATCTTGAAGATGCTAAAAATTTGAGACATAGACTCTCAAAAATAACACCAGGTCATACTGCCTTTAAAGACGTATTTCGGTTCGTTCGTAAAAAGAAGTCTCCTTTTTGCCAGCAGCTCATACACAATGATACTATCACTTTCGATAGTTGTCAAATTTCAGAAATATTTAGAACTCATTATGCTGCTGTTTTTCAAGAGGTAAATCCTGAAAGACCGGTTAACAATAAGACAATCAAATCTCATCATGTGTTGATAGCAGGGATGCGAAAGTTGGTACAATTGTACCATTTTTGGTACGATTTGGGTCTTAAAAGTACTCCCATGGTTTATTTGGTACAATTTACAAAATTTCACAGTTTATTATTTACAGTTTGGTGCAAAAGTGAGCCAATGCTAGTAAAATATTTGTAAATAATCTGTCATTTTTCTGTTTGCTTTACAAAAACAAAATTTTTTCCTTATTTAGGTTTCATACATAAGTAGGAAACCTAGATAAGGAAAAAGATATCTTAAAATTTAAGTAAGCTTACCCAAAATCCGTTCTCTTCATTGGACGTCTTTTCACTTCGGGCAAAATCAAGAGCACAAAAGATGCAGTTTCTGAATGTTCGGACAATGTTAACAAGTGGACAGTCCTAAAGGCTCTCAAAAGCGTTTGATACAAAGCCAGTATTAAAAATAAAAAGCCAAAAATATCACTAAAAACGTAAAAGCGCGAAAATTATTTTTGGAAAAATATAAATTTTGGACAGTTTTTGATTGACATAAGGTATGATTATTTTATTAGCATATTTTGTCATAAATGCGGCAGTTTTCTTTATTTTGTAGATAATAATGTCCGATGAGACCAAAATCAATAGATACCAAGCAATTAACCACATCAAACCCAGCCCATGTGACTCAAACCATAAAGCACGGAGGTGGTTCTCTTATGCTTAGGGGATGTATAACACCATATGGTGTGGGCCCACTTATACGGGTTGAAGGTATTATTCTAGGAGGACTATCTTCGCATATTACAAGAGAATTTGCCTTTAGCTCTCGCCAAAATGTCAGATAGACCTGAAAATGTTATCTTTCAGCATGACAACGACCCCAAACATTCTGCGAAAATGGTTAAGCAGTTTTCGTGCAATTAAAGTCACCGTATAAATAGACATAACTTTGGAAGCAACTTTGAAAGGGGAATTAAGAAAATTGCAAAAATCAATTGCATCGTATAAATTGTCAACAGTTTCTAGTCTATTCTAAACGAAAGATTTGTTACATTTATCGAATTATTGTTGCTATAGTTTTAAAATAACGAAGAGTTTGTTATCTACTTAATATGATATTGATCTCATGGATTTTTGTACCTTATTTTACATATCTTTATTATATTCTTTTAATGTACAAATGCATTTTCTGTAAAGTTTTTTTGTTATGTTTATTAAAAATAAAAATATTAAAAAAAATCTATAATTGGTTTTTTATTTTTTTTAATACTAAAAAATGGTACAATTGAGGTCAAAAAAGTACAATTTGGTAATCACTTTTGTACGAAATTGAAATTCTGATTTCGCACCCCTGGTTGATAGACTACCGCAACATATCTATACATTCGATGACAGGTTTCTGGCCGATGGGAATCTTGATAATTACCATTTTCCAAACGTGAATAATATCAGAATGCACATTAACAACATTAATAGCAAAAAGTCTTTTGGCTTTGATGGCGTTTCTAATTTTATAATTAAAAAATTTCCTGATACAGCACTAACATTATTAGCTGCTATTTTTAACAATTGCATTAATAACGGCTATTTCCCATCGGCTTGGTAAAGCTCAAAAGTACTTCCAATTACAAAAAAGCCTGAGGATTTTCGCTCAATATCCCTTTTATCAAACATTGGTAAATTATTTGAACACGTAATTAAGGAAAAACTAGAAAATGAGTTCATTGTGGAACCAATATCGGAATTTCAATTTGGATTTAGAAGATCTCACTCAACACAACATGCATTGTTAAAATTTCACAATGATGTAACTTGAAACTTAAGGTATAAAATATGCACGGTGGCAATATCATTGGATACAGAAAAGGCGTTTGATTCGGTTTATCATAATGGAATCCTATACAAACTGCTAAATATTGGCGTTGACCCATTTCTGGTAAAAATATTTTGCAGCTACTTTACTAATAGAAAGTTTGGCGTCCAAATCAACAACATTACCTCAGAACTAGGACATGTGAAAAGTGAGTACCTCAGGGAAGTGTCTTGGCTCCCTTCCTATTTAACATTTTCCTGCATGATTTTCCTCACAAATCTAGGAAATCAAAGGCTATTTTATACGCTGTTGATTGCCTTATATATCACCAATACTAGCTCTGAACTCTGGCGCATTAAAATCAACGCACCCAAATCTAAGGCTATCTGTATTAGGAACCCTTTGGGTAAATGCCCTAGATATGTGGTGCCGGAAAGTAAATACCTTCAACTTATACTAGACGGCGAAAATATTCCATTTAAAAACTTAATAAAATATCTCGGAATACATTTCGATAAATTATTGAAACTCAACGCCCACGCTAGAAGTCTTTTGGGAAAGGCTAAAAAGATTTCTGGAACGTTTGCATCACTAATGAACAACACATACTTACCTAAGAACACCAAGCTTTTACTCTCCAAGGTAGCCATAAGATTGGTTCTGCCTTATGGACTCCCAATCTGGTTTACTATATCTCCTATAGTAGGCAAGAAATTGGAGATATTTGAACGGAAAATCCTAAGAAAATGCATCGGAAAAAATTATGAAAATTATAAAACGATTTCCAAATAGTTACGTCTATAAAAATGCCGATGTTCTACCTTCTGTAGGTACACCATGTCATTGCAGGCCAGATTTGTTGAGAAACTTGCGCTACACGATAATATGCTTGTCAGCCAAATATACGAAAGCGAGAAAAACACCATCTGGGCTGGATCTACATATCTTTCTCCTGTCGGTATAATCAATGAACGTATTGACGACGATTCAGGTCCTCTGTACCTTCCCTCATTCTATATGAGCCCAGCTTCCGGCAATCATAGGGGCTGAAGATGATATAGGTACAGTGGTGGCCATGATTTTAGCACATACTGTTTTGTACATTTTTAATTAAAAAAATTTTGTTACGTATTCGTTATTTTTGTCATTGTTATATATTAATGTATTATTCCCGGTGTCAAGAATATGCGATATTATTTTACTTAACTTTTTTTCGTTTATATTATTTTTTATAAGAAACCCTCAAAAAAAGAATGGACAGTAATTTAGCACAAATCAAAAAAATTTATTTCCAACACGATAAAAATAAAAACTCTAATATTAATTTCAGAAAATGTTTAATATTTGGTAGGATAGCCCTTATTCTTTAACACAGCTGCACATCTCCTGGGTGTACTGTCCTCAGCGTTCCTTTGGTATTGCATACCAAGCGTTTTGTATTTCCGTCCATAATTCGTTCAAATTTTTGGGTTTAACAGCAGTTATGTGTTGCTCTACATCGTTCCAAAGGTTCTCTATAGGATTAAGATCCGGCGATTGAGCTGGCCATTTTAAAACGTCAATGCCACTTTGATCCAAGCAACGCTTCACTATGCGTGAAGTATGTTTTGGATCGTTGTCGTGCATGAAACGCCATCTAAGTGGCATGTTTTCCTCTGCATATGGAAATTATATTTTTGTAAACGTACTTGTCCATTCGCGAATCGATTTTAATTATTGGACCAATACCGTGCCCAGAAAAGGCAGCCCAAACCATCACGTTTCCACCACCATGCTTTACGGTCTTCGAGGTGTACCTGGGATTGTGTTGCATGTTTGGAGGACGCCATACATAACGTTTTCCATCAGAACCAAATCGACAAAATTTGGATTCGTCGCTACAGAGGATATTTTTCCAAAAAAGCAGGGGCTTGCCTAAGTGTTCACGTGCGAATGAAATTCGGGACTGTAAATTTTTCTTAGACACGTGTGGCTTGTGTTGTACAATACATACACGCAATTTTTTTTCATTAAGTCTTCTTCTAATTGTTCGTGAGGAGACGTCGACACCAAATTTTGTTGAAACTTCCCTTTGAATTTCAGTTGAGGTTTTAAAGAGGTCCGCAACTATAAATAAGGGAGTCCTCTTTACGTGTGGTTTTTCTAGGCCTAGCACACTGTGGAACATTTTTGTGTGTCCCTTTGGCTTGAATATGACTGAGTACATTGTACACTACCTACCTAGAGCAGTTTAATATGGAAGCAATATCACAAACGGTGCTTCCTCTCGATTTCATATGATGAATAACTTGACGCTGCTCCTCTGTGCACCATGTACCTTTAGCCATATCTAGTTTTTGTTTTACGTTTTTTAATAAAACATCAATTAAATTATTAACAAAACTTACCAATATAAGATTTTAAACAAGAAAAATTATGAAAATATCGAATGTGCTAAATTAGTGTCCAGCGCAGATTAAACACTTCTTGCAATAAATCAAAAATTTAAATAAAAAGGGCAAAAGAGAATAGAAAAAAAATAACGGTACATACTAATCACGCCATAGACAACACTTGTGGGTAAGATGTTTACTTAATTTTTATACCTTAAACAAAATAAATGCATTTGAATGCAACGTACATGTAATGTGATAACCTAATGTCCACCACTGTATATACTAAATTTTACATGAACTGTAATATGAATATGTTTTGTCAATTTATGTAACAGATCTTTTGTTATTTAGTTTTAGTAATGTTATTTACAGACGTCTGCTCTGTTAGCGACTTTTAAGGCCGAAAGCAAGCCTTGTCAAACTTTTAATTATGTACTTTTTTTACATATTCTATCTCACTTTAGCAATGTTGCTTTTTACGTTAACTTAGTTATTAGAGTAAGACACATATAGCTCTAAGAATGTTATTATTCTCATAGTATGTAAGACAATCAATGTAATCGAAAAAGAAGAAGACTTAATAAAATGTTTACTTACGTACTTACTTAAGCCGCACAATTTTTGTTCTTTTCAAAACACACGAGAATGATTCATTTGGCATAAAATGTATGCGTATACATAGCTTTGTGTGCGTTAGTGTTTTTTGTATGCATTTAACATTTTTAGCGTTTTTTTTAAATGTGCATGTTGTGGTTTTGTGCTGCTAATGCGGGGAAGAAGCTGATTGAAACTACGCCACCAAAAAACCATTCTCTTCACCCTGCTTGCCAGCAAACTGGCATATTATGCCATCATAATTGTTCTAATGTATGATAGCTCAATCACGATTAATTTAATTTTAAGTTGCGTTTACAATTGGCATTAAATCTCGAGATTTCGCCTAAAATCTCCTCTGAAATTTACACTTGCAATTACGAGACTTCGGTTTGACAGCTGATATAAACAGATTTATGTAAACAACAATTTTATAAAAAAAAAATGGCGGAAACTGAGAAAATTAATAAAAATTTATCAGAAATATGAATGATTATAAAAAGTGAATTTTTATTAATGTATTATGCATCTAGTGTTAAGACAGTACAATCTGAAAAAGCATACCTGCAACAAAAGCTCAAATCATTAAATTATGCTCTTATTCAAAAACAGGTAAGAGCGGCTTAATTCGGCTATGTCTTCACCATGGTTGAGAAAAAACTGAAGTTTATATATGGACATATATGGAATGGACAGATTTATATACGGACGCCTTTAAGAGGAAATTAACCATTTAGTTTGGTGATAAAACTTGGACTCGGGAAGATTTATGGTTCCAGAAAATAGGTATTTAAAAAAAATGTATGTTTTGGGCATAACTTTTTTGTATCTGAACCGATATTTCCGAGTTTTTCAGCAAATATGTTATACTAAAGATTTTCGATCTTTTGCTATATAAGACGTATCCATAGCTCTAGAATAGTGTTTGTTGTTTGTGTATAAAAGGTGAAGAGGTGAAAGAAAAGAATTTCAACAAATCGTTAAAAGAAATCACTAGAACTGCATGTGTTTTATTTTTACAAAAACGTTTGATTTAGCTGGAAAATTTGCATTTGGGGTTTTATTTCGCTTTTTTTTTAATATTTTTAATTTATTTAGCTTAATTTTAAAAACTTGAACGAAAATAGTTTATAATTTTTTTTTATAAATTATTATAAGTTATGACCTAAAATAGTTGCACTCAAAGGGAAATTATGTATAAAATTTCTTAATTTATGAGAAAATGGTTTAAAAATCTGTTTATAAATTCTTTTAAATCGGAGCAAAAATTAGAAATAAAACCGTTTGTATTTTGTTTGTATCAGAGGGTTTTTATACAAATTTTGATGTTTTTAGCCTATTTATGGATTATTATTTAATTATTAATATAAAATTTTATTTAAATTAATTATTTAATGTTAAAAAAAAAACAAAAAATAAAAAAAGTCTAGAAAATAAAAAAAAAATGTACAAAAAAAAGTTGAATTGTGTCTTGAGTAAGATTCGAACTCGCGTTCTTAGAGAAAAAAAAAGTATTTGTGACATAGCGTTTAGACGACTCGGCTATGAAGGCTATATGGAATCATCGTTTATAGAGTTAAATGAACAGTTTTCGTTCAATAGGGATTTGTTTGGTTTTTATTTAAATGACAAATCTTTGTATGTGTTTGTTGTGTGTATAAAAGGTGAAGAGGTAAAGGAAAAGAAATTGATGTGTTTGTTATGCGTCATATTCAACATATGTACATATAAAAACAAAGGAATTTTACGGAAAAAATTAGAGGTAGTCCTGGTTTTTTGCTAATATCTCAGCCATTTATAAACAGATCTGCCTGATTTTTAATAGCAAGCAGAAATGGATCAAATTTAACAGAAATATATAACAATCAAGTCCTCATCATGTCTGGGGTCTTCGGAAAACCCATTTCAACACACAGACGGACATCGTTAAATCAACTTCGCTCTTTATAAGGACCCAGAATATATATACTTTATAGGGTCTAAGATTAATATTGTAGAAATTACAAACGGAATGACAAACTTATATATATACCCTTCCACCTGTGGTGAAGGGTATAACAAATGCAAATTTATTATTCGCAAATATTACGAAACAGGATGGAATTAAATAGTTATAGAATATAAATTATATAACTTTATTCGATCTTATTTTAATATTAATATTCAATTTTTTTAACTAAAGATATTTTTCTTTTTTTTTATATAAAATTTCTTATTTTATTTTCGATATTTCGCTAACAATTTGTTAGCATCTTCAGGAAAACAAAATTTTAATAATTATAAAAAATTTTTGACAAACAAAAAAATATTTTACATTTAAATATAAAAAATATTTAACATTTAAATATAAATTAAATTTTTAAAAAATTTAAAAAATTAAATTAACATTTAAAACAAAGTGGTAATTTTATAAACAACATTTTCCTGCTAAAGCTCGTAAAAAATATTTTCATATTGGTTTAATACTTTAGTTTATGAAACTGAACATAATAAATGTTGTTTATAAAATAAAATAACATTATGAAATTAAATTATTATAGTT
Organism: Eustalomyia histrio; assembly: GCA_949748255.1. Lineage (NCBI taxonomy): Eukaryota > Metazoa > Arthropoda > Insecta > Diptera > Anthomyiidae > Eustalomyia > Eustalomyia histrio. Next base: position 172,186,917 of record OX456523.1, on the reverse strand, counting down.
ATTAAAAACATATCTATACATTTAAGTTTCCTAATTTTTTACTAATTAAATGTCTATAATTCTGAGCTAAATTTTCTGTGTCAGCTTTAAAGTTCATTCTCTGTGTCAAAGGTGTATTAATGATTTCTAACATTTCTAACATATAACGTTTTTTATAATTATTTTCTGTTCTTAATATTGAAACATTTTCAAAGTTAGGATGGTGATTTAATATAGAACAATGAGATGACAATGCGGTTTTTTCCGAATTAATATTTCTATGTTTTTGGTCTGATTTATGTCCTGAAATCCTGGTATTTAATTTATTCTTTGTCGTTCCTATATATACCTTATCACAATTTTCCTGATCATTACCCTGACAAGGTATCTTGTAAACTAAATTTGACATATCCCACTTATCAATTCTATCTTTAGTTTTGCTAAATAATTTCCCTAATGTATTTATAGAATATATATTTTAAAGTAAATGAATTAACACTGGCTTTAAGCCTGGTATTTTCTTAAAAGTTAGATCTTGTTCATATTTATTTGTAAATGTAATAAAATAAAGTTTATATATTTTTTTCACGTGTTTTTGTTTTGTTCTTTTCTAAGAATGGCGCTTGAAACGTCAAATAGTGTCACAAACAAAAAAACAAAACATGCCAGATTGCTCTAAACGGAGTTTTGATTAGCCGGATTTTCATTACATTTTTCAAAAATCTCGTCCATTGACGAGATTTCCATTTGTGTGGGAAATCTCGAGATTTGAGATTGTGGCGAAATCTCATTTTTACGAGATTTGAGTGCAGATGTAAACGCAACTTTTAACTCGAAGGGTTTCATGGAATTTTTATAAATTCCTACAGGGTGACTATATTTTTAATAATTTTATAAACCTGGTTTGTTTTTTCGAATTTTATATTTATATCTATAACTGCTTGTAAAGAAAACGACTTACTTGACTTTTTCCACTTTGTAAACAAATATAATTTGAACATTTGGGGCCGCCTGTGTACGCAAGTTGTTTTCGTATATGGACTTCGCCGGAACGAGAAATAAGACAATTATATTGTTTGCCCTGATCTACTTTTATAGGGTGTCCCAAGAAAAACGCAATTTTTAAATTTTTAAGTTTCACGATTTTTTTTAAATATCTGTGTTTTATTTAAAATTTAAAAATTGCGTTCTTCTTGGGACACCCTATACTTACACAGAATTTATTTGTTAGCTTTTGTTGTTTTTAATATTTTATCAAATTAAAAATACAAAAATTTCAAATATTTCAAATATTTTTATGACAAATAGTTTTGTTTACATTTAAAAAAGAAAAGCCAATAATTTCTAAGGCTTGGCAAAAATTTTATACATTCTTAATCTATAACTATATCTATAACTCCTTAGCAAGTCTATATCTACTTAAAATTGTATGGAATATTTATATAAAATTCGAAAAAACAAACCTAATATAAATTAACACAATCCTATAATACGAATTTCGTTTCCCGTTCCATTTTGTTTGTATAAAAATTGGTCACTCTGTAGCTGTTTTATAAAAATAGATCCTAGGGATGTCTTCCCTACCTGGACTATTTTTATTATCGCAGTGGTGTCTACACCTGCGATTGATATAATATTTTCTGTTTGCAAACGTCATATCCAATCGCAGAGAGAATTATATTTGCGTGTAGACTACATATTAATGTTGCTCTTAGTGTTATATTTAAATTATAACAGAGTTATCATAATAAATATTATAACAACTATATCATAATATCAGCTGTCAAAATCACGCCAGATACACATACATAAATGCCACCAAGAATGCAGTAGTTGTTTTTAATGACATTTTGTTTGTTTTACTTCACATTTTTTATTTAAAACACTAAGAGCACAATTTTTTCGCAAAACAAAGGACTTTACTGCACAGTTGACTGAAAATTGTGAGTAGATATAATATTAACATAAATACCCTTAATATTAATAAAGATAATTTCGTCCCGTTACTCTGCGATTGAAAGTGACGTTTGCAAATAGAAAAATATTTATAATAATGTCAGGTGTAGACACCAAGTTAATATTCCATCAGAGCAAAAATTTTGTCTGTTTGCCCTATCTCACTTAGTTTTCGAGATGCCACCCATTTTTAAAAATGGACAGAAACTTGCGAGATTACGCAAAACGGACAAAATTTTTACAAAGCTCGAAAGAGGTGTTACGAACCGTTTTATCCAGCGAGGATTCTGGCCAGCATTTAGCCCACGGTACACCTCAGACGCTTCCAACCCTCTCACTGGAAACGCTCGACAACAAAACAAACTGAGTTTTGCTACACAATAAAATAATCATACTAAGATAAAACAAACACACTATCTGATGATATGGAGACAGATGTTGGTCTCTGTTAGCCCACCCAACGATGAACAACAAATTCCACTCAACCTTTTCGCCTTTAATTCACCACCATTGCCCTATACCTTATAAACTAAATAAAGCCAACATTTTCATTTTTTTCTTTCATTTCAACATGATTTTTATTTATATTAAATTAAATACTAAACTTAAATACTCAAATACCATAGACCTAAACGTAACATTAATAAATTAATAGCAAAAAAAAAACAACAAACAAAATAAGTAAAATATATCGCATGCAATAAAAGAAACTCAAGACTTTAATATTTTTTCTCTATTATCCTCAATCACAAACTTTGTAACAATTTTTCTTTATCTTTTAATTTCACCTAAAATTTCCTTTTCCTGTTTTTGCTATTTTAACAAAACTTGATTTGACTGCTATTTTAAAAACTTTATTTATAGGATCTAAACTACACAAACTCTTTCTGGACCTTAACTTAATCTTTAGATTTATCTCTGAAGGAGCTCCCGGTTATTTTAACATCTGGTACTACCCAGATATTGTTTTGAAACAACGCAACGTCTATGGTGTAATAAAGATGTATAATAAAGATGTATATAAACAACCCTAATAATTATAATATCTTACGTATACATTAACTCTAACATGCACTTAAATAATATCTGAATTTAACAATACAATTATTAAACCCTTATTCTCACAAATGGAATTATGTGTTAGGATGAATTTATTATTCCTTTTTTTCAATACTTTTTTAATAACTTTTCTTCAATACTTTTTATTTAAAAAAAACAAAAATACGTGACCTGTGGTATATTTATCACACTCGTTTAGATATCCTTCTACTGATTTGGACGGTTTACTGGTATTAAACGTCTCATACGCCTTTCGACTTAAAATGTTGGTGATTTAATCACAAAAACACAGAAAAAAAGTTACCTGGCTATACGGTGATTACGGTTATTCCTCTAAAGTTGGTGATTTAATCACAAAAACACAGAAAAAAAGTTACCTGGCTATACCAATGGCTATTTGGGGGATTACGATTATTCCTCTTAAGTTGCTGATTTCCGACTAGGCAGGATGCCGGCCTACGGACCTCACAGAACTATTTGCCACAAATCCCTTTTCCTGCTTTCTACTCCAATCGATGTATAGCCACCTGAAATTAGATTTGACAAAAAAAATGTTTACATCCAAAATAAAATGCCATAGTAAATTGGTTAAGACAATCCGTAGCGAAATCCAAATGAATATAAAATAATTATTTTAGTCATCAACTGTTTTCATAATACTATGTAGTTTTTTTGGGTAAAAAGTAAGTAAAAATTTTATTAAGTCTTCTTCTTTTTCGATTACATTGTTTGTCTTACATACTATGAGAATAATAACATGCTTAGAGCTATATGTGTCTTAGGCCCATTATTATAACTTGCCTTTAAGGTGCGTATTAGTTAAAGGTAACTTTAGCTATAGTGAGGAATAAAGTGACCTTTAACTTTTATTGGTTATTACAACTTCCTTATAAAAAAAAATTAAGTTTTTTGAAAATATGCCATTACCAGAGCATAAACCGATTACTTTTAACAAATTAAAATGGTTCTTAAAAATACGTAGTGGCAACAAACAAAAAATACAAACGAAAAACAAAATTTCTTCGAATTGTGTATAAGATCAAAATGTTTGTTATATAAAATTTACATTGTCGACGGTGAACACAGAAAAAAACCAAAGAGCAAAAAACTACACGGCAACTACACTGCAGAGCAGAAAATGTGGCAACTTCAAATGCTTAAACCTTACGTTAAAAGTTAAAGGTAAGATGAACTTACCTTTAGCTTATCGGTAACTTTTAGGTTAAAGTATACTTATAATAACGAAAAACTAATAATCTGTCCGTTAACATCTTTACTTTAGCTATCGGCAAGTTATAATAATGGGCCTTAAGCTAATAACTAAGTTAACTTAAAAAGCAACATTGCTTAAGTAAGATAGAATATGTTAAAAAAAGTACAAAATTAAAGGTTTGGCAATGCTTGCTTTCGGCCTTTAAAGTCGCTAACAGAGCAGACGTATGTAAATAACATTACTTAAACTAAATAAATAACATTACTAAAAGAAAATAACAAAAGTTCTGTTACACAAATTGACAAAACATATTCATATTACAGTTCATGTAAAATTAACAAAATTCAATTTAGTATATACGTATATCATCTTCAGCCCCTATGATTGCCGGAGGCTGGGCTCATATAGAATTATGGAAGGTCCAGAGGAGCTCAATCGTCGTCAATACATCCATTGATTATACCGGCAGGAGAAAGATATGTAGATCCAGCCCATATGGTGTTTTTCTCGCTTTCGTATATTTGGCTGACAAGCATATTATCTATGGCTTGAATTTCCAAATTAGTGAGGAAAATCATGCAGGAAAATTTTGAATAGGAAGGGAGCCAAGACACTTCCCTGAGGTACCCTACTTTTCACATGTCCTAGTTCTGAGGTTATGTTGTTGATTTGGACGCCAAATTTTCTATTAGTAAAGTAGCTGCAAAATGTTTTTAGCAGGAACGGGTCAACGCCAAGATTTATCAGTTTTTAGAGAATTCCATTGTGATAAACTGAATCAAACGCCTTTTCTATATCCAATGATATGTTACGATTTTTTTTCTTTGGTCATATTACAGTTGCAACTTATTTCTATAGTATTGGTAATATTTTAAAAAACTTTCAATTTTGTGTTAAGTGCATGTCAATCTAAACACATTGAGTTTATTGCACAATGGTATACATCCCATATTTCTATCATGCGATAAAAGAAAAAAGAATGAACTAACTCTGGTTGGTTATCCATGCTGACCCCAAATACTTGTATGTGCATCAGTATGTATTAGTTATTCTCAATTAATCTCGATACGTGTTAAATCTGCTGTCTTGTTTTTACAGACGGACTTTACATTGTCATTTATTTCTCGCCATAATAAATTGGGTAAAGGAAAGAAAAAGAACAAGTCCGCGCTCTAATTTTTTTTATGTATGCTTTAGATGGATTAGTAACAAACGGACAATCACTTAATTTTTTTGTAATACAGAAATCATTAACATTTTGTTATTAAGTGCGATAAGTCAAACTTAAATTGCCTTTTAAAGTGTCTATTACGTTTTGATTGAAATTGGAAAAAAAAATTCTACAAAAGTCAAAGTTAAATAAAAGTCATTGAACATTTCTTTTTTTTTAAAGTTAAATAAAAGTTACCTTACAAAATTTTATTTCGGAATAATAATTTCTAAAAACTTAAAAGTGTTTTGCCGATTTTGGTTTAATCACTAAATAAGAATATATTATATAATATATCTTCGAAAATTTGAGGTAAGAATTTTGAATCAAATTTTAGAAAGAACGTAAGGCAACTATTTTGTAATTTCCTATAGGAGGAATCACTGTTTCAATATTTTTGTCAAACTGCTTGTTACCAAAATTGTAGAAGAAGAACCACAAAAGTTTTGCAATTTTGTTGCCCTCGTTTGGAGGATTTTGTGGAGTTTTGATTAGAACAAGGTGATCAATTTGGAAAATTCACGTGGTGTTACGTAATTGCCGGGCGGACTAAGTCCACACGTGTGACGAAGCAGGTCATAAATTTTTTTCCTAATATAGACCGGTGAATATAATTGGATAATTTGAATTAAGCGGATTTGATATTACCGAATTTCGAATCAAGTTTTGTCTCAATTTTATCCTGCCCATAACGTGGTTGGGGCAAGAACACTCTCATCATATCATCTTATATAACTTCAGTTTGGTTACTTCCACATTTGATAAAAATTTAATCCTAAATGGAATAATTTTCACGTAAATATTATAAGACTTACAAATATTAAGAATTTTGAATTCAAAATCACAAAGAAATATTATTAACCCAAAACTTTTTACCCACGCGGTTTATAGAAATTTTCAAGAAAATTATGTAATCAAAAATCGTCATAAAAATTAACGGTATATTTTTTTTAACATCTTTTTTTACTTCAAAATTGATTTCAATATTTCAATTTAAGTAACTTAAAATCTACATTTAAAATCTTTAAATTTAAAATCTAATTAAACATTTAACTTTAAAATATGAAATACGTTAAATATTAAATTAACAAAATATTTCTAAATATTTCAAAACCTTGAATACAAAAATGGATTATATTTTAAATCCATTAAATTTTTCTAATTTAAAATTATTCCCGTACATGTAAGTTACATAATTATTTCTATTTACCATAAACTTTAAGGAGATTCAAAACCTTATTTTAAATTTCATTATTGGACTGAAATTAACACAATGATTTGAAAACAGTTAATTTCATGTAGTTTTAACACAAGTAAATAATTAAATTTACACAATAAAATTAATATTTAAACCTATTTTAAATTTATACAAAAATTTATATAAATTTAAACTTACGCAGCATCATAATTTTCAAAGCTTATTATTTTAAAATGGTACAAAGAGATAAAATTTAACTGTAATGATATTTTGCTAATTTAAAAATTCTTAATAATTTTTTTTTCTAAGTGTACTTTCTTTATTTGTATCTTAATAATATTTTTTTTTAATGATCATTACTTACAAAATTTCTAAGTTTGTTTAGATTTGGACAACAACAATATTCTTCGATTGCTGGGCCCATCAGTTGGAACGTTGTAGCAAGTGAAACACAATTGAAAAATTAATAAGATTGTAAGTAATGATGTATTAATATATTTTTTTAAGCTTCTACTATTATTATACTCTTACTTGTCGGTCCGATTTAAATATGTTCCACTTTTTCTTGTAAAATACTCTCTAAACTAGTTTATTTAGTTATTTTCTTTAATAATTTAGTATTCTAGGAACACTCTTAGAGTAATGTTCGTGTATGGTACTGTTAAGGTTTTGTTAAGGTTTTTTCTCTTATGTAGAGTAATTTACGTTAATGATCATTAGCTACTGTTAAGGTTTTTATTATTTCTTGTTAAAAAAATGAACTTCATTAATAAATCTCATTTTGAATTGTTATATTGAAAAAAAAAAGACATGAAACACTAGACTTATTGTTTTTGGGAGTGACAATCCGTTTAAAATGTAAGTTGCTTTAATAACAGTGGTGTCTATAAATAAGGGACAGTCTTAAAATAAAGGGTAATTTTGCTGTCTAGGCGTCTGACATACGGTCAGTTGGGTGGGAGAATTGTACCTACATGGCACACCATCTTGCCATCGATAGATCGTCTTTCAAATTTCTTTTAACCATCTTTTTATAATTTTACCTACTTGGTGGTACGTACGGGCATGAAAAGTAGGTTATGTGTATGGCGTTATGGATTCTGGGTTGAGAACCAAAACCTACCAGATATAAAGCTAGCAGGGTAAATCTTAATTCATGCCACTTAGCCTATAATTTCATTTTTGGGATAATTTTATGAGTATGAGGGATTTTTAACAATTTTTATTATTCTAAAATGTACCCAACGCCTTACATATATGGCGCCCAACGATAAAAAGCTCATTCGAGCTAATTTAAATTTTTAATTCTTGATAAATTTGGTAATTTTAATGAAAACTTGTCCAACTCTATTATTTTCGAATATAAAAAGATTTGGTTTTAGATACGAAAGAATGATTGTTATCAGCGTGGTTAAATATAGAAATGCTAGATTTATACTTGCAAAGCACCATCAAATACTAAGTTCTAAGGGTTGTCCTATTAATTCGGACATTTTTAAATCTGAAGGTAGTTGTAACTCTTACTATTTTTGTATTTCGTTTACTATGACCACTTGTACAATAAGTCATTGTATTGGTCCTGTTAGTCCGAGTTCAAGAATACTAATTAGTTCTTTTTCTTTGTTGCTACGGATTCGATTGTTGGCAGTGTTTTAAATATGTTAAACAAGCCGTTGTAGATTTTTTTATACAAATCTGAAATGTTGTAGTTTTCATATTTATTTCATATAGTTTTAATAATGTTAATTTAAAATTAACTGAAGCGAAAAGGAGATCCGTTATTTTGTTATTTTAAAGGCAGATTACGCTGCTCTTTTTCGTTTAGACATAGACTGTTGTTTGGTGATTTCGTTTTGTTATGGTTTGTCATTCCCATAAATTTTGATGAAATTAATTTTTTGTATATACTATATACTACTTTCTTAAAATTGGCATTGCTTGCGATTTTAATCTGATTTTGGAAAAAAAAAAGAATGGAAATATTTTGATCGTGAAAAAGTTAACACTTTATACGTTTGATATTTATACAAAATAAATATCAAACTTGTTTTGATACTCATTTTTATTTTTGTCATTAACGTTATGAATACTAGGAGCTCTAGTCGAGGTACAGATTCTATAAACTCAGAGACTTCTACTTCAGCTAGTAAATCAACTCGAGGTGCCATTTCGAAGAAATCTTCACATAGCTCTCGGGATACGAATCCGGGAAATCCTAATACATCTAATTCTACCAACTCTACTCCTGGGGAAAAACCTCCACAAATTGGTAGGGGAGATACTGTTAAGAAAAGTGCTGTTAGTCGTGGTGGTAGTGGCAATTATTCGTTCACACGAGGTCGTGGTGGGCGCTATTCAGCTTCTCAGAATAATATTTCTATAGAACTACAAGATTCTATTAAAACTCCTGGCAAACCACTGGTAGCACATTCTCCTGTTAATAAAAATATAGGAAAATCTCCTCAAAATCTAGGGACTCAGAGTATCGCAGGAAGACCGAAAGTTTTACATTCTCCTGTTAATAGAAACTTGATATCTGCACAGGGCATTCGGGCCCAGAGTTTAAATAACATTTCAATTGAATTAATTGATACTGATGGAATTCCAAATTTACCATTAGTTACTCATTCTCCTGTTCAGAACAATACTGCAGCAGGTACGCAAATTATTCTGACACAAAGCCTACATAATATTTCAATTGAATTGGAAAATACTAATACCAATCCCGAAGGCGTGTCACAAAACCTGCAATCACAGGCTTTGGATAATATTTCGGTTGAATCAAACGCTCCTGATAGATCTGGCAGTGGATCATTGAATAATTTGGGCACACGCCTACAAAATCTTCAAACTAAAGGTTTTTATAATATCTCATTTGATGTGGAAGATACTGTTGTAAATTCTTTAAATAAAGAAAATTTGGAAAAGCAGGGCAATCAGATCCAAAGTTCTGAAAATTTAACTACTAGTTCACCCATTGAAATTATCGATAAAATGGCTCAGAATAATTCGAACACACCTAATCCTCCTTTGGGTGAAAACAATAATCCAAATACTCAGTATCAATTTCCCCCACCACCGAGCAATATTCCTCCACCAATAGATAATGCCCCTCAACCGATAAGTAATAATTCCGAACATCGGAATAATATTCCTCCAATACCAAGTAACAGTGCAATTCCGACCACATCTTTTGATTCTTTGGTTGCAATGATGGAGCAAACTATGCGAAATACTAGGGAAGAGTTTAGAAAAGAGCTATTGTCACTAAAGGAAAGCATCTCCCAAATTGGAAATGGTACTTCGTCCAATTCTCGGGGGCAAAATGATTTTTTGTCGAATATAAACCACGTAAATGTTGCTGGTAATTCTTTTGGCACTCATGGTACTTCACTTGGGAACAGCGATTCAAATGTTAAACTTGAGAAATGGAAAATTTCTTACGATGGATCAGGATCTGTATCCGACTTTATTTTTAAGGTTGAGACCCTTTGGGCACGATCCAAGTGCTCTGAGGATCATTTAATATCCAATTTTCATGTGCTTTTGGACGGAAAAGCTGAGAAGTGGTATTGGCTTTTCTCCATGCAAAACCGTTATGTAAATTATTCTCAATTACGTACCGCTCTTACTAAAGAGTTTGGTCACTTAGAGACGGATCACGATATTCTTTTGAAAATATCTTCGCGAAAGCAACAGTATAAGGAGACGTATGATGATTTTCATACTGCTATCGTATCTATGAATTTAAGGCTCAGGAGTCCTTTACCTGATGGTACATTAATTGATATAATTAAAAGGAATATACACTCAAATTTAAGTTTTTTATTGTTTAGTTCAGATCCTAGATCTTTAAATGATTTTAGGGATACTGCACGAAAAGCGGAGAAGGTTCTTCGTGACAACAAATTTCAGAGTCATAGTTTAGGTCAGTCCCGTAACGTTAGTGAGCTCGAGGCTCCCATTGAAGAATTTGATGATTTTGAATCTGTTGATCCACAGCTTGAAGCCCTTCAAATATCAAAGGGGAAAAATAGGTATGATTACTCTAACATTCGGTGTTGGAATTGCATGTCGTTAGGACATTCGTACATTTATTGTGCAAGGGAAATTAAAGAGCCATATTGTTTTAAATGTGGACAAAAAGGTGTGATGACTCCTAGTTGTCCTAACAAACACGGTTACCAGGGAAACCGCAAAATGGGCGAACTGGCTACCGGGGACACTCGTCCATCCCACCAAACCCCGAATTTGAATAAAAATCCGATTTAGGTAAAAATGTAGCAGTTTTTGATAATAATAAATTTCCAACAAAACCGTTATTTTTAAATAAAAGTTCGCTTAGAGAAATTTCTACACAGACTGAAGAATCTCTTCGCTCTTCTCCGAAACGAAAAACTTATTCTCTGCAATTGTCCAATCAACCATATGCACCTTATGGAAAAACTTCTTTGAAAATATTGAAATGTCGATTACGTTACAAGGAACGAAAATCCATCAGAAAGATTTTAGAATCTACGATTCTGCATGGGTCCGATGACCGTCCTTTGTCTAAAGTGCAGATTTTTGATGAATTTTTAGTTTTCTTGCTTGATTCGGGAGCAAATGTTTCCGTGTTAGGGAAAAACTGCATGTCTTTTATTGAGAGAAACAACATTTCTTTTAGGTCGGTTAGGTCTTCAATTAGAGTCGCCAATGATTCTGAACAAATGGTAGTTGGGTTTTGTAATCTACCAGTATATTTTAAAAATGTTACGAAAATTATTCGGTTTTATTTAGTTCCAACCTTTTGTCAGGAAGCATATTTTGGCACTGATTTTTGGCGTGAGTTCGCACTGGCACCCGAGATTATACCTGTCGTATCTGCTATTGAAATTGAAATTCCAAAGGACTCACAAGATAAATCGAGTTTTCATAACCTTTCTTCGGAGCAAAAGTTGATATTGGAGAAAACTATTTTAGAATTTCCCTCTTTTCAGAAACTTGGACTAGGGTGTACTGATTTGTTAGAACATGATATTGACACAGGAGACGCGGTTCCAATTAAATGTAAACATTACCCATTGTCACCTCCTAGACAGGAAGAGGCGTATCAGGAAATTGAACGGCTGCTAAGTATGGGCGTAATCGAAGAATCGAATTCCCCTTGGTGTTCTCCTGCGGTTTTAGTTAGGAAACCTGGTAAGGTCCGACTATGTATCGATTCAAGAAAATTAAACGCGGTAACGAAAAAAGATTCTTATCCCTTGCCCCATATAAATGGACTTTTGAGTAGGCTTAAAGATACCTTTTTCATAAGCGGAATAGATCTCAAGGACGCATTTCTTCAAATCCGGTTAACGCAATCCTCGAAGGAGAAAACTGCATTTGTAGTGTCCGGTAAACCTTTATTTCACTACAAATACATGCCATTTGGTCTATGCAATGGTCCGCAAACCATGAGTAGACTTATGGACCGGGTGATACCTTCACGGTTACGCGAAAACGTTTTTATATATTTAGATGACTTGTTAGTCTGCAGTTCCGATTTTGAGTCTCATATTAAGCTGCTAAGTGAAGATTTGTTGGCATGGCCAATTGGTATAGATCGTTTATATCTAACTTTTCTGATCTCGCTGGTCCACTAACCTATTGTTTAAGGAAATCATCGAAATCGTTTACATTGAGCGAGGAAGCAAAAATTTCGTTCCAAAAACTAAAGGATGCACTTTCATCTGCTCCGGTATTAGCCCAGCCTAACTTTGACCGTGAATTCGTCATACAATGTGACGCTTCTAACATAGGCGTCGGCGGTATACTACTCCAGTGCGATGATCATGGGAAAGAGCATCCTATATCCTATGTCTCACAGAAATTAAATAAATCCCAACGAAACTACACGGTTACTGAATTAGAGTGCTTGGCCGCTATAGTATGTGTCAACCGATTCAGGCCGTATATTGAGGGCTTACCATTTCGGATCATAATGGACCATTCATCTCTAAAATGGCTTATGTCTCAAAAAGACTTAAGCGGACGTTTGGCCCGTTGGAGCCTCCGGTTACAGCGTTATGATTTCACAATAGAGCATAGAAAGGGTTCGTTGAACGTAGTCCCTGATTGTTTGTCCAGAATTGAGGTTAACGAATTATCTTTATCAGATATGCCGGTAGAAATAGATTTGTCTTCTCCTGCCTTTAATGAAGAGGAGTATCAGAAGCTAAGGAAAACAGTTTTGGATAATAAGGAGTCTTTACCTGACCTTTGTATTTCTGAAGATTTGATTTATAAGCGGATGAAATTTAGACAGGGCGCAGAAAATGAGGAGGATAGCCTGTGGCGTCTGTGGGTTCCTAGATCTTTAGCTGAAGGAGTCATAAAATCTTTTCATGATTCTGTTCTTTCGTGTCATGGTGGGCTTGCAAAAACTTTGGCAAGAATACGCCAGAAATATTTGTGGCCCACAATGGTATCCGTCATAAAAACCTACATTAAAAATTGCGATAAATGTAAAGCGGTTAAGTCTCCGAATCAGATTTTAAAGCCCCCAATGGGAAATCAATTTGTTACTACTAGGCCGTTTGAGAGATTCTATTGCGACTTTTTGGGTCCATACCCATTCACAAAAGTCAAAAATTCTGCTATTTTCATTTGCTTAGATCATTTGACGAAATTTTTATTTCTAAAGCCTCTTAGGGCCGCAACATCGGCGAACGTAATTTTATTTTTCCAACCAGAGGTTTTCCCCACTTTTGGTGTGCCACGTTACGTGCACAGCGATAATGCAAAACAGTTTGTGTCCAATGAAATGAAACAATTTTTCGATTTATATGGTATTACCCATATTAAAACGGGTTTCTATACCCCACAATCAAATGCGTCTGAACGCGCAAACCGCGAGATTATAACTAAAATCAGATGTTTTTTGGAAAACCATAAGGATCATAGTAATTGGGATAAATTCATACCCCAAATACTTTCAATTTTACGTAGCGATTACCATTCCTCTATCAAATGTTCTCCTTATTATGCCACTTTTGGCCAAAATATGGTTCAACATGGTTCTAGCTACAAAATATTAGAGAAACTTGGCTGTATGTCTGGTGAGGATTTGAGTATTTCAAATAATGTTGATAAAATGGGACAGGTCAGAGAGAAAGTCAGAGATAATTTGAATGTCGCATATGAAAAGTCAAGCAGGACATATAATCTTCGAACGAGAAAAATTAGCATTCGGAAAGGTCAGGTTGTGTTTAGGAAAAATCATGTGCTGAGTAATAAGTCGAAGAAAATTAACAGAAAATTTATGCCTAAATTTTTGAAATGTAGAATAAAGGATAAAATTGGAAATAATTTATATGAGCTAGAGGACATGAATGGTAAACACGCAGGAAGGTTTCATACGTCAGACTTAAAATCCTAACTTTGCCCGGCTTTTGTGGGTCGAGCCACACGTTGTGAATAATAAAAATTGTTTATAGAAAAAGAGGAAAACTGGAAAAATATTTTCAATCTTTGTCTAATTTAGGATTTTTTTTTCTTTTCTTTGGGACTTTTTAAATTTTTTTTCAGGATTTGTGATGGCACAGCAAAATTTTTGGATTGATAATGTTGAAATTTTAGTTGAGATTTGGAACAAACATTTTATATATTTTTTTTTTCTAAATTAATATGCAAAAAGTTGCAGTTGTTCCAATACGTTTAGATTTTTGATTGTAATTGCAGACATTCCGATTAAATATTGACATTGTTTTTGCTTGTGTAAGAAGATGAAATATAGTTGGGAAAAAAATCATTTTCCTGTTCGTCATTCGATGTGAAAATCTCAGAGCGAAGCAGGTTTGTTACGATTTTTTTTTCTTTGGTCATGTTACAGTTGCAACTTATTTCTATAGTATTGGTAATATTTTAAAAAACTTTCAATTTTGTGTTAAGTACATGTCAATCTAAACACATTGAGTTTATTGCACAATGGTATACATCCCATATTTCTATCATGCGATAAAAGAAAAAGGAATGAACTAACTCTGGGTGGTTATCCATGCTGACCCCAAATACTTGTATGTGCATCAGTATGTATTAGTTATTCTCAATTAATCTCGATACGTGTTAAATCTGCTGTCTTGTTTTTACAGACGGACTTTACATTGTCATTTATTTCTCGCCATAATAAATTGGGTAAAGGAAAGAAAAAGAACAAGTCCGCGCTCTAATTTTTTTTATGTATGCTTTAGATGGATTAGTAACAAACGGACAATCACTTTATTTTTTTGTAATACAGAAATCATTAACATTTTGTTATTAAGTGCGATAAGTCAAACTTAAATTGTCTTTTAAAGTGTCTATTACGTTTTGATTGAAATTGGAAAAAAAAATTCTACAAAAGTCAAAGTTAAATAAAAGTCATTGAACATTTCTTTTTTTTTTAAGTTAAATAAAAGTTACCTTACAAAATTTTATTTCGGAATAAAAATTTCTAAAAACTTAAAAGTGTTTTGCCGATTTTGGTTTAATCACTAAATAAGAATATATTATATAATATATCTTCGAAAATTTGAGGTAAGAATTTTGAATCAAATTTTAGAAAGAACGTAAGGCAACTATTTTGTAATTTCCTATAGGAGGAATCACTGTTTCAATATTTTTGTCAAACTGCTTGTTACCAAAATTGTGGAAGAACAACCACAAAAGTTTTGCAATTTTGTTGCCCTCGTTTGGAGGATTTTGTGGAGTTTTGATTAGAACAAGGTGATCAATTTGGAAAATTCACGTGGTGTTACGTAATTGCCGGGCGGACTAAGTCCACACGTGTGACGAAGCAGGTCATAAATTTTTTTTCCTAATATAGACCGGTGATTATAATTGGATAATTATAATTAAGCGGATTTGATATTACCGAATTTCGAATCAAGTTTTGTCTCAATTTTATCCTGCCCATAACGTGGTTGGGGCAAGAACACTCTCATCATATCATCTTATATAACTTCAGTTTGGTTACTTCCACATTTGATAAAAATTTAATCCTAAATGGAATAATTTTCACGTAAATATTATAAGACTTACAAATATTAAGAATTTTGAATTCAAAATCACAAAGAAATATTATTAACCCAAAACTTTTTACCCACGCGGTTTATAGAAATTTTCAAGAAAATTACGTAATCAAAAATCGTCATAAAAATTAACGGTATATTTTTTTTAAAATCTTTTTTACTTCAAAATTGATTTCAATATTTCAATTTAAGTAATTTAAAATCTACATTTAAATTTAAAATCTTTAAATTTAAAATCTAATTAAACATTTAGCTTTAAAATATGAAATACGTTAAATATTAAATTAACAAAATATTTCTAAATATTTCAAAACCTTGAATACAAAAATGGATTATATTTTAAATCCATTAAATTTTTCTAATTTAAAATTATTCCCGTACATGTAAGTTACATAATTATTTCTATTTACCATAAACTTTAAGGAGATTCAAAACCTTATTTTAAATTTCATTATTGGATTGAAATTAACACAATGATTTGAAAACAGTTAATTTCATTTAGTTTTAACACAAGTAAATAATTAAATTTACACAATAAAATTAATATTTAAACCTATTTTAAATTTATACAAAAATTTATATAAATTTAAACTTACGCAGCATCATAATTTTCAAAGCTTATTATTTTAAAATGGTACAAAGAGATAAAATTTAACTGTAATGATATTTTGCTAATTTAAAAATTTTTAATATTTTTTTTTCTAAGTGTATTTTATTTATTTGTATCTTAACATTATTTTTTTTTAATGATCATTACTAACAAAATTTCTAAGTTTGTTTAGATTTGGACAACAACAATATTCTTGGAACGTTGTAGCAAGTGAAACACAATTGAAAAATTAATAAGATTGTAAGTAATGATGTATTAATATATTTTTTTTAAGCCTCTACTATTATTATACTCTTACTTGTCGGTCCGATTTAAATATGTTCCACTTTTTCTTGTAAAATACTCTCTAAACTAGTTTATTTAGTTATTTTCTTTAATAATTTAGTATTCTAGGAACACTCTTAGAGTAATGTTCGTGTATGGTACTGTTAAGGTTTTGTTAAGGTTTTTTCTCTTATGTAGAGTAATTTACGTTAATGATCATTAGCTACTGTTAAGGTTTTTATTCTTTCTTGTTAAAAAAATGAACTTCATTAATAAATCTCATTTTGAATTGTTATATTGAAAAAAAAAAACATGAAACACTAGACTTATTGTTTTTGGGAGTGACAATCCGTTTAAAATGTAAGTTGCTTTAATAACAGTGGTGTCTATAAATAAGGGACAGTCTTAAAATAAAGGGTAATTTTGCTGTCTAGGCGTCTGACATACGGTCAGTTGGGTGGGAGAATTGTACCCTACATGGCACACCATCTTGCCATCGATAGATCGTCTTTCAAATTTCTTTTAACCATCTTTTTATAATTTTACCTACTTGGTGGTACGTACGGGCATGAAAAGTAGGTTATGTGTATGGCGTTATGGATTCTGGGTTGAGAACCAAAACCTACCAGATATAAAGCTAGCAGGGTAAATCTTAATTCATGCCACTTAGCCTATAATTTCATTTTTGGGATAATTTTATGAGTATGAGGGATTTTTAACAATTTTTATTATTCTAAAATGTACCCAACGCCTTACAGATATTGCCACCGTGCATATTTTATCCCTTAGGTTGCAAGTTACATCATTGTGGAATTTTAACAATGCATGTTGTGTTGAGTTATTTCTTCTAAATCCAAATTAAAATTCGGATATTGGTTCTACAATGAACTCATTTTCTAGTTTTTCCTTAATTAGGTGTTCAAATAATTTACTAGTGTTTGATAAAAGGGATATTAGTCGAAAATCCTCAGGCTTTTTACTGTCCTGCTTTTTTGTAATTGGAAGTATTTTTGCGCTTTTCCAAGCAATTGTTAGCTGCTTATAATTTTTGTGTTGTATCAGGAAATTTTTTAATTATAAAAACGCCATCAAAGCCAAAAGACCTTTTGTTATTAAAGTTGTTTATGTGCATTCTGATATTATTCACGTTTGTAAAATGGTAATTATCAAGATTTGCATCGGCTGCCAAAAACGTGTCATCAAATGTATAAATTTGTTGCGGTAGTCTATCGACGCATGATGAGATTAGATTCTCTATATTGTTGACCTGTCTTTCAGTATTTACCTCGTGGAAAACAGCAGTATAATAAGTTCTAAATATCTCTGAAATTTGACAACTATTGGAAGTGATAGTATCATTGTGTATGAGCTGCTGGCAAAATGGAGACTTCTTTTTTCCAACGAACCGAAAAACATCTTTAAAGGCAGTGGGGCCTGGTGTTATTTTTGAGTCTATGCCTCAAATTTTTTGCATCTTCAAGATTCATGAGCTCATTAATAATTGTTTTTAATAGTTGTTTGTTTAGTGATAATTTTATACTCGATTCTAATTCTATTTTCAGTTCTGTGATATATTTTCTTTAGATTCTTTTGCCATGCATACTTAACTTCAAAAAATTTCTTGATGTTCAGGATACTGACGTTTTTAATCGTTTATTTCCAGTTTGTTGGAGTGGCTTTCATGTATTGAGGTAAGTGTATTATTAAATGTATTTATAAGCTCATCTAATTCATCATTATTTAAATTGCAGTTGTTGACATCTGAGGTTGCATCTAAATCTCTACTGAATGCGTTACAATTAGTGTACTTATATGAATTTATTACCAGGGGACTTCTTAGTGTTAAACAGGCTGCATCACTTTCCAGTTTCAGTACTAATGGGAAATGATCAGAGAAAGTTGATAGGCTTTTAATCTGATAAGTAGGTTGGATACTGTTGATTATGCTGGGACTTAATAGAAAGTGGTCTAGGAAAGAAGACCCGTTAGCAAAGGATGGAGATATATTGCAATCGCGTCTTGCGTGTTGTTTTGTAGCCAGCTCTGTAGAACTTTTTCATAAGCGTTATCTGCAGTTTCTCCCCAAATTAAGCTTTTCGCATTTAGGTCACCACCGAATATAAACCCATCTTAATTGTTGGAGAATCTGGTTTAAGCTGTTGTTTCACTCATGTGAGTCATATACACAAGGTATATACATTAGCGGACAAAACTCTACGTACGATCCATTTTTCTTAAATTTTCCATGTCTTAATGCATTTGAAAAAAAGTAATGATGCATGTTTGTTTTAAATCTTATTATTGTATAAAAATAACAAAATAATATATATCTCCAATATTAACTTTTAAAGTTATTCACAAAAAACTCAAAAAAAGCACTGACAAAAGTGTACGTACGAATTTAATAAATGAGAAATTATATGAAAAAATAATTATAAATAACAATATTTTGTTGGACCACCACCAGCATCGATGACCGCTTGCAACCGTCTGGGCATTGAAGCTACTAAATTATCGAGCTCTTCCGGCGTTATTTTCTGCCACTTCTCTTGCAGCTTCTCTTTTAGAGTTGGATCTTTCGCTTCAAAATGTCCCACACGTGTTCTATTATGTTTAAGTCCGGGCTTTGTGGAGGTGAATACAGCTGTCGTGGAGCATAATACAGCGACGTATGATTGGGATCATTGTCCTTTTGGAAGATCCAGCTCGTTCCTAGGCATAACTTTAAATTTGTTTCAATATGAACTTGTATTGAAAGCGATCCATAATGTCTTCAACAAATACCAGATTTCCAACGTCTGAAACTGCAACTGCTCCCCAAACCATAACACTGCCCCCACCATGCTTCACAGTCGGCATTAGGTGCTTGGGATCCATAGCAATGTTCAGTTTTCCCGTCGTATCCAAATATGTTGTATTTGAACTCATCCGTAAATAAAACACGTTTCCAGAAGTCAATTCCCTTATTTATATGGTTTTTTGCGAACTCCAAACGAAGCATTCTGTTTTTGTCGCTTATAAGGGGCTTATTGCGAGGAGTCCTGCAGTGAAATCTTTTATTATTGAGGGCCCTTGTTACAGTGCGTGGGTGAACAACAATTTTGGATCTCTCAGCTATGTCCTGGGCTAACTTAGTAACATGAATTTTGGGATTTCGGTCCACTTCTTTGCGAATGAATGAAATGTCGCTAAAGTCAAGCTTCTTCGGACGACCAGTTCGCGGCTTACTCTCGACGGAACTTTATTTTTTATAATTATTTGTTTAAAATTACATTTTAAATATGTAAAAAGAAAATCTATTTTTCACTTCTAAAATAATATTTTAGAAATAATATGCAATTTAAATGTTTCGTTTTAAGACGATTTTTTTGTTTGCTTTTGATAAAGCTAGAAGTGGAAAATACTCTTTCACTAATAGTAGATGTTGGATAAATAGTCATAAAATAATTATATAAATTTTCCAACTTTTCAGTTCTTTTGTCGTATTTATCAAGGTATATGAAATCATCATATAATGATGAATGATTTTGTAGACTCTTATTTAGGATTTTGAATACTGTTTATTGTGTTATTAGATCAGAAATTAAACTATTTGAATTTTGAATATCCAAAGTTAAGTCTTCATCGGAATCTATCAGACTTACATCTAAATCTTCATAACGAAACAAACGATTATTTGTGCGGAAAAAATAAAAGAGACCAAGTAAACCAGTGGGTGATGTAATTAAAAAAACCGGTTAACCGAACAAAAAATACCGGTTTTCTTCGAATTTACAAAATATTCGAAACCGGTCGGTTTTTAGAAATAAAAACCGGTTGACCGGTTTGCGGTTTCGGTTTTTGAATACTCTAGTAATAATAGAGGCGAATGGACTATATAATATGAATATCCTCTTTCTATTTCTGAAACTCGTTTTTCGATATCTGGCATCATAACTGAGATAACTAATATTAACTTTAATATAAAATTATAAGAATGAAAACCATTTTCATTGTTTTTCTTTTAAATCTTTGGGCAAACTAATAATAAGCTGACGATTAAATAAATGTGTTTTGTGAGTGTGTTTATTTGCTCATACATTTCACAGATCATATAAATGTGAAACTTTGTTGTATGTTTTGTTCTTTTGAATACCGAGATAAAATTAAAAAAAATACATTAATTATGTGCAAAAATGTTATAAAAACATAAAACAGTTTTTGTTACTATATGTAACCCAAGTATAAAATTTGTTGTGAGTTTGTACTAAGTTTATGAAACAACAATTTTAGTAATTACAGTCATGTTCTATGGTATCTTTTTGATATTTTTGGCGATCATATGTTTTAAAACATGCTGTGTAGTTACCTTTAACACATAATTTTTTTTGTATACATTGTTTTTAAATCTCTTTCTCGCCTAGGACATAAATTATAACAACATACGGTTTTTGTTCACTCGTTTGACAGCTGTCACTTCTGACATCACTGGTATACCCTGTGACCATAGCCTTATAGGCTTTTTACACTGAACAACATCTTTGTGAAACGCGTATAAGATGTTGAAAATATGAAACAAGTGCTTACTTTGGCAACATATTTGATCTGCCATTTATTCAGCTGTCAATAAAATAAAAGAAAAAGACGCATATTTTTTGTTAAAAATAAAAAATGGATTTAGTGAAAGAATTAATCTTTGGAGTAGTTGTTGCTTTGCAAGAACAAACCCGAATTTTAATGCAGAACGTTGAAATATTAAGGGTCATTCTGGAAGAAATGATGATGAAGAAAAATTTTTGGTAGACATAAGAATGAAATTCTTACATGTGCCGCTGATTTTCATTTGTTGAATAATTTTTTTTGTTTATTTGCTAGCGATGGCACAAAGAAAATCGTTTTTTTTTGTAATTTTTTTAGTGATGTCACTTAAAATAACGAAAGATGTAAAATGGAACAAAATGAGAAAGGATCATCTTTTGTAGATGTAGAAAGATGTAGAATTTTTGGCCTGTATAATTCTTATGGGAAGATGTGAAAGATGAAATATGTAGCTCAGTGGAAAAAGGAATGCTTAGACTTTAGACCACAGTGAACTGATACGCATGCAATGTAAAGATCGATATTTTACAATGGATTAAATCTTTACAATATGATGTCGAATGATGTTAAGAGTGAAACAAATATAAATCTTTTTAGAATGAAAGTTGCTAAGATAATAAAAAATATTAATTTTTAATCAGAGTATATACCATGTTGTTAAACTAATATGAAATATAATTTAAAAATATATACTACCAATAAACAAAGTCAAATTAAAATTAAATTCATTTCATAAGAATGCTTTTATAGATTGAAATTAAGATAAAATTTAATTCATTTTAAAAAAGAGTGATTCCTTTGAAGATTTGATGTGGGTACCGGGTTTTGACGATTGGCATTTGTTAATAAAAAACAGTTGTTTTTTTCAGAGGAACGAGTGGATATGTAACACGATTCTTGTTAGCACGCATGGTTAAATAACCAGCTGTGTTAAAGTAATTTTCTTTAGTTGGCAACGGTACTAAAGCATATGCTTGGTGAACTGACATTCTGCACTACAGTTGGCTAATATTGTATTCTGTTACAACTTAAAATTTTTTTTGATGGCTAGCAATTAAAATAGCGTTTCAAAATACTGAAAGTAAATTAAAAATTTGAAAAACGAATTATACGATTAAATATATTTCATATATCTTCTGCACTAAATACGGATTTTATTTCCTTAAATCAGGACTGTTGATTAGTAATTTTTTTTGCAACTGTGTCTAAGGCAGAACATTGACTACAGATTTCGTCTTTTCTTCATACATTTCCTGGTGTTATACTTTGAACAATATTCAATTTTTCTTAATGAAAATTTGGAATTAGTATTGGAATGTAAATCAATGATATTGTTTTCAGTAGCCGAATAATCAATCATATATCTTTATATCCAAAGATGTCATCAATGCAGTTTGTTTTGCAACCACTACCCGGAACCGATGAACAATTCATTGACAGGTGAGTGAAATTCAATAAATCAAAATCAATTACGTCGTAGTTGCAAAAAGGATACAAAGGAGAAAAGGCTGTATTTTTAAAATGTTAATAAAATTTTTATTCACATCAATAATTTTATTTGCAATGTATGAATGTGTAGTTTTCTAAGTGGCTGCTGCTACACATTAATCATGTATATATTTGTATGCATGAGTATGCAAGGTGATAGGAGTATCACTGACAGATTGCAATTATTTTTACTTAATACGACAGATTGTACTGAATGTAAGAGACTCTAATGCAAATGAAGGCTGAAGTTTACTTATTCGGGCACACCTCAAAAAATATATCACCACCTCGGGAATTAAAAATGGATTTTGTTTTTGGCAAAAATGCAATTTGCCGGTTATAAATTTTTTCGGGACCCCAACGGTGCTCTTTAATGGGTCAAGAAAAAGACACTTATCATTGATCGTGGAACAATATATTTGAGATCCTGGGTAAATTTAATTTGAGTATCCACACTTATATGTTACTACGCGTACCAGTTTTTGGGCCCTGGGGGGCCCCGGCCCAAAGATGGAAGATAGAAAAAAATCTTTTTTTATTCCATTTTATTCTATGTGGCGTTAAGTACCACAATGTACCAAAAAATTAAAATTTTTTAGAAAAAATCAAGCGATTTGTACCATGACCTCTATGCGGTAATCTCTGGGTAGCGCTAACGATAGCAACTACAAAACACTAGTATTTTTTAACGCATTAAATTTACTGAAATCGACCTAAGGCGAACTCCGTTCAAATTTTGAAGCAAAATGCATGTTTGGAATTGTGAGTAAAATTCACGTCTCGCAGACCTACGTCATCTAAGCAGGGTTAACTTGAGACGTACCACTTACCATTTTGGGTGTGTTCCTATTAGTATATAAAAACTGCCAAAGCGGTTGGAACTGTATAAGTACAGTCAAATTCCGGTATAACGAATTTGTTGTCAGACTCATTCATTATACCGAAATATTCGTTATATCGCAAAACATTTTTTAGCATTTTTAAAATTTTTGAGATTACTACTAAATATTTCAAAAAGGACTGCAATATTATATGAAATATGATTTAAAAATCAATGAATTAAATTAAATCTGTTCCTTCAATTTAATTATGAGGTAATTTTTTGTAAAAAACTTTTATCTGCTATCTTCATGGGTCATTTTAATACCTTTTCCTTTAAAGCAGGCTGCAAATTTCTCTAGGGGTTTCCAAAGGCAAACAATTTATTCAGTAGATGTAAAATCTTGAAAATGCTGAATTGTGATTTATCACTTGTGGTTGAATCATTTAACTAAGACGGTTTATATGTCAGGTTTTTCACATTTGACAATTTTGATTCATTTCTATTCATTGTGGTAAGACCGACGAAACAGTTAAGATATGGAATAAGTCGATACATTTGTTAACATCTTATATAGGAAGTGATTTATTACTTTTCGTAATAAACTACTTTAATAATAATTTGACTAGTTCCTTTTCTTATATAACCGATTAAGTTCTGTATAATAAAAATGCAAATATATACTTCTAAAAAATTATTTTGGAAGTAAAAGTTACGAAAAATGTACCTCCCATTTTTTAGGGTTACTTTTATCTTACCATTTTTTAAAAGAAGGGCTATTTTGGTTATTCTTTGGCTTACCGACAAAAATGAATATTGGATTATTTTCGATGATCCATAATGATAATCTTGGACCTATAGCTAGGGAAATCTCTGTCTTGAGGTCATATCTTTCTTTATCTTCTGAGAACATAAACATAGGCCATATTAATGCCCAAATTTTAAGTCCTAATTCAAATACCAAGCTTGATGAGTTCAAATGTACATTTAATGAGTCCGGTTTAACATAATTGGAATATCGGAAACTTGGTTAAAACCCGACAAGCTTTCTCAATCTTTGAGCCTTTTGGGTTATCAAATTTTCAGAAATGTGTAATGGTAACTTGACTAAATTTTATGAATTGTGGTGTTAGTGACGATTCTAGAGATGGCACGTTCTGAAAGACTAGGACTCGCCGGATGGGGTGGGATTCTTGTCTCTATGATCATCTTCAAATCTTACCATAAATAAAAAAAATTTAACGTGCTATACACAATAAATTTGTAATAAAAATCAAGCAAAGAAACAGGTTATTACGGACGGACTACTTGCATTATAATCTAAGAACAGAAACTATAATACTGGTGTTATATCGTGTTGCCACCTGAGATTACTAGGTGTTTTAAACTCTCGTCCTCGCCAAGTATGGTTCCCCTTAATCCTATTAATTGATCATGGAAACCCCTAAATCTTCTCTTGATTTGGCTCTCCTTTATTTCAAACTAAGTTCATTTTAATAGAAATTTAATTCATTTATTATTTTAGGTATGAAAGGGATTCAAAAAGGACATTAAAAAAATAAAGAGAACATTTATAATTATTGAATTGAAATTAAATACAAAAAAATATACTAACTAACGGAAATGTACCTTTTGAAAACAATATAAATCAAATACATAGGAAAATAACACAAACTTACTCTTACTTGTCCCACGGTGCATAGGCCTGTGCAATCGTTGTTGTAGTAGAGCTGATAATTTAATTTAGTATTGACAAAATTAGCTTAGTAAAAGAGATTGGATAAGCATGGATAAAATTAAAGAGAATTCAATATGGAATGCTAGTTTAGAAATTTAAACAAAATACATGCTTATCCATTCTTTACATGAATGAAATCATTAAACATAGGATGAACGGAATAAGTTGTAAAGTATAGTAAAGGTAAATGAAGAGTTGTTGTACTATAATCTAAAAATAATATTAATATTATTAATAATAATAATTTCATTTATATTTCTTTAATAAGAAAGATTTTGAAGTTTGTATTATTGATCTCAATCCTTTTCTTTGGTTACGTATTACTCCGCCAGAGGAGAAGGATAAAAAAGACTGAAAATTATTAATAGTCTTAAGACCCAACTACATTTGGCTTAAGTGACTTAAACTTTGTTTTGGTATCAAAAACTGGAAAAAGTCATATTTTTCCCATATAAATATAAACACTCTTGAAATTTTAAAGCTATTTCCGCCTCGACTTTCCTTTATCTGATAGAAAAGAAACAAATTGGACCCCGACACTCTTCAAATTCGCCCCTTAAAAAATTGCCATATAACCTTGGACTCCCTTAATGCATACATTATACAATATGTGAGAATACTCGAGCATATATTTTTATTTTTACTTAGGGAAATTATAAGTTTTTAATATAATTGATTGGTTTTTTATTATATTTTATTTTACGAACAAATTTTTAAATCAATTATATACAAGTTTTTAAAAATTATAAAAGCCCTATTCCATGCATCATTTAAGAAATTAAGATGAAAGTAAACAAACAAAACATTATTTTTATAAATCTACCAAACCAGTTGGAACAGTGTAAGTTCACCCAAATTTAATGGCCGTTTTAAATTTTAATTTATTTTTTTATTAGTATTTGGAAATACTTTATGAATTTCAATTGTTTACAATATTAAAACATAAAATCTTATTAAATACCATTATTTCTCACAAAAATTACAAAATTTCATTTAAATATATTTTTATTTCTTTCTGTCTTTAAATTATTCGGTAGTGTGTTAAATAGTTTAAGCCGACGATGTTACTCGTTGAAGCCTAAAGTTTTCAGAGTTTCTCAGTTCGTATGGTTGTACATTTCCTATGTACAGTGACTCACAGTCAAAGTGAGCCAGGGTAAATTTTCAAGTAAAATTGTTGATTCATAATAAAAAGAATATCTGATTGGCAAAAATTGAAATTATTTTTTTCATTTAACTAAAAAGCTAAAAAAACATAATTATTTCCGATAGATTTGTTAAGTAATATAAAAAAACAACAAAAACTTAAAAAAATATTCAAATGTGCATCAAATGAGCCACTAAAAGTAAATGTAGTTAATATTTAATTATAATATTTTGTTGGACCTCCTTTCGCTGAAATAACGTGCTGTAGACGTCTAGGCATCGATTGCAATAAATTTAGGGTGTACGAGGTGGGAATTGCCCTCCACTCGGATTGAAGAGCATCTATGAGGCATTTTTGTGGTGTAATGGCATGTTTTCGGATATTTTGGCCAAGATAGGCCCATAAATTTTCAATTATATTTAAATCCGGAGATTGTGGTGGAACTTCAAGAAAATATGGCCAATTATACATAAACATTCCCGCGCAACATAATATTTATGCTTGGAATCGTTGTCCTGGTAGGAGTAGAAGTCAACTTCGATCCCAAGTTTTTCAACACTCGGCTTGACGTTTTGCTTCAAAATGTCTACATAAAAAAATTTCTTCATAATTCCCGAAATGTGGTGCAAATTTCCGGTTCCACTTCCTGCCATGCACACCCAAACCATGACAGAACCACCTCAATACTTCACTTTTGGGATAAGATTGTTTTCCTGAAGCTGGGTGTTCTTTTGTCGCCATACCATTTGCTTTCCGTCGGAGCCAAATAGGTTTATAGTGGATAATTACTCTATTTTATAGGTGTATACCTTTTGCCAAAAAATCATCCTTTTGAACGTATTTACGAGCAAACTCTAGGTGTTTTTTACGGTTTATTTTGCTAATAAACGTCTTCTTTCTTACTACTCTTCCATTATAACCGTGTTTTCTAAGCACTTTTCTAACTGTTCCAGGGTGTACTTGGACATTCAGCTGACTTTTGATCATTTCCATCAGTTTCGGAGCTCTTAACCGAGGATTTTTTTTATTTCTCATTTCCTTTCGAAAATGCTTTTATATTACTTTTTTCACTTTATTTTCAATTCTACCATCTCGTAAAGCGGTGGATAATCTGCTGTACAGTTCCACGGCTTTAATTGACAAATTTAGCCATTTCTCTTTGAGATTTACATTCTTTGTAGAGTTCAATTACTCGCTCTCTAATTTATACACTTGTTTGTAGTCCTATCCTCACTCTTTGGTGTTTTATACACAAATAACGCATTAACAATATTAAAAACAAAAAACATTTACAGCTATTTTACCAAGAACAAAATCAAGTGGCTCACTTTGAGTGTGATATGTATTTCGGTAATTTTTTGAGTTTTTGTTTTTTTTTATATTACTAAGAAGATTTATCTGAAATAACTATTATATTTTTTAAGCTTTGAAGTTAAGCAAACAAAGTACTTAATATATTCGCCAATCAGTTTTTTTTTATTATTTATCAATAGTTTAATTTAAAAATTTACCATGCTTACTTTGACTGTGAGCCACTGTATGTACACATATAAAGGGTGGTCCAACCAAATTGCACGATGTTAATTGCAAATAAAACAAAAAGTTTTTAGAGAATTATCTTAGTATTTTTTATTATGATAGAAGGATCTATGAAAATTATGTGTGAAACAAAATATCGGCCAAATGCTCGCCACAGCTTCGGTGGCATACCTCTATCCGATGGTCTATATGTTCAATGTCTCTGAGATATAATTGAGGTTCAATGTCGTTAATGTGCCGAATTATCTCATCCTTTAGCTCTTGAATTATATGGTTTACCTTCTCAATGGAACTCCAAAATCATTATTCATTGTTTTTGATTTAATAGCATTTATATTAGTACTTTGTCTTCTATTTTCTATATATATGATTTAAACCATTTAAGTTTAAAACCTTGTACACCGAGCATATATAATTTTTGTAACATTATGTTTCTATCAATTGTTTCGAATGCCCATTTAATATCTAAAAATATTGTCATAATTTTCTTATTTTTTAAAATTCTCTTCAACTGGTTTATTACGTAGTTTACTGCAGTTTCACATGAAAACTTTTTTCGAAAACCAGATTGGTATTTGGATAAAAAATTAATTATTTTTAATATATTTTTCTATTTGCATTTTTACTACTTTTTCTAATATTTTTTGGAACGTTTTTAAATTATTTATTGGTCTGTATTTTTCACACTTATTTGTTTTCGGAATTTTCTCAATTGTTGTTACCATTGTCTTTCCAATTTTCATGAAAATTTTCAGTTTCCAACGATTTATTAATTATATTCAATAAAATCCTCCCCGTTGTATTCCAGGTGTCAAGTATGATTTTAGTGAAGATCCTTTCAGGTTTATTTTCGATTTCTTTAACTTTATTCTTAAGATCTAGTATTTTAATTGCTCCGAATTTAAATTTTGTGTTTGTCATCTGTATATTATTTATATATTGCACATCTTCAATTGAGTTTCTTATTGACTTAATACTATCTATATAATATTTATTAAAATGACTAGCACAGTTTGAGTTTTTTAGGGACTAAATCTTTTATCTCGGCATTTTTTCTGGTCGCTTGCATTATTTATTTGATTATTAATATAACTACTTTTGTATTAATTTTGTAATAGTTTCTAATTGATGTCTAGATTTCCCACGTTTCATTCGTATTTTCAAATTTTGCTATTTGATATTTTTTCATTTTTTAAAATTTTAATCCATTTTTAAACTATTTATTCACGTTATATTAATTTGTTTATCGTTTGCTCAAAACATGTATCAAATAACAGCCTTTATTTTCGTCATATTTTAATAGTGAATTTATTTCTCTATAAAAGAGTTCTTTACTTGTTTCTTGACCCCAATTGAGAGTCAAAAATTGTTCTCCCATTCCAACCAGTGATGGGAGGTCACCAGATCATCTGCGTAACCATAGGTCTTGAACCCCAAAACGTTCATTTCCATTAGAAGATCATCAATAACACAGTGATACAAAATCAAACTTTCCGAATCTGAATGGGATGAAACCAAAAGCAAATGAAAGTTGACATTTTCTATTAGTTTAGTGCGACATTTTTTTTAAATGCATTTGAAAACTTTTAAAAATTCCCTAGAACAGAAATTCCCCAGGCAGAAAAATACGAATGTCAAAGCGTTGGTCCAGTGCTTTCACCGGTGGAGCCAGCGTTGGCAGAGCAAAAGATTTCGAAAATAATAGTGCTTTGCTAAACCCAAAATGATAACACCGGGCTGGGCTTGGCCGTTTCTTTTTCAAAGCGTTGGCAAAGTATTGGCTAAACAATCAATAAAGTGCTTTTGGGATAGTAAATTAAGTGCATCATCTTTATATATATTTCATAAATTGTGGTAAATTTTGTTAATCGAGTACTGGCGACGCACTTTTTTTAACGTTGGGACAGCCAGTGCTCCACCATATATGGTGAGGGTATATATCAGTTTGTCATTTCGTTTGTAAGATGTCGAAATATAGGTTTTAGACCCCATAAAGTATATATATTTGTGATCCTTATCAGAGAACTGCAAAATCAACTTTTTTCTTGATTTAATCATACACAAAAATTCTTGTTCACATTTAATAATTCAACAAAAGTCACTGTAGAATAAATTCAGCATCATGTTACTGAACGCGTAATTGGGATCAGTGTGAATCATCAGTCGATTATGTTTTATGCAAATGTAATCACTCAAACAACGCGTATGAGTGTATTCATAATTAAAACGAAATAGAAACACATTCTATAAATGATATTGTTTACATTAGGGTAAGACTTACATCCGCTTTTTTAGAATTTTTATTAGTAATAAAAATATTCTTCTTTGTGAAATATAAATATTTTTTTAGAAAAAAAATTTAGGTCGATGTCTCAGGCTTGCCTAATCCGGAAAAATTAAAATATTGTCTTAATTTTTTTTCATCTATTTTGATTGGAAAATTATAGATAGATAGATAGATAGATAGATAGATAGATAGATAGATAGATAGATAGATAGATAGATAGATAGATAGATAGATAGATAGATAGATAGATAGATAGATAGATAGATAGATAGATAGATAGATAGATAGATAGATAGATAGATAGATAGATAGATAGATAGA